>JAQFVV010012571.1:0-446618 GCA_028023455.1 Epiperipatus broadwayi
AGCACAGACGTTTGTTACATTGTTTTTTTTATTTATTAAACATGAAAGTAAATTAAAAAGTTCGCATTTAAAAATTTTCTTTAAGAATTAAAAATTGAAATTAAATATCTTAAACTCGTATATATTAAATCGCACAGATAATGAAAAATTATTAAAATAAAACTTTATTAAAGAAAAAGTATTTTAAAACTAAATTTTAAAAAGATTTGGAGATAAAATTATATCTTTAAATTTATCTTTAAATATATCTTTGATTTGGAAAACAGGTTAATTAATCAGAAATGGAAATGATAAATTTAATTAGTCAAATGTAAACCAGCCTTGGGCATTTAAATGTAAAAACATCGGTCAGATAGGAAAACAATAGAAACTTTTAGCAAATGAAATAAATCCATTGGGAAATCGGACCTCAACGAAAAGGATCATCACATCTATGACGTAATGTTAAGTCAATCTTTCAAAGTAATATAAAAGGACAAGTTTGGAAATTATTAGTTAGTGATTATTATTGATTATTTACGATGTGACAAATATATGTTAGTGCGGAGGTGCGGGAGAAGGAATTGAAGAGATGCACGATTCAATTCCTTCAGTTTTGCCAAAGAAAGAAAGAGGAAATGAACTATTGTTTTCTACATTGAGGACCAACTAAATTAAAAAACCTCCGGATGAATAAATAAAACATTGGCTAAATGTATACCAATATCTTCAGGACGGTGTGGGAATTCCCGTTCAAACTTACAAACGACAGATAAAGATGAACTGTTTAAAACCGTAAGAACTTTACAATTAATGAACATTAAATTAAAAACTTTTCGTATTTAAAATAATTGCATTAGTTTCCTATCTGACTAAAGTAGTTAAAATGTTATTTGATGTATTTTTTATTTATTTGTTTAAAATCATTTCCATTTATTTAATTTTGTTCTTTAAGTTTATTATGATTTCTGTTTTCCGTTAAGTTAAATTATATAAATGTTAAACTTAAGTCGGGCATGAATGGCCGTATAGATTTGTAAAGTTATATTAGGGGAGGGTAATCTTAGGTTATTTGTTTCGTGGTTAAATTGGGTCAATGGATTGGATATATTGGTGTGATTAGTAGATGTAATATTGATTTGCTATGGGCAGAATCGCTTCATACGCCGCACACTTCCGTTTGCCTATGGAAGAAATTATAAGTCGGATACTGCAGTTCCTTTCTATGGAGTTTTTTGTTTTATTGCTCTTCTTTGCAGATAGATGTAATATTCCTATCTCATGAGAGGCAATTTCTTCTCTTAACTTTTTGTGCTGCCATACTTTATTACATTGAATACATCGATATATCAGATGAATTGATGCCAGTTTGACTACGAATTTTAGCCTAAGGTTAAATAGGGATAGAATGTTTATTTTCAAAAGCAAATTTATGTGGTCTATTCATACTCGACCCTAAATAAAAATGCATTAAATTTAAGTTGTTTATAGACGCTTGCATGGATTGTTTATTGGTTAACTATGTTTTGTGTTTCCATATTTGATCAAAATATATAGACATTCGATAAATAATGATACCTTACGGTGAGTATCTAAAATGTATTTATTCGGATGTTTTTAAAGTTATTGGTGACAATGCAAGTATCTTATGGTGAATACTATTGGGTTATGTATAAATTTCCCTCTGCAATTGTCAGTAATCAATAATTTTGTATTTTGATCGTTTATGTTTCTTTTGAAATGTTTTTGACCGTGAAATCTATGTAACCGATCTATATTCAACATTATAAACAAGCTTTCATAAATTTACCTGTGCGAACTTAATTAAAATGTAAAATTAGAATATAATAGTAATTAAATGTAAATTAAAGTCAAAATCAAAGTTAAAAATGTAGGTTAAATTTTGAAATGTAAAACTAATACTAAAATAATTTTAAATCTTATATATATGTGAAATAAATAAATGTTTGTGTGTTAATTACTGGCAGTGGCTTATTTTATTCTTTTATTTTTATATACTCTTAGAGTATATTATTAAATCTCTGCTATTCCACTGAGCTAGTGACATGGGCTAACGACCGGAATCAAAATAAAAAAAAAATGAAAAAAAAATTTTTTTTTTTTTACTTACGTATCTGCCTACTTTATAAATTTTTCTAGGTTCAAATGCCTAGATGGCGCCCTGTAGTGCAGTTTACGTTAAGTTCTTTTTCCGGATCGTTACAATATATATATATGTCTAAGGCATTAATGTTTTTTATAGCTACAAGCATTCATTTATTATTTTGCTTCTCATCAGGACCTTCGGAAATTTAACTATGAACAATCCACTCTTTCACACTCCCTCAAAGTAGACGTAGTTCATACCAAGGGATCCATTTTTGAGCATTGTCATTTAAGATGTGTATGGGGAAGTCCAGCACATCAAAAATATTTTATTACTATTCAGAGACATGCTTTGGCTGGAGGGACAACATTTCTCTTATCTACCTGTACATATCAGGAATTTCCTTTAGCAAAGCCACCCAGAGTTTCATAACAGACCTCATTTATTTTTGTTGTAATCTATAATAGCATACTGCCTTCTTCATCATTTTATATCTTTATTTAGCAAACCTGAAAGGCTCTCTGCTGTGATGGCACATCCTTCACAAACCAATTTCGTTAATTAATTAAATCTGACTGTATAATTGTCAATTATTTATTTAAGAACTATTTTGCTTCCCACACTCATTATATACAAATGATTTTAAATGTATTAGTGTTTTAAATGCCCATCTTTCATGTCTTGTAATATATATATACAAAACAGATTTATTTGTAATATCTTGAAGAGGGCTATTAATATTTTATTGCTGATTGGTTTTGGCCGACTGATTAACAAATTTTACATTGTTTGTCAAAGCTGCATCAAAACGAATTAAATAAAATAACCAAGTTGTATAAACAAAGACTTAACTTATTTTGTACTAAATTCCTTAATAAATTCCTATAATATTGTTATTTTAAATAAGCTTAGTTTGTCATCACTCCCAATCTCTAAAGTTAATTACCCTATTTATTTAAATATTTCTTTGATTTAAATTCACTTCTTTATAATGTTGCCAGAAAGAATTATCATTATTACGGTTCAAACCATTAGTAATCGATCAAATCATATCTGTACCATTCTGCAATCATCAGAATCCATTAAATCATTGGTTTTTCATATAAACCCTTTATTATTTTGAGTCTCTATGTGAACCATGACCTCCAGCTGGGACGGAATAAAACCAAGCACTGCTAGTGTCATCACAAACGTTATCCATTAGTCAGAGAGGCAATAGTTTAGGCAAATAGGTTAGGATTCATCCTTGTCCTGACATATGTATCTTGTGCATGGTTTGATTCAAGGTACTTTTGCTTGGATTATTTGTCTTGTTGAATGAATACACGATTTTGACTGGCACAATATAATCTCTATTTTGTTAACCTCATTATAAAAACAAATAAAAACCAACAGCAACAAATGAACTGTTTATATTGCTCTTTTCTGTCTATTATTTATGGGAAGTCTGTTCCTAGATGCAAATTGCATATTTCATTTTGTAATAGCTACTAAATCTTCAGAGCTTAAAATATATAGTATGATTTATGCAAATAAAATTTGATATTATGGCATATTTATATAATGGCTACTTAAATCATTTAGTACATCTACATTCCCTATTGTAATGGAAAATTAAATCTTGATGATAAATAGTAACTCATCATCTGCTGCTACTTTAACTGATTGCTACTTTAACTGATTTTTATATTAGCTTTTTGATATACAATGTGGTTTAATACTGTTAAAACTTAATTATTATCTTAGATCATTTTCCCTACATTTTAACAAATAAGTTGTGTGCTATTATCTATATAACCATATTTTTCTTTGGAATAAAATTTGATAAAGTTATTTAAATCTCAACAATTTTTTTGTTTAATTCCTTCTAAATGATTAAAAACAATTAGTAACTTTCCTTATGGATATTAAGTTTGATTTCTTAGTACTATCAGTGAATAAATATATTTTATTTCTTAGAAACTTTAATAGCTTGCAACTATTTGTCTTCATTTATATTCTCTTTGCATTTTACCCAAGTTACTAATTGTCAAACAAATGATAAAACAGATCTCATGAATATCATACCCAACCTATTGCTCATTGCTTTATACATAATAAATTCTAGTTAATTCTAGATTTATTAATTACCAATTATAATGACAATGTAATCATTAACAATTTGACACAACTTGTATTTTTAACAACTAAATCTCATTACCATCAACATTATCCAAAATGATAAGTTCCTGAATATTAACTACATAGACTCAGAATTTCTGAAAATGTCTTGGATAAGAAAAATTACTTGTATTTATTATATAACCACTCAATATTATTCTCTACAATCTCTCTGCCTCTAAATATATGACCAATGAAATAAAAACTCTTTGTCTTCATAATTTCTTAATAAATAATAATTTTTCCAGTTACTATCTTTAACAGTTCAATGTAGCAAATATTATTACTCCAATATATTTTTTACATTTTCTCCAAATCAACACTGTTAAAGCTGCTAATTTTTCACCTCTATTTTTTAATCATATATATTCTAGAAACAAAACATTTGAAAATGCTAACTCTATTCACTCTCATTAAGAAGTTCATGGAAATAAATATAAAACAAACAGACAACTTTTTGTCATTTATATCAAAAGATGTTTAATCTTACAAATATTATTCATTTTCAAATTTTCTAACAGTAATTATTCTATATAATCTACATCTTTTTTCTTTAAAATATCAAACAAAATGACCCAATGTTTTTTTACCAAAAGCCTTCTTAATAAATATTAACTTACTCTATTTATAGATTTCTCAACAATGGCATTGCTATTTTCACTTGTAAGAGTGTATTGTCTAAATCTCAAAATCTTTTCCAACATAAATATGTCTAACAGACTATAAATCTATTTTATTCACAATAATATTTTAACTGCATTTAAAATTAAAATGATTATTTCTAAGAACTGCACTTTTTATTTTTTTGCAAAAAGCATTTCCTAAAGTGTTTATATCAAAGTATATCATCACTCAAAACTTTCTGCAATTTAAATCAAATTTTAGATTCTTGGGAGTGTTTTCTGATTCAATCTCAGTTATAACTTTTATAACCATGTCCTACGTTATTGCACAAACTTATTAGCACAAACAAGAGTGTCTATTAATCACTGATAACTCATTTTGGTGTAAAATTATCAAAAATGCCTTCTTCACTTTATTTTTATACACTTCAATAAAGAAAACTCCTGTTATTATTATTATTATTTTTTAATAAAATCTAGTATTAAAATTATATTATACTCCATTTTAATTTAATGTTACATCTTAATCCAATCTATTAAAAATCAATATATTATCAATATTACCTTTGCAAAACAAACTAAAGAAAATTATATATTTCTGTAAATAATTTGTTTTAGAAATAATTAAAACTATTATGTGATAATATTTTTCTTTTACTTTCACTTCTTCTCAATTCCACAGACAGATAAATCCATTATTCTTAATTCTTTTCCAGATGACTAAATATAATTTAAGATTTATTCTGTATGATTAATTTTTAATATATGTGGCCTTCACTTTGAATAATGTCCGACATAAAATAAACTTATTAATTAAAAATATTTACTATTACAACCTATGGAAATAACAAAAATAATGAAGATATCTTAAAAACAATGAAATCATTTTGAAAAATTAAAAAAGTATATAAATCTTTTTGGACAAGATATTTTGCTTCTCACAACAAAAGTTTGCTATTCTTCAAAAAAATAATAGTTATAAAAACAAAATATATTTTATATATATTATTAAAAGTATTTTTAAAATAATGAAATATTTTTACCACATAAAAATTAATTTTAGAATAAAAATAATATCTCTCTATCTTTATTAATTGTATAATATGCAATTCAGTACTTACACTTTAAAGTTTATCTCATATAATAATTACATTTGCCATCTAAAAATAAAAATGATAATTAAATTATAAAATCATAACTATTAGATCATAACTGTTCAACATAAAATTTTAAAAAAAGTGTAAACTAACAGTCAAAATAATGGTAATATATTATTGTGGGCTACAGAATTAAAGTGATTGACAAAATAATCCATATTGTCATGGAGTGGACTGAAAAGAATTAAGTAGATATTTTAGCACATTTTTATTTCTGAAAGAAATAATGGATTTATTTTTTTGAAACACTTAATATAAAAACAATAAAATTAGTATTTAAGGCAATTTCTTATCTAATAAAAAGTTTATATTTCTAACAATCATAAATGAATGCTAATAATCAACTATAATTTTTATTTTCTCTCTTTCTATATTTAATGAAATATTACTTAATATTATTAATAATTATATTTTCTTAAAATGAAAAATAAAATAATAATAACAAAAGTAAAAACATGTATATATTCACACACACACACACACACACACAATTATAATGTCTGTTTGTGATATGATTGAGATAAGGTGAAAAATACACTGAGATAAAAATATAATTTAAATATATAGACATATATAATTAAACATATATTATATTTGATAAAATAAATTTAAAAAGGGATAATTCTATAGATAATGTTCTGTAAAACTGGATATCTATCTATCAATATCTACATTCAGTATATTTTTCTAGGAAAGTAACTACGATTATTTTTTCTTTCTTCATTACTTTATAGATGTGCAATATATATTCATTATAAAAAAAATATTTTCTATTTAAAAACGAGTCACAGCATTGAAAACATAAATCTATAATTAAAATAGGATGTTTAATTGAGCACAGTAATAAAGAATAATAAATCATTAAATTTCTTAGTTTACATGATATGTAATAAAATTAGAGCATCTCTCTAATGGATGTAAATCTCCATCTATATTAATAATTAATGTATTTAAGTATCTACACATTTGCTTTCTTTATAATAAATTCTAAAAACTTCTAAAAATGACAATCATGAGTTTATTAAATATATTTCTTTTTCTCACAATTTTTTTCATCACCGAACCCCCATCCCCCAAAAATAGTTAAATACATAAAGTCGGCTTTAATATAAATCAAGTTTATTTTTTATTTTAATGACAAATGAAAATAATAATAATCCTCCTCCCTTAAGTTTTACAATAAAACGGAAATCTTTATAGCTAGTAAATTATAATTAGATATTGTGCAATCCAATTATAATGTATCAAACTATGAATACTAATATATTCTTAAATTAACAAAAGCAGATATATATTTATGTTAATAAGTAATAAACCAGATTCCAGAGAATGAAAAGTTATATATGTCCAAATGTCATTTATATATTTTTGAGTAGATCTATAGATTTTTTTTTTCAATAATATAAATTTCTTCGACAAAAAAAAAAAAAAAAAGCTTTCTCCTCTCCAAAAAAAAAAACCATGCATTTTTTATGGATTATCTTAAAACAATATTGTAACACAATATAAGAGCACAAATTTATTATTATTAATATTCTTACATATTTTCATATATAATTAATTTAAAAAGAACTAAAGTAGCGTTTAAATTATTTAACACCCTGCATTTATTATTTTTTAAAAATAATTAAATTTTTATATAAAATTTATTTTAAATAATATTTTAATATTTTATAATAAAAAACGACTCCTTGATTCAGTTTCATATACCTTTATATTTTAGATAGATATAAGTATCTTTATTAAGTATAGCTAAAGGGAGCTTGAAATGCTGAATACAAATCCCTTATAAATTACATTAAGTTCAATATGATAATGTACTTGTATTACATATTTTTAAATAGACATTTATTTATCATAAGCCCTTTTTAAATAAATGCAATCATTCTAATTTCAAAACAAAAGACTGAACGAAAGAAAGATTTAAAAAAGAACCAAATAACTAAGTTTAATATTTTACTTATAAAGAATGATTGTATTATTAATGATTTTCTTAAAAGAAAAAATATCCCACTCTGCTAAATCTATCCATATTAATGTTTTTTCAATACTAAACACTATGCATTCTTTCCGAATAAATACTTCCATATAAAGGTTATATATGTAAACAAAGCGTCAAAAATATGGTTGCAAATAACACACAATTCCCATGACTAAACTCGAATATGATGATTAATAACATGAGAAACTCATAGAAATTGAGCCTAATATTAAACTAAGTAATTAGGGCAATAATATTAAAAAAAATAATGTAAACAAAGACCAGAGAGAAAACAAAGATAGATAGAAAAGAATTTATTGAAAACAATGGGTTTAGTCACATCATATCTTATAAATCTCAGGCACTGCTATGATTTCATCAGCAGTCTAAGTTCATTCTCTAACAAATATATATTAATACAGATTAAAAATGCACTCACTCAGTTAAAAATAATTTATTATGAATGAACAACAGTTATAAGCTTGTGCGAATATAAAGCTAGGAAAGTAATTAACAAATAACCAATTTAAATATCTTTAGATGTGTATGAATGCACACACGATACTATACATAGTATTTATTAAAATTCGAATAATCTAATATATATATATGTAATAAATGCCTCAATAAGAAGAAAAAAAAACATTATAAATATAACTTTTAAATTATTCTAGAAATTTTATTATCAATATATATAACATATTCAATTTCTTTTAAGAGAAGTTTCAGTTCTCGTACGGCTGACAAGTACATCATCATTGGTAATATATTGCCTGAAATAAAGTTATTTGATACAAAAAAAGGTTGAGTTTAAAATGAACTTTGTAAACAACTCAATTCCCTTTTCTTATATTTAAACTCAATTTCAAAATAAAATTCTTAAAGCAACAAAGACACTTAAATTTTAACAAGAGTTCTTCAAATCCACAACATAAGTTTCCTTTTCAGAATTGTGACACAGACACTTCTAATATTTCTTTTAAACACTTCAAAAAAAAAAGAAAAAATAACGTTACAAAATTTAAAAGTCTTAATAAAAATAATAATATTTATTTGTGTCTGTGTAATATATATTATATCATTGAATTCATGATTAAACCGTACAATGATAATAAAATATTAAAAATCACATTTCCTAGCAATATATAGATTTTTTTTTTTTTTAAAAAGCACTTATGGAATAAATAAATTTAAAAAAATCCTGTATATAGCATATTGTAAAATAAATAGAATAATAGTAATAAAATGTTATCACATGTATTTTAAAAAACCCATATTTAAAAATTCAGACATGATATGAAATTGCTTTATTTCATTCAGCCACATCTCTAAATAATTTAATATATAAGACAAATTTATTTACACAATATCACGTGATTTTCAAAACTTGCTATATTAGCACTTCTCTCTTTGCACGAACATCATTTATTGTAAGATTGATTATCATGGTTAACATTATGACAATGCGATTTAAATCCCACTCTAATAATTGTAGGAAACTTTTTGTCTTTCTTGAAAAAATTAATAATACTAAAAATGACGCTATTATAATACATAATTACTGATCAGATGTCAAATATATATAACCATGTATTCAAACTGCTTTGAGTTCAAAACTTTAGCATTCAGAATTTCAAACTAAAAATTTGATAATAAAAATAGTTAGATAGCTTCTAGTCACATAACTGCATCGGTTCCAGCTTAGAATGCCAAGACTTCATTGATGAAGAAAAATTATAGAAACTAATCTGGAGTAGAGTTTAAATGGCACTATTATCTAATATATACCAATAACTCAAACTGTAGAAAGAAATGCTCCTACACTAAAAGTTTATGATAAACTAGAAATTCTTTTTATTCAAAAGATAACATTAATTATAAATATTCACTAATTTTAAACAAAGCAATCTAATTATACTCATGTTGTTTTAGAAAAAAAAAAAACATTAAATAAATAATAAATGAAGTAAACTAAATTTTATCAATTTCTTTTTAAATCTCTTTTATAAAAATTAATACCATTAAAATTGATATCTTGAAATATTATATTAACATGAGTAACAATGTAATTAATGATGCATTTGATAGCGTCATCAATAAAGTGGTGATTTTGATATAATTTTAATAATGAGGATTAAAAAAAAAGAAAAAAGAGAAAAAAGAATGACATTATTTTCAATCCTGAAGTGCTTAAAAAGAAAATGAGTTTTCATGCCTTGAAATGATTAGTTTACTATAAAAGTAGAAGTGCTCAAAAACTAAATTAAAGATAATTTGATCAATTTCAATCAGAGGAAAAATTTAAAAAAAAAAATTGAATTTAAATGATTAAATGGAATTGTTGTTCTGAGTCTGGCATTTTGATATACCAATACCATTTGACAGCTTAAGTAGCTGATATTACTTTTATTTACATCAGATAAATTATAGAAAAGAATAGACTAAATATACTAAAAGATTATAATTTTAAAAGATGTTCGAAAATATTAATATATACATACATATTTATCATAAGAAAAAAAAAAGAATTATATACATTAAAACATCAACACAATAAATAAATAATAATAATAAAAAGAACAATATAATAAATGGAAAAGGTAGTATAATAATAAAGTGAAAGTAAGAGATCACCTGTAGTATATTGTACTCAAATCTAAAGTGAATTGAAGATGATGATAATGAAATATAAAATATGCTTACATGATATTTATAATTCATACATATTTTTTTAATCTATACAACTATTTTTTATTTGCAGTAAATGGTTTAAACAGATTCAATATCTTTTGATGAAAGAATTCTTTAATGGATAATATTTTGGTAGTATAATTTTCACTACACCATTCTCACACAAGTTAGGACCGGTTTTTATCTGCTTTTAATACCTTGCGGAGTGATGTAATTATAAACATATAGCTAAAAACAGGTGAAACATATCTATGATCCCCAAGATGCACATTTCAGTGTTTGATCCAGACTACAGTCTCTTACACATATCTTTATCTCTGTTCAGTATATATTTAGGGAATCTTATAATTAATTATTAGTAAATACAGTAATCAAAATTTTTGATAAGTACAAAAAATATAATCGTCACTTAGGAGCACTTTCGATTATTCTGTAGTCTTTGTCAACTAATACTTTAAAAGGTTAACCTTCCCATAATTCTGTGATTTTAACGTTTGCTGATTAAGTTCTGCTTTGTACCTTCCCATAATTTCATGATCTTAACGTTTGCTGCCTGCTTATTAATTAAGTCATGCTTAGGATTCCTAAGTGATGATTACATTTTTTATACTTTTCAAAATTTTTGATTACAGTATTTACTAATATTTAATTATAACATTCAGTATATTGCTTTGAAGAAATATGGACATTGATTTATAATATTATTACATATATATGCAGGTAGCAAATTATTAGTTTAATTGATGTGTAATAATTTGCTACCTACCTACCTACCCACTAACCCACCCACTCATGATTATCAATCTATCAATCTTTTTGAGTATCTCCACTGAAGATTACTTTAGTCCCTTTAATATTTACTTTTAATTCTATTTTCTTACTTTCATCTGATAATTCTTGCAACATTTCTTGAAGCTCTAAAGCATTATTTGCAAAAACAATTACATTATCTGCAAAATCCAGGATGATTTAAATACTCTCCCATTTCCTTTTACCCCCTTAACTTCATATTTCAATCCACAAAATACTTCTTGAAAACTGCTGTAAAAGTTTTTGAGATATGGATTCACCCTGTTATACACCCTTCTCAATGTTAAATCCAGATGATTTAAATAATCTCCATTTATTTTTACTCCCTTAGCTTCCCATTTTAATGCACAAAATACTTCTTGAAAACTGCTGTAAAAAGTTTTTAAGAGATAGATTCACCCTCTCATACATCTTTCTCAATGTTTTTTTTTTAGTATCGTTATACATTCTATTAATCTATTTGTCATTGTTGCATTTTTATAAATATTATTTAGTATATGACAATATTCTGGGTCTATACCTTGATGATCTAGTGCTTTAATCACTGAGGAAAAGATTATAGTATCAAATACCTTTTCATAATCTACAAATCCAAAGCATCATGGTGACTCACATTCATGGTCCTTTCTATATTGTCTCTCAATACTTGGATATGATTCATTATATTAAAGACCATTTTAATAACAGCTTGTTCTTTTGATTGGTTAAAATTCAAAGTTCACTGCAGACAAGTTGTAATTATTTGGGTAAAAGTTTTGTATAGAACTGATAAAAGACTGATAGGTCTATAAGTTTTAATTTCTTCTTTATCACTTTTTTAAATATTAATATTAAAACTGCATCCTTCCAATCATCTGGTACATCTTTATCATTAAAACATTTTGGTATATAACTTTGTCAAAAAAAAAAAAAATTTCTTCACCTGCTTCTTTTAAGATATCGATTATAATTTCATTATTACCTGGAACTCTTCCCTTTTCCCTAAATTTAATTGCATATATCCCTTCTTCATTTAAAATCCTGAACAATTCAGAATATTACTGATTGTAGGAGGTACTTTTCTTTGTTCTTTATTGCTATATAATTCTTGATAGAAGTCAACACATTTCATGATGTCTATTCTCTTTTTATTAATAGTTCTATCTTTTCTTCTTATTGCAACTACAAGTTTCCTACCAATTCTCTTCTATAGCTTTCTTTGCTAGTTCACGATTATACTTTCGTATACCATTATCAACTCTTTTTCATACCATTTCCTAAAATTCGAGATATTCAATCCTTCTTAATCCAACATTTTTACATATTTTCATATTCTCTTCTTTTTTTCACAAATTGTCATCTCAGAATTTTTTTACTAATAATTGCTACGTTTTTGTATCAAATCTCTTAGCTGAAGTTTTTAAAAGTGTACAAGTTATCTTCCTATTGATTGCATTCAAATATGAATCATGTTCAAAATCTATTAATATTTGAAAATGATTTACAAGTTCAAATTTAAATTCATTTGAATGTTTCTGAAGATTAGGAATATCATCTGTAAATACTGTTTTTCTTAATAATTTTTAATTCTCTAATTTTGCACTAACATATTTCTTCCATCTCACCAATAAATGATCACTTTCTGTGTTGAATTTATTAAGAACATTATGATCTTGAAATACATATTTTCTGTTACTCAAAATATAATACAATTCTGTTGTACATTCATTTAGATGCTTCCATGTCACTTTGTGTTTAACATTTTTATCAAAAAAGTAATTCATAATATAAAGTTTTTCTTTTTCTGCAAATCCCACAAGTCTATGTCCTTTCTATCACTATAATAAAGTTTATTAATAGCATTTTTATTTTTCAATGGTTTAGCCTTCCATAAAAATTTTAAAAATGTTATATGTTCTGATCAAATCTATATAAAAATTCTCTTTCTTCTCATAATGAGAAATTGTTTGGGTATAAACTTGAATTATCTGCATTTGGTATCTGCTATTAAGTTGAATAACTAATCTTGTGACTCTGTCCGGTATAACATCAATCTCCACAATATTGTTTTTCCACTTTTTATCTATAATGAACTCTCCACTTATATTTCCAATATTCATTCATTTATAGTACATTATACATCCACTTTTAAAATCAATTGTCTTTTCATGTTTCTGCTAGCTTCACAAAGTTCAATAATGTCCTATTTAATATTAGATGATTCATCTTTCAATTATTGCAGTCTTGTTTCACTTGGAAGTTATCTGCAGTTATAAATACCTAAATAAAAGATTTTGATCAAATGAGAGTCTGGGTCCATATCAGGAAATTCTTATTCTTAGGACCTCCATTTTCAGCCAACAATTGCTGCCTTGGCTGTTGACTTGACAGCTTCCTATGAATAAGGGTCATGATTTATTTTTGTTGTCATGATTGTAAATGTCTTTTAGAAAAAAAAACATTCACATACATATTCATTCTGTGTTCAAGAACATTCAACTGATATTGCAGTTAAGAGCTATCACACAACTAAAAAGAAAAAACAGTGTCTCTTGATTTTAAACTCAGCTAATAAACTCACCATGCTGGCTAATGCATGTTGGTGAGCAGCAATGTCCATGTGCTATATAAATAATCACATGGTAATAACAGCTGCAATGCCAAGACCACGTGGAATGATCATTAAGAATTTGCCTTGTTCAGTTCCTTTAAGGTCTCCAAGAGGAATCAAAGGATCTCTTTTCAGTTAACAGCAAATAAATGCATATATACTTCTGAATATAATATATAAGTTAAAACAAATTGGATCTTTTAGAAGTTCATAAAAAACACTAGCAATAAAGAAATTATTTTATTGTATTTAGAATATTAACATTTTTCATTTTTTAAATAGTATGGCCTTTCCCCTTTCAATTTAAAGCCTGAAATTTAATTTTGTTGATATATGCAAACAAGGCATATTAACATCTATGGTGCACTCAATGATAAACTGCCACAATAATCTGATATTGTAGTATATTATTGATATGATTTCATTTTTCTTGGATCAGAGAACTTAATATATATATAAATACACCTTTACCCATTTAACAAGAACAATTGGTTTCCAAAACTCATCAAAAATCAGAAAGTCTGTACATCTGTACAAAAGACAAGAGATCATAATCGATTTCTATGGGGGAAAATTATAGCAGAAAGTGTTGATATTACTTCAATAAACAATTTAATATAGTATTAATAATAATTTTAAAAAACCTGTTAATGTACAATATGTGCATGTCTAAAGGGTGCTATGTATGTATTATGTAAGTACACATTAAAATATATCTGTATAAAAGAAAATGCAACTTAAATCTAAGAAAAAAAGAAAAAAATGTTTGGCTTAAAGTTGTTCTTTTTTATAATCCATCTATTCAGCACTTGTCATTCAGGTTTCCGAGTCATCTGTTGCTCATTCTAAGAGTCTATCATTATCTTTTAAATCCTGTGATGATCTTGGATTTCTTTTAGAGGTTTAATGGTTGACAATCTCTACAAAAAAGTTTTCAATTCTTTGAAAGTGCTGTTCATATTCTCATGATATGAAACCAATTCATTTAGTTTTTTTTTTATGTCCAAATTCTTCTCTGCACACTTTAGTTAACTCTTTCATGTGTGGTTGCAAAAGCTCTTCAATGTTGTCATCATCAATTTCTTATTGATATTTTTATCCAAAGTATTGTCAAAATGCTGCATTAGTTGTTGAAGCTAGTATATCTTGAAGATTGCTATAATTCCATGCTCTATAGGTTGAAGAAGTGATGTGGTATTAGTTGCTGATATCCCAGTTGAAAATATATGTAGCTTTATAACTTTTTAAAAAAAATTCAATATAATTAAAAAAAAGAGTGTGGTTTCCCTGTGCAAACATTCAGAAAATGAATCAAGAAAGAGAGAGTGAGCAGTTGACAATTTGTACTCTTCCACAAAATTGTTAATCATTGCACTGAATATTGAAATTTCATTTTTTAAAAAATTCAGTCTAATTTTATTTATATGAAATTATTTACAATTAAAAAATAATATTTAATAGTATCTCAATTTTACTGTTGTAGCCTAGAGATTTGTTATTTATCAACAGAATTGCACATTACCAAAAACTATTCATACAGTTAATTTAAAAAAAAAAAAATCTGACATATTAAAAAAGAAAGCATGTATCCAATGCATTCTGTGTTTGCATACTGTAATCAATATTTAAGACTTTTTATAGTATGTACTATGCAGATCTAAATAAAAAAAACTTTATGTACAAATACATTAATTGTGGTCTTTTTTTAATGGCATGATATGTCACATTCTGTTAACCATGGTAGCAATTTTTTTAAAAAATAACCTAGTAATTTTTTGAATAATACAATATGTTGTAATGGCAGAATTAAAAATTAAAAGCATGAAACTTATTCAATTATTTATTATTAAATGTATAACAGATAAAATCATTTCCTTCCATTTTTTATTGCTAAAAGTACATTTATGATAATAGCTGTTTTGATTTAAGAGAGATGAGCATTCATAAAGGTAAAATTGGCCAACTGAATAATATTAATATTAATTTAAATGTAATTATTAATAATACATGATTAAAATATATTTTTATGTGGAATAAAATATGTATTTTATTCAGTACTATAATTTTTCAAGTTTGTCATAGCATCACCATGTATCTTGGATATGTCTGAAAAAAAGTACAAGGTTATAATTTAAAATCTGGCAAGCAAATACTATTTTAAACTTAGATTTAATAACTTTTCATCATATAAAGTTGATTATTAATTGCATAATTCCTGAAATCATTTCCTTATCTATTTTTTTTTATGAAAATACTCAAGTTTTACGATGTAGCAATTTTAATTTAACTAAGAAGTTTTAATTCAAAATTAGTTGATGTAATACTTTAGCTAATATAGTATATATTTTAAAATTAATTATCAGTAGTACAGTATATGGCCAAAATTTAATTTTAGTTTTATATTGAATAAAATTTATCTTTTTATGTTGTGATAATGTTTGTTTTGGCTTACATGTTTCTGAAAGAAATTACAATATTATGATTTAAAATTAAGCAAATACTGTACAGTAAATGATATTTTTACATATATTTGGCAACATTGATCATGTAAATTTGATTACTAATTGCATAATGTATGAAATCATTATTGTTTTCTTCAAAATAACTTACAATTACAAAGTAACTACATTTTACAATTATGATGATCATAATTTTTGGTGTAATCAAAATAATTGTTAATAAGAATTTTAATCCATAAAAGTGAGTGAATATATACAGAAAATATCATTTATTAAGTGGATAATCTCTAATTAATGAATGACAATTAAAAATTATTAATATAATATTAATATATTTGGATGTTTTATGTCAACAAAATAGACAAATGATTATGTATTTTATTAAATGAGGTGTTTTTTTTTTAAAATTTGTTGCCATTAAACTTTATTTTGGATATATCATTAAAAAATGTATTGATTGTTTTGCAAGAAGATTGGATACAAATTAAATAAAATACTCTATATTAATTATATTTGAATTTTATAATCAAAGTCCTATATATAGTAATATTATATATTGGACTGTATATAATAAATCCACTCTATATTATACATATTTAATGTAAATGTCACTATTCTTCTTTTTGATGATATGAAGTCACTATTCTATGATATCATTAATTTTAAAAAATAGCACCTTGCCTGTAAATCAAAATAGTGGGTATACATTGATGATGATCACTATGGTAAAGCGTTACATAAGGTATACAAAGAACAGCTGACAACATTCTAGAACTAAGGTGTTGATAATAAATAATCAATATGACAAGTGATGATGACTCAGCAACTCTATGTAGCTTTTATTCTTTCTTTAGCCAAGTCTCAAACTATCCCTTTATGTTTCAAGAATTAGTATATGTGCAAATGATATTTATATAATCTTATTACATAGCCTGATCATCTTTCATAAAATTTTAAATATTTCAATGAATTGATGTTATTGATTTAAATAATTTGTCATAAAAATAGTATTTAAAAAGTTAACTAAATAAAACAAATCATAGATTTATCTTATTTACAACCAATAAACTCACCAGTTTGTCATAATTCTATTAATCCTGAAAAATTTATATTGACTTTAAAATTACATTTAATACCAAATTAAATATAAATGCCTATGTACATTTTAATATTTCAAAGCTTTATACTATAGATAAATACAACAGCTATTTAAAAATCATCTAACAGTAAGAGAACTCACAATTTTTATACATATAGTCACCACATAAATATTTCCCCTCAGGAATCACAGTATGACTAATACTTTAAATATTAGTTGAGCTTGCTAATAAGTATTTAAAATTTAAAAATAGCATTAAAAATGCTTTGAACTGACACAATTTAAACAAATATTTTTGAATACAAATTATGAAGTTTTACATAGTATATTAAATATGAACAAGAAACACACAACATGTATAAAAACAGGAAATTCTTCATCACAATTGTCTAATTCTAGGAGGAAAAAAATCCAAGATGATGACATAATATGTAATGAAAAGAAACTAAATTTATAAAGACATTCCAATATAATATATTTTAGCAAGTAAAAATATCAACTTTGTCAGTAACTTCGTCAATATCTTATCACTCCTTTACTTATAGTAAACCATGGGTTGACCTCTATGTCATTGTTATTAATGTCAGTTATTATATCTTTTTTCTATATGCGCGCATATTTTTTGCTTCAGTTATTAAACTGTTAAAATTTATTATTTTTATTTTCTCCATTTCAATCGATTTATATATAGGGTCTCTACAATGTATTGTTTATACTTATGCATTCACAGAAATGTGTGATAACATATACATATTGAAACCGTAAAGATTAACAGTATAAATCTAAATAAAATCGTTGGTACAATATGTAGGAAAAAAAAAATAAGCCACAAAGCTAATTATAAAATAGTTATTAAAAATATTATAAATCAATGATCATTAAAATTTGTTAATAAAAAAAATGTATATAAAAAGAATGAAACTTGAGTATATCTCTAAAAAAAAGTTGTCATTTAATATTGCTAATTAATTCACTTTATCATATTCCAAAAAAAATTATATAAAAAAATACATAAATAACCAATGATTAAAATTCATCAAGATTACTTTCCCGTGCTTCAAGCAACATTTATAAAATTTACCATTATTTGAGGCTGGAAACAATCAGAAAAAATAGTTTCATTTTTATTCTTTTAATTTATAAAATTTATAATAACTGGTCACGAAAATATTTTAAGATGATAATATTTGAAAAGATAGAAGTTTCATAAAATGTCTTAGAAAGTTTATGAAAAAGATGGCTTTCTTTGGATTGCAGAAAATTTTCATCAAGAATAAAATGAAAAAAGGATGTACAAAAAATATGACAATATATATAAATGACATCATTTTATAAATGAATAACATTATGAATTTCTAAAATTCCATTTAAAAACCTTTTACTTTATACTATAAGCAATAGTTATATGAATAAATTATATTTTAAGCCACATTCTATAAGCAGTATTTTAATACTATTTATCAATTTTCAATTGCCTTAATTTCATATTTTTTAAACTGAAAAGGTATCCATCTCAATTTCTTTGAAATGTGTATCTATATTTTTAAAATTATTAATCAATCAGTTGAACGAAAGGTGAAATGTATTTATCACTAAATATTTTTTAAAATAAATTTCGATTGAATATTATTTAAAAATACTATTCCTAAAATGCAAAAAAAAATAACATTATATATCATATTATATATCAAAATTACACCAAATTCACTACATGACTAGCCAAATAAATATAAACTCTAAAACACAACCGATGGTTTCACTGCTACAAGAAAACTTCTCAACCATTGTGTTTTAGAGTTTATATTTTTTTGGCTAGTCTGGTTGTGTTGTGAATTTGAGATAATTTTGATTATTTTATTGACTAATTTAACTTTAGATTTTTAATGTTTACAAATTATAGATGGTTTCAAAAAATCATACATTACGAATTGAAATGTACATTGGAAACAAGATTAAAAAAACAAGTATTATACAATCACATAAAAAATGCTATAAATAATCAAACTAATACTGCCTCACTTTTCTTCACAATAAACAATTTTGCGATTTTAAATTTACCTTTAATCCAGATCACACAAAATATTAAATGAAGAAAGACATCATAACAAAAGAAAATTAAAGAGACTATTTTTTATAAACTATTTTAAAGATTATATAATAAGAAGACATCTGCTAATGTCGATATACACAATTATTGAAAAATCACATGACATCTGCTTTTTCCACCTTGTCTACAGGACTTCAGTTAATAATGATTATAACATAAGAAAATACTTCTCCTTCATTTATATATTATTGTTATTATCATTTACTGTTATTATAATTTAAAATTTACATATATATCAAAAGCCAAAAAGCTAAACTAGTCAATAATACTAAATCAATTACAATGGAATGCAAAGCCTTTAGTCAATTTCTTTATATTTATATATGAATATTCTTATTAGAATACTAAAAATGCAATGGACTAAAATAAAAATTTCATCTAAATGACAATAAATATGTGTATGCATACATGCACAGTAAAACAACCAAGGTATTTCAATTACTTGCTAAAAAGAAAAAAAAAAACATATCATCTGCCAATATTCTTATGAGATAAATGTTCAACTATGATATTTAAAAAAGAACATGATTGTTATAATCAATTTATTTGCTTTCACAAGATATTTAAAACATTTATCAATTAAAATTAAATTTAATTCCAATGTACATTTGCTACTGGAACATTTCTATCTTTTTAAACATTTTTCTAATCCCATTTATTTATTTTGTCGATAAAATTTAATAAAATAATAATAATAATCAAACTTTCTTATCTTTCTCCTATGATACAAAAATGGTTTAAAAATTAATTAGAAAAATATTAAAATATATTTTTACCAAAAATTAACAAAATTTATTTAGAACTAATTCTTAATATCTTGTTGATATATATATAATCAGTTTCAGAAGACTCATAAGATATAAATACATTTATTAAGAGGAAATAAAATTAATTTAAATGGGTATATATATATATATATTACCAGCTCCAGTAGCAATACACATTTGTGGAATAAATAAAATAGGGATAATAAAACAAAAATATTCTTTTGGGTTTGAATAGTAACATAATAATTGTAAAAACAGATATAATTTTGAATATAATTATATATAAATAAAAAGAACTCCAATTTTGCCCTATGTCACCACTTGAGGGCACTTATTTCTAATAGGTGGAGATATTTATACAGTTGCAGGGACTAATGTTTAATAAAAGTAAATAAACCACATAGTTGTGACTTGTGAATTTTTAAATTTATTGTATAAAAATATGACAAAATGATACTCTATGGCGAATCAAAATGCATTTCACAAATACATGATTACAAGCTTGCTAAAACCAAAAGCTGCATTGATTATCTTTTTATGCTCAAGATGATGAGATTTATGATTTACCACCACAGAATGTGAGCAAGTGGAATTTTTCCAAAGAAACCATATCCTGCCCTCTCAAAAAGTCTGTGCCAATGGCCATGATATGAAATTGTATTTTTCCCAAACCTTGGAATGGCAATGTAATTTAAAAGTATGCCAATGTCATGTAGTGCTACATAAAAACACATGGTTTGAAGGCTCTAAAATAATGTTTCTAACAGCCATCCAATTTATTTATTACTGGAGTAGAGATACCATGACAATTGAATGTATGAAACATGAATTGTATTTATGCAAAGACACTATCATTTCTTGGAATAGTTATCTAAGAGAAGTATGCAAAGAAAGTTTATTGATTCAGTTATCATGTAAAATTGGAGGACCTGAAAAAATAGTAGAAGTCGATGAAAGTCTCTTTACAAAATGAAAGAACCAACAATGATTATTCGGTGGTTTATGCAGGGAAACCAAAGACTGTTTTATTGTCACTGTTCCAAGTTGGACAATGTCCATTCTACTTGATGCCATTCAACAAAATATAGCACAAGAATCAACAATTTATTCTGATTATTGGAAGGCCTATAAAACTGATGAATTAAAAAATGCAAGATTTGAACATTTTAAAGTTAATCATAGCTATAATTTTGTGGACCTTCTAGTGGGGCACAAACCCAAAACATAGAAAACTTTGGGGGCTAGTTAAATGGCGCAATAAAAGACAGAGGGGAACTGCTTGCAAACACATGGATTCCTATTTAGCTGAGTTCATGTGGTGGCAATACCAAGAAGATTTATTTGTCACAATTTTAGAAGCCATTAGCAAAGTGTAACTATTTTTTTTACTACTTTGATTTTGTTTTTTTACTTTAATTAAACATTAGAATACAAAATTGTTTTCATCTTTTTTACTTTCACTTTCATTAAATACTCCTGATTATGCTACATACTCCCAATTTGTTAGTAATTACATATTTTATTTTATTTTTTATTATTTCATTAAATACCAAATTATTGTTTATTTCAGTATATTAGTTAGTACTTAAGTTTTTGGTTTCGTTTTCCACTTTAATTAAATGTTAGATTACAAAATTGTTGTTCAATCTTTTTTACTTTGACTGTCATTAAACATTAGTCCCTGCAACTGTATAATTATATCTGACTATTGGAAATAAGTGCCTTCAAGTGGTGGCATGGGGAAAAATTGGAAATTATCAAATAAAAGAATTAATCTTAATAATTTATTTTGTAGATTTGCCACACATGGTTAATACATACCCTTTGCATAACAAAATAGGTATTCAGACCTAATAAAAGTAAGTTATAATATGATTTAAAACATTAATCACTATCTTTTTCATCTAACATATTTATTTATAGTCTGTAATTCAGATAAATTAGAAACCCAAAAAAGTTTGAATAAAGACATTAATTTTGTAAACCGCCCCCCCCCCAAAAAAAAAAAAAATCAAAAAGGCTATGAATTACTTTTGAAATTGATTTCCATTTATTTTAGTGCTTAAACATGTATATCTCAAGATGAACATTAAACTAAATAGATATCACAAGACAATTGTGATAAAGTTAATTAAATATGATTAGATACTTATTCTCAAGGATTTATGAAATCTTAACTGTCATTACCATAGCAATAAAAATGTTAAAATCAAGACTCTATCACCTGCAGAAATAATAACTTTTAAAATATAGTATATAATCCATAAAAAGTTACAAAAAATAACAATCCCTTAATGAATTCCATTGATTTGTGTGCGTGTTTTAAATATTTTCCTTCATCGTTTTCAATTTTGATTATATTTAAAATTATTTATCTATCCCCCCCCCCTTCAATTTAGAAGAATTTTTTCATAACCCATATGAATTTTTAAAAAAGTACCCAAAATGATTTCTGTTTATCTTTTTATTGTCTTTTACTAGTTTACTATTAAATTTTAGATTAAATGTTCTGACTGAAAAAAAAAAAAAAGACACACACATGAATGAAGATAATATTTCATGGAACATTTAATCTGCTGAATCCTAATAAAACACTCTTCTATAAGTATAGAAATATACCTTTTATTGACTTTTCAAATATATATATATGTTAAAATCTACTACTATTCGGTTAATAAATAAATACTTTATAATGTTTTTACAGTTATAAAATATTATATACAATGATGCTTAATACATGCACCCATAAGCATCTTTTTATATTAATATTAAGTATGAAAGTCATACATTTAGACGGTCATTTATATTCTTGAATGTCACATGACCTCCTAAGCATAAAAAAAAAACCCTCTCTCGATATAATTTAATTTTTCTTTGTGTGATGAGTTGCAGTAGTAGAATGATTAACTAAAAATTAAAAATTTCAGAATCTATTATCAAATGAGTAAAATAAATTTTAAAAAATTCAGTTCAATAAAGTGAATGCTTGTCGTGAAGTACTGAAACATTTCATGACATAAATGGTAATCATTGATATTACATTCTTCATTTTGTCATCAAGGTTTAAAGTTTATATCTGTGCTAGAGATAATCTCTAGTTTAGAAAATGATTAGTAATAATCATTAGATGAATGTTGTCAAAGTTGCGAATGGAGTGAGTTTGACAATAGTACATAAAAATGTAATAATTCTGTCATCAACTATTTATCTGCATTAATTGTAACAATGAAATTGTATCTTTTTGCAATTACTTTTCCTTCTTAAATTATGGAGTCAGCAATTCTGGTTCTAATTTTTCCCTACTTTATTTTCTATATAAAGTAACCTGTAACTTTTATTCTTTGTCGTTCTATCTATAATTTTTTTCTTCTTTTTTTCAAATACGAATTATCTTAATAATAGTGGATTTTATTGCTTACTTCAAGGATTACTGCACTGCTTGTATTTTTTATCTAAACTTGTCATTTAAAAATTTAACTTTCATCACTAGAATGATATCTTTTTAAGTTTAGTAGACTTTTTTTTTTTTTAAGCATAGCCCTAAAATTAAACAAATATGACTTAATTTAGAACAATTTGATTCCAAAGTTGGATTGTAATTTTTTTTACTATTCAAATAGAAAACTTTTAAGTTTATACAGTGAAGCTAAGAATTACACTATACTTTATTCCAAACAATAGCTCACATTTTGTTGACAAGCCTTGATTATAATACAATAGGTATTGTTTATTGTACTTAAAGTAGAAAGTATATTACTTTTTATTATTCATATATATATTAGATACTTTGTGCATAAATTTTTAAAAATATTGGCATTAGAGTTTCACAACACAATACAAAGACAAGCCTTCAAAAACAGATTCAAATTTTTAAACAATATGTTCATGGTTCCAATAGACACCAATAGACCATCCATACTTAAGGGGTTTATCAAAAACTGCCGCATAGGTATGCAGAGGCAGCACCTACAGAAATATCTCGAGGCATTCGGACAAGTTACCTCATTTGAGTACCTTAGGGATCCTCTCACCAATGGTCTCATCTTCACCAACACAGCCTTATTTCAATTCATCTTTAAAAAAGGTCTTTCTCCTGAAAGCATTCCCACAACAATAGCAGCTGAACTAGCACCTTTGGTCATTTCAATTAAGGGGATGAGGCCACAATGTTTCACATGCAAAGACCGCAACCACCTTAATCAGGAGTGCCCTCAAAAAAATAAATGCAACCCTTGCCAGAAAGAAAAGGCCCTAAACCACATCTGTTCTCCGCACAGCCCCAATAAATATGAACATCCTCCTTCAGCTAACCTCTCACCTCCACCTCACTTCAATTCAATCTTTCAGCATTCTGCCACCCTCTCACCTTTCAGTAAGATTCCAGCTTCCTCTAGGCCACATAATTTTAGTCTCACTTGCAGCCCACCACTCTCAGTTACAGCTCGCTCACAGGACCCTCTTTCCTTAATGGACATGAACACTTATTCAAACTCAGAAATCATCCTGTCTGAGTCTACCAACTCTGGCCCTTCCGCCACTAACAAGAAACACAAGAAGCGTGCATGCCCTAACCCATCAGATAGTGACACCAACTCTGACAGGCAGCTTTTCATTCTTGATCTTCCCAGTAAAATCATAATGGATCCTTTTCCTGAACCAAGGGCAAGTCTCAGACATTCAGAACATACAAGGAAAAAAAGAATTCTTTCAGCGAAAAATTCTCTGGCTTCAACCCGGGCCTCATCAGCCTCCTCCCTTCACACTCTCTCACCTTCCTCTGCTGAAATTTTCTCAGACAGTGGTTCATCAAGTAAATCAAGAATGAATCTTTGTGCAATTCTGGCAGGAGAAGCAAGAACTGTACTTCTCATATCTCTCCCAACCCAGCTCATCCTCGCTCACCATAAAATTTCCGTATTCCTATCTTTTTCTAAGATGTGCTTTTCTAACCAGCCTGAACTACACACTATTTCTCCTGTCCACTTCCCATTCCCTTTTTACATGTACCCTTTCCCTCTTACCATTTTGTTCCTGAAATCTCATTTGTTTCATTGTATCTGTTTTTTTTTTTGATGAATAAACATCTCATCACTGAGAAAAAAAAAATTAATAACAAATTGAAAAACGTATTTACATAAATATTTAAAATATTGCATACTTGTTCAATTGCTCACAGCCCTGTTTCATAACAATGAAATATCTGTTCTACATTTTTTTTTTCTTCAGTAGTTTTGTAAAATTCTGATGAAAACACAGCGATCACTTTATTACTGGCAGATGCAACTTCATTGGTTATCTTAATATTTTTAAGATGTAATGGTTTTGGAATGTGTGATCCAGATTCTCGACCAAATTCTTAATAGACTTAAGACTTATTGGTGAAATACAAGACAGTTAACTAAAACATTCTTATAATTCATAGAATTAAACTATAGACTTAAAAGTTTTTAATATTTTAAACAAATAATGAGCAATTATATTGGGTGCAACTTTATAGAAAAACTAACTTTGTATAATTTTTCTGATCGATGACTCATACTTTTGAAACATTCAGCTGATTTCAGAATGATTCTTTATTCCCTTATTAAATTGAAATATATATATTCTCATTTAGTGAAAGTATTTATAATTTTTTGGGATTTATCCTTCATAGTACTACAATAGATTTTACTAAAGATATGCTAATATGTACTTTATATAATTTTTGTTTTTAAAAAAAGCAGTAGCAATATATATATATATATATGTCTATTTACAACTATACTAATGATGGAGCTTAAATCATGAAGAAAAAAATATTAGTACATTCATATTTGAGAACATATTTAGGGGAAAAAAACTGCGGCCATAACAAGGTTTATAAAATTTAACCAGTTTTATGAATTTCAATGTTTCTATTTTTTATTCATTTACATTTTCTTTTGTTTATATATACATTTGTTGTTGTTAAAAAGTCATGTAGTTTGGCATAATGGAACGTGTGGCTTCTTTGTATACTTTATTAGCAGTTAAAGATTCTGAACAAAAGCAGTGGATATAATTAAACATATATTTTTTTAATTCAAATATAAATTATTTGACTTTTAGTCAACAATCAACATTCTTTACTAATATTCCATTCAGAAATGCATCCATTGAAATAAACATGACAGTAGTTAATATGAAACTATTTTTTTAAAAAAAAGTCAACTAGTAAAAGTATCTTCATATGTTGTTATATTTTCATTTACCATTGTCAAACTTTCTCCACATACAACTATGACGCCATCCATTTTAGATAAATACAATAATGATTATTCCTAATCATGATTGAAACTAGAGATTATCTCTAGCACAAATTAGCAGAATAAAAGACTACTGAAAACAATAACAATTAACATCTAACTACAATTAATTATTGTTAGAAAGTTCTTTCATAATTAATCACATGATACTTAAATTTACCTTTTATCTACTTTGTTAAATGTACTTGCTATAATAATAAAAAAAATAGCAAAAATAAAATATTAAAACAATATGATATTAAGGTTTGACTTCATTTGTATGTTTTTTTCTTTTGCAACTAGACATGGACGTGTGCACTTTTTGTGAAATCCACCAGAATCACAAAAGCGATGATTCTGGTGGACCTCATTGTAAGTGTGTGCACCCATGTCTAAGTTGCAAAAGAAAAAAAAACATTCCATGTTGCAAACATGAAAAACATTTCCCAATCAAATTAAAACAATATTAGTAGCTTTCTGTAAGATTACACTTTTCTTTTACTAAATACCTTTGTTTTATACTTTTATATGAAAATGAATTTGGTTTACAGCAATTGTACTGAATAATTTATTTTTCATATTATACACAATTTTCTATATTGTTAAAGTTTATTTTTATATCAAATAAAGTATTACCTGACTTTTCCAGCTGAATTTCAATATCTGCATTAGAAACAGTAATTCACTCTAATTAGCTTACTACAAAGTCATCTGTTGTAAGTTTTTGTCAAAAATCAGTAATTGTTTCTATGTCTGTAATAAGTTCTGTTTGGAAAAAAAAAATTAAGCAAATCAAAGACCTATTGCTTGTACGAATACTTTGCACAATCTTTTGATGAGATTTTGATGCCTATATATATGTTTCAGGTCAATTATTTGGGAGGATATATTATGATAAAAACCATAGTGATTAAAAAAGAAAGGCTATAAAAATCTAAGCAATAATAAAAAGCTTTAAATAAAGAACACTGCCATAAGTAAAAATAACTTAGATATTGTTTTAAATAGTATAACTGAAGCCAATGAAAAATAAAATGAACAATTCAGATAAACTTAGGCAGAATAAATAATAGAGTTAGATAACAATATATTTTTTTTTTTTTTTGTTTTTTGTATATATATATATATATATATATATATATATATATATATATATATATATATATATATATATATATATATATATATATATAATAAAATCAATGACATTAAATAATAGTAACTACTACTGGTAAAAACATTATAACATGGGAATAAAATAACTCAGAAATTATAAAATATCTGGAATTTAAACCTCAATATGTCAAATCTGCTTTGCTACTGTTTGTTATCAGATATTAATTATGAACAACAACAACAGTTCCAAATCATTTATAAAAGCTTTCAATATTAAATGTGCATAAAATATTTCTCACACTTGTTTATAAATATGTGATCTTAAAAATAGGTTAAATTTGTAAACAAATATGTGCACATCTGACTAAAAGAGAGGATTTCTCTTAAGTAATCATATGATAGTGCAGTTTACTAAATTCAATCTTCAGACTGTTATCTGGATTCTGCTGTATTAATAAAGATTTGGAATTCAAAGTTAAAATTAATAATACAATTATGAACTTGGGAGCTATTTTAATTTTGCTTTGGTTTTGAACCCAGGCTAATTGCTTTTTATAGTTAAAGATGTTTCTAGGAGCATAAATGCATTCATTTTAATTTTGAATCTCATGTTGACATTCATAAAGACAAAGCCAGAAATTGGTCTGGGGATAAAAATTATAATTTAAACTACCATCTATTAACTTACTAATTACTTGGGCTTACAATATGCAGTTCTAGAATAGAAAAAAAAAAAAGAGGCATACCAATGTTTATTGTAGTAAGCTGAAGCAAGCAAGAGATGTTATTTTAGCATTTCTCCTAAAACATGAATGATGCTTTATCTATTTTTAAATAAATCTAATAATAAAAAGTTGGCAATAGGTGTAAATTTGGAATTTCTTAAAATAATTAAATCATCACCAAAAATTACATTGCCAAATTCAGTGCCTAAATTGGCATATTTCAAATTAAAAAAAGGAACCTTCAAACAAATTGTATGTTCTGAATTAAAACATCTTTTATTGAATAAATTCAAACTTGGGAGTCATTCACACTGATCTAATTATATTTTCAAAAAAAAAAAAAAAGGCAAATGGAAATATAATATTTTAAAAAGCATGATGACTATAATAGTTTCATACATAACATAAAATGCATACAAAGTTGAAAATAATTTGCATTTATTATAAAATGTTCATAATGTTGTTTTAACCTAATAGTTAAATGAAAATTGCATGACTATCTTTTTAAGATCAAAATTATAGTAGAAGACAATTGACACAAAATTTTCATTATATTTTTAATTTTCTATTTATAAAATGACTCGTCTTGTTTTCTGATAAATAAAATATGCATTCATAGGATTATTTATTTATTTATCTTTAAATAATTTATTAGCTAACTATTTTCAGTTGTGATAATTTTTATATATTGCTCATATGTTTTTTATTTAGTATTAATAATTAAAAAACATAATTCAAAGCAAAGTGTCATTAAGAATTTATGAATATTAGAATATGATGGATATAATTTATTTACAAGTCATTATGACCTAGTACTAAAAATAAGAGATGAATACCACTTTGAGTAATAATACTGAATAATTTTTTATGGTAACATGACAAATATATAACTGAATTATACATACTTTATATAAAGCAATATAGACTGATATTGATTATATTTCCTCCTATTTAGTCTTATCGTTGAATATAACTGCTTTCTATCAACAAATAAAAAGTAGTTCTATAATCATCCAAATATATATTATAATATACAAATTACCCAATAATAAAATATAATTTTTGACATCAATTTTTTTGATTAGACAATATTTTATTAAAAGTTAAAAATTATGTCAACATATATGTAAATAAGTAATTGATGTATAATCTATTTCACTTTGAGTAAGAATCAATTCAAAGAAAAGTTATTTAATCACTAAATAAATTATTAAATTAAAGAAATTAAAAAAGATGACTTTCAATTTTTTAAAAAATTTAATTAAGGAAAATTGGTTTTTAGTCTTCCAGTGAGTATTATTGATTAATAGTATTATATTTTACTCCCAAAAATAATCATATCTGTATAGTATTTAAAAAAAAGGGGTAAATCTAGTTTTTGAATATAAATGATAAAATTACAAGCATGATGGCTAAAATTATGAATATTATTTTGGTAATGAGTCAATGATTGATATTGCTGCATGCTTTGGTGCACTGGTAGAGTGGGAGTCTTAAGATTTAAAGACACAAAAAAACACAGTTTGGCTATCAGTTATAGTGCTTAAATGTCAAATAATTTCCTGAGTAACAAACTGTCTGATACATCTATTTTTGTGAGAAATGCTAATTCTTTATTATGATATATGTGCAAATGAATAAAAGGATGATGTATGATGATTTACATGTCTTTTTTATTTTATTTCAAGAATATACATTTATATATATTTCAGCTTGGCCTGAAGATTTTTTTTTTTTTTTTTGAGAACTATAATGATTCCAATTGCTAAAGAAAAAGAAAAGTTCTTAAATGTGAAAAGACAGGACAATTAGTTTATAATCTCATTCTTCTAAAGTTTTATTGATTAATGTCAACTTAAAAAACTTATGGGAAGGTAGTATATTATATTGAAAAAAAAAAAAAACAGTTTGGTTTTCACAGGGGGAAAGCACATAAGATGCTACTGGTTTTGCTAGAACAAATGTTAAGAGATATAATGAAAAAGATAAAGGAATTGGGTTATGTTTTGTGGATTTGGAAAAATCATGTGATAGAGTAATCTGAAATAAACTTGTGACCATCTTAAAAAATAAAAAAGTATTTTAAAAAGAAAAAAGATTATTTTGGAATATGTATATTGGGCAAATAATAAGTATTAGACTGGAGAATAATGATACCGAGGAAGTGAATATAGAAAGAAGAGTTAGGCAAGGGGTATGTGACTAATGCTTTATAATATTTATTTAGAAGACATGTTAAATAAATATTTAGGCTGTGGAGGAGCAAATGTGAAGGTAGAATAATAAAATGTTTAAAATTTGCTGATGGAATGAAGATTATGTTGAGAAGATGAAGCATTTATGGATAGAGAGGAATACAAAAAGACTGCAAGTTGAATTATATGATATTATATTTCAACAGGCAAATGATTCAGATATTTGGGTAATTGGTTGAGTGAGAATAAAAGAAGTGAAGATGAAGTTAAAAGATGAATAGAATTGGCAAAGGAGATATTTACTAAGAGAAATAAAATATTTTATGGACCTATAAAGACAGAATTAAGGAAAAAATTAATTAAATGCTATGTGAGGAGTGTACTGTTGTATGGTTGCAAAGTGTTGACATTGTGGGGAAAAATATAAAATAGATGGTTGCGAAATGTCAACGGTGTGGAAAAAAATATAAAATAGATTGGAAGACTTTTGAAATGTGTTCATGGAGAAGTATGGACAAATTAGTTGGATAAATAAAGTTTTGAAAATTGTAAATGGAAAAAGAAAGATTGAGAAGATTAGAGATAGAAAGAGAAACTGGATTGAACACATTAAGAAGAAAGAATATCATGATAAAAGCTGTTTGGTAGGCAATGATGTGTGAAAATAAAAAGAAAGGATAAAAAAGATTGACCTTGCTGGATAATATAAAACAGCAAAAGACATAGGTAGAATTGAAGACCTGGGCAATGAAGAGAATGAAATGGAGAAATGATTGAATTTGTGACGTGACTGCTCTCTGAACCTGTCCATAGGACAGAATATTATTGATTGACATATTTCAGTAAAAAAAAATGCTTTTGCTTTCTAATTAATGGTGCAATTTCAAAGTGAATAAAACATAAGTAATAAATTTATATAAAAAATTAAACTCCACCACATCCAATTAGCAATAACAATAATAATAAAAGTATGGATTAACCTCAATTTAATCCATGTGAATAGAAAATGAACACATTAAATAGAATTTTTTTAAAATACATAATTCTCATTTACTTATCAAGGATTTTTATATTTATTAACTTTCTTTATCTGGAAAAACTACAATGAATGAGTGGATTGCTCATATATACATTATTTTGTAATATAAAATTTATTCATCATTAACAGACACTTGTACGCAAATTGGACCATTTTATTTCAGAGCAAAAAGAATTGGGAGGGGGATGTAGGGGACATAAATTACTAAAAATGAATTTAACAATTACAATGAAAGTCAATCTTCCTTTAATCTATTTACGTATTATTTAGAAATGCTGGCTGACCTTTAACTTCAGCAATTAATCTTTCTGAAAGATTCAATCTTGCCTAAGTAAAGTGACTACAAAATTTAATGTGTAAATCTTTAATAACTGATCACTAGTCAATACTAATGATTTCATACATTAAAAGCATTCTTAACTTATATATGTGTATTGATTTATAGTTATATGTAATACATTTTTAAAAACTCCATAAAAACTTCATTAACTTCTACTTATTAACTATTTATGCAAAAAGAAAGAGAGAGAGAAAAGTATAAATGAGTTAAGGTAATTCAGACTCATGTTTGTAATTTCCTGCCAATTCATTTGTTCTGCTAGTGGATTCTTGTTAAAAAATAATTATAGTTTTGTTTTTAAATTAGTTATTTATTCATCACTATATACAATGTTAGTATAAATTACAAGCAGAAAAGTACACATCTTACTGCTATTTATAATATATATTTATTTATAAGGAACTTGAACTCAGTCTTTCAAGCTCCCTATATTTATCCAATTCATCTTATACAACCGATACACATTACCACATACATGAGCAAAAGATAAATGATCTCCATATATGTCGTTATATATGGGGTCATGTGTATCAATTGTATAGATAGATTGGCTAGATGTAGAGAGCTTGAAAGTCTGAGTTCAAGTCCCTTATAATGACATTAAGTTTAGAATTAGACAATATACATACATTCATTTAAATATTTAATGTCAAGTAATATAAATATATTAAACAAAATACACTAGAATAGCTCTATAAAATTAAAAATCCCTATATAAAACTAAACAATAATTTCTTTGCTATAGCTAGCTTACGGCTTCTTCCACTATCTTGAGTAGCAATACAATGTTAATATTTAAATCTCATTAAAATCACACAACAGTAATGTTCTCATGTGAATGGCCAATTTTCCATAAATTGTAAATACTAACACAATTACATTGTTTATTCAACACATTATCTGTACTATTCATGACTTCTTAATTTTTATTTTTTTCAAATCGCTTTCCACATACAAAACAAAAACACTATCAAAACAGAATTCTCCACTATAAGTCATTGCATGTTCTGCAAAAATAGATTTATACCTGCCCGCAGAACAACACAAATTATTATAGAATAATTCATGCTCTCTAACTCTCTTTTTAAATGCACCTTTAGTCTCACTGATGTAACTATATCCTCAATTACATAACACTTTATTCATAATATTTACATTTGTTGACTTAATCAATACAATCTTTTCAATTAATAACTAACTTTCCAGTACTTGGACCAACTTTAAATGCAAAATTCAAATTGGAAGCCACCAATGATGTAATCTTACTACATGCAATATCATTTATATAAGGCAATGCTATCCACCACTTTCTTTTCTATATTATCTCTTTTCCATCTATTTCTAATCTTATATAGTGTATATAAAATATTTTTTATTTTTTAGGGAAGAAGCAATAAGTTAGCTATAGTAAAGAAATTATTGTTTAGTTTTATATAGGCATTGTTAATTTTGTAGAGTTATTCTAGTGTATTTTGTTTATTATATTTAAATACTATATATATAGTTATGATCAGATTTGTACATTCATGTAAAAAAAACCCAGAGTCCAGGTAAAATACACTAAAGCTGATTGAAATGGGATGGTTAGATCCTACAGGTCCAACCAAGTGTCAATCTAGTTATCAGTGCTCCGTGGCTTAACACCCTATGAATGAAATTTCTGAGATTACACAAGGATCTTAATTTAATCTGCAAGTCATGTCTGAACAGGAAGACAGGAGACTCCAAATTTAAGCACACAATACTAAATAAAGGATTAAATGAACTAATAACATGCTAATTTAAGTGTAAAATTAACACTTAAAACTATACTTGAATCATAATGCATATAAAACTATTAAATATATTAACTAAATTGGAATTGGAATTAGGGTTGAGTGAATAATATGGAAACAAATTAAATAGATTTATTAATTAACAAGTCAAATAACAAAATGAAAACAATAAGTATACAATATTAAATGTGGTTTAAAATGCATACAGGCATTACATAATGAGATGAGATTAAATTGGGTTACAGCATAATTCATCATAAATGTCCATATATATATATATAAACTGTAACCATATATTTTAGTGTAAAATATATTAATTGATGTAACTAGTATAAAAATTTCTCTTTCTTCTTTTGGTGATTTGATTGGCTTGAGCTGCACTTTGAACAGATTACTTTCTTATATTATTTTGATAAATTTAAATTTGCTTCTTCCCATATACTAACTCATATCAAAACGTTTAACTTTTTTAAATTTTTACAACACATTAAAATTTGGTAAAATATTATTAAAAATAATAATATTATTTTTATTTATTTAAAATGATCTTAAATTATTATTTCTATTGAATTAACAAAAAACCATTTGTTCAATTAAAATAAATTATTAAAAATAAATACAGTAATTACGTATGCGTCTCAATGTAATAAAAGAAAAGAGCGCGAATTTAAGGGAAGATTGTCTGATGAGGGAGAAAGAAAAGAAAATGGTAAAGGCAAATGGTGTAAATTTGATAAGCTTAATTTTAAAATAGTTAATAAGTAAACGGATTACCACAAAATTTGCTACAAACGTAAATATAACATAGTGGTAATTAATTATAAGATGCATTGCTAAATTTAAAAGTCTGTTCAAGTCGGCTGGCCAAGTGGATCGAATCACCGGTAATAAATTTTCCAATATTACATTTTTAAAATGTCGGAGCTTCCCAGTTTAAGTTTGAAAGAATTAAATACAGGATTTTGGTATGTTTTGAAATATTTATTATTCTACAATTTGGAAAAATTAAATAAGTATTTTAATTACAGAAGTTTTATGAATATGAAAATTTGTTTTTTAAAAAAGAAGAATTTTAAGTTAAAGTAAAACGTTAAAGTTATCAAAATATTTTAATATTTCCGTTTTTAATTCTAATAAAATATAATATTGATTGATATTTAACTTTACAATGCCAGTAATATTTGCTAGTTAATTTGTTTAACATTTGGATAATAAACATTCTTCAAATAATTAATCAAAGCTATTTTATAATTGTATCGTCGGTTTGAAATGAATAAATTAATTGCTGTAATTAGTATTCCTGGATTAACGCGTGGATAAATAAATACTTGCATGGATGTGATAAACTTGGAACACTTTTGATAGAGAAATGTAGAGATTAATAACTTTATGAAAAACATTTTCATTTAAATTCTGCGTATCATGTTTTAAAATTGTTTCATGTTTGGGAAGCCACGCAAAATCGTTAATCTAATATTGCTTATAATAACTAATCAAATGGATAGAATTGCATGTATGGAATTTAACTACAGTTATAGCTATTACCTCGTATACTCATTATTCTACACATCGTACATGGATTCCACGGATCACATTAGGAGTTATAAAATGCTATACAATCCAATTTGTGATACACACATCTGCTAAAATTCATGTGTTGAACTATAAATGCTATACATTTAGTTTTATCACACACACACCGTTAAATTTTATATATTTGATGAATAATACATTAATTTAATTTTATCGTTATATGAACTTGCATGTGAAGTTCAAAAGTTATATTTATTAAGTTTAAATTAATAAGGGTTGAATAAAATATTTATTCAAGAGAATAGCGCTTGCGGAAAAGCTTAAAAGTACTTAATGAATTCATGAGATATATCAATCTTTATGAGATATTTTGTGAGTCTTTCCAGATTTATATTCCTATGCCAATATTACTTATATTATATTACACATGTTTATTTTAAGCAAGATAAGTAGTACATTAGTTGTCCTGATTAGCGTAACATTTTATTATGCAAGAACCCACATTTGCTAAAGTGTTAGTGTATTCTGAATAGTCAGAAGAACTGAGGAGGATGATTTTGCACTTTAAAGTGAAGTAAATAATAATGTTGTTTTAGAATGTTAAAGGGCTTTAATCTGTGCTGGTGGTTAATCCGCAGATTATTTTAATTGCCATTTTTGTATTTTACACACATTCCTGCGCTGGTGGTTAATCCGCGGAATTGTGTGATTATACGTATTACTTTATGATGGTGTTTAAATACACAAAACGTTTAGTATTATTTAATTCCTACGTGTAGATGAATGCATCCACAGGAATATGTTTTGCTTCACAGATATAAGTTGGGCAAAGTATTTTAGTTAATCTGCTAAATCATCTTCTTCATTTGTAAGCATAATTTATCGGTTAGATTATTAAATGGTAGCAGGACATTCTATTCAAGTACTTCATAATAATTAACTGTTGGTTGATTATTATTTACCGGAACGTAAGTTTAAATTGTCACTTTAATTAATGATTACATTATAGCTAAATCATACAGACATCATATTATTTATTATATTATTATAGGTGTACAGTAGGGATTTATTGAATCTGGAAATGACGTTAAATATTTCATGAGTTTGATGCTGAATTTCGTATAATCTCATCAATATTCATTATATTAGATTGAAATAAGGTATGATTAGATTTTAAAACTGTACCTATGAGATGTTATTGAAGAAAGTCAATGGAATTATCATTTATTTATTTATTTGTTTATTTATGTTTTATTTAGAATATTGAAATTAATCACTTATTGTTCATAAATTTGTAAATAAACGTTGATTTATAATTAAACTTACTGTGCCGTTGCTATGTGTCATTCATAACATCTGAAATCATAAACTTTGGATGGAGCATACATTATAGAGCATACCTTGAATTACATATTATCGTCAACATGATATAAGAGTTTATAAATATTTTTTTTTGAGAAAACATTTAGATGCTTTTCGTCTTTGGTAGTTTATGATGAGTAAGGTACAATAAAATCCCATTTACCTTTTCCATCATTGTGGCTTTGCGTAGTTGATTCTAGTATAAAATACAAATTAATTATTAAACTTGTGAACAGATTTACCAAGTAATGATATGATTAAATATATTTACTTAACGTTTTTAAATTGTCATTTGTCAGTATAATAAGAGTCTCAATAATATAGTAAACTATAAAAAAAGAACCCAAGTATTTATATTTATTTATTGCAAAGCTTTACCTGGACTAGCATTCGTATTAAAAATCATATAGATGGTTTAAAATTTCATAATCTTATGTAGTTCCACAAATTACGCCATCTTGTACATGGTCGGCCATAGGGTCGCATACCATAAAAATCGCAAATTAAGGTTTAAAAGTAATAACATTGCACTTATAATTTGTTTAATGTGTTTTATAATAATACTATGATAGGTCTTTGCGGTATACCCTGGCTGCGATCAAATAAATTGTAAAAAGTTTATGTTAGATCATTAGTTTGGTCTATGGTAAGTTGCTCCAGATGTTGATTGTGGTCTTTGGTGCATTAAATAGATAGCTTGATATGTTTTTTTGTTACAGCTCTTAATAGCTGACAATAATTGAGTGAGAGTTGATCAGTAATCAAGGTTACAATTCTTAGTGCACTTACGTTACGTAATTGGGACCGCACAATCAAATGGCTACAATTTTGGGTGCCGCAATGTGTTCGACACGAGAGGTAGTTGAGAGGGTAATGGCCTTCGGTGGCCATTAGCTGGCCATAGACAATTTACAGTTACAATATATATATATATGCATGTGTGGTAAATAACTTGGACCCATGTCAATTAATATGCCAGTATCCTATCTTTAAATCATGGTTTGCTAAAGTACAAGTTAATATGATAGCTGAAGATAGATTGCTAATTATAGTGCTAAGATGGTTGCTGTTTATATATATCTTGTGCAAACTAAAATATTAAGAAATAAGTTCACAGTAGGTGTGGGATAGTTATTTATGAGATTTCATATCAAAATGCTTGCTACTAATAAAATATGAATATGCAAAGTTCAGGAACTCAGATAGGCTTAATACAAAATGGGATCTGGATCCTTGTGCTCCAGTTATAATGAAAATATGACCTTACCCAAACTAAGTATATGGGGACAGCCTTCACTATGAGCCCAAGAGATGCAGCAAGACATTATGTACAAAGTGTACTTTGTAAAAACACACTTGCAATGCATAAGGTAAAATACAAATATGTATATTTAAATTATGGTGCCTAAAACAGATAGCTTCTATTTGTATAACTAACAGAAACCAGTTCTTTAAATAAGCACAATAATCATGCTATCTTAATGGACTAAAACTATATTATTAATCCTCAATCTGCATCTTTTAATCAGTTTTACTAGGGAGGAGAAAGTATATTTAATAGGGAATTAATAATACATTAATAACTATACCTTTATACCATCTCTAAGGCTAGTCTATTATTTTTTATAAAAAGAATATTTAAAGTTATAACTTTGAATATGCAAACCATAATGGATATTTATATATTATAAAACTAAATCAAAATGACAATAATGAGCGAGTAGTGATCAGTTATTATTCCAACATAATAGGATTTTAAAACAGCATGCTAGTGAGTTAAATAAGCATTATCAAAATCAATTTGATGAAAGATATACATTTTTCTATCTTCATTAAAAGTTTACCAAGTTTAAAACAAGCTTGCTGTTTTGAAATATTTGGCATATTATAACATATGTAAGATAAATTAAGCATAACCACAGTATTAATAAGTTTATATAAACAAAAGGTTGTAGTTGTTTTAATTTACAATAGGCAAAATTAAAGTTCACAGATGTAGTTTCAGGCAAGATTTATACAAGTTATATATATTACTTTAAATGAAAGTCTAAAGAGTTAGGTTTTGAACATTCATTTTTTCATTACAAGCTGGATTTAAATAGATTAAGGTTCAAAGATTAAACGACTATTTTTAGAGCTCTGCGGTGGATAAAAGATTACCTAGCTTCTCGCAGCTTGTTCCTGAGCACATCAGAAGGCATGTGTGGTAGTACTCTGGATAGGCAGCATGGGTTAATTGTGATCTTCCAGCAGACTATTGCCAAGGACATCTCTCACTCTTATTATGATGATGCCATGTCAGTTGGCATGTAGAATGAGACTAGAGATCAACATCTCCTTTATAAAGAAAATAGAAAATCTCATTTCCTACTCCAGCATGTCAAAATTACAACTGGGGTGGAGTCTGGTGACAAAGCTTCTTAAAAATTTACTGTCTGCATTGATGTATAAAATGTGGCCTGTTCATATAATCCCAAGTTCAGATGATTAGTACTTTTTAAAGATTTTATATTTTAATTTACTAAAATCATTTAAATCTTTGTTTTAATTTTGTAACAGGATGTTTGTGACTAAATTTGATCACTTCTAATCCCTCAAGACCTAGCAATAGTTCCAGTTAAATAGATCTTGTTTACAAAAAAAAATATATTTTGGAACAATATTATTGTTAAAATTACAATTTTAAACTTCTGTCTCACACTATATTAACACAAGTGTGCATGGTATGATTCTTGTTTACAATAATTCTAATTTTAAGATTAAGAATTATAACAAATCACTAAATAATATTGCACTACTTATATATCATGGCAGTACGTGAACTACACATATATACATTGATTCTAATGTTTAAAATGATAAATTGACTCTTTTAAAGAAACAAAATTTACAATTTAAAATATAAAATTTCAAATTAAAATACCTGCTGTAATATAGATATATGTCAGATATTACAGATGCTTATCCGTATATATATATATTGTAATGGTAAGAATTGTACCTCCACGTAACAAAATCTAGAACACAGGCAAAATACACTAAAGCTGATCAAATCCGGATGCTGGGATCCAGAATCCGACCAACATTCAATTCTTTCATCTCTGCTCAATGATCTAATACCCTATGGATCACACTTCTCAACTTACACAGACATTTAATTTAACCTCGGTCCAGCATTCACTCAGCGTAAAACAAAAGACTCGTAAATTAATTAATTTTAATACTGATTTGGTCAGATATACACACATATGACTAAGTGATTAATTAAAATATCAATGATTGACATATATATAGATAAAATGATGTACGTGCAATTAAATCTAGAGTTGGATAAAATGAACTCATGGACAATAAAATTATGAAAATGCGTTATAATTTTAAATATTATTAATTTAATAAAACAATAGCAAATAATAAATCTAAACATACAATATTATATGATAGTAATGTGAGATATTATGCTCGCAGGCATTATATAACTAAAGAGATTAATGTTACATATCTCATAATAGGTGTTTAATAAGTGTAGTGCGGTATTGGAGTTTATGCCTATCTTAATTAATATGCCAAATTTTTAGCTCTTATGTAGTCTGCTAGATCATATGGAACTTTATAGCCAAAGTTATATAACTAACTTTAATAGCGCTCCTATGGCGTCTATCTATACAAAGTGAAGTCGAGCACATAATTAGGCTCAGAGATATGCGGGATAGCATGTTAACCTAGATTAGGGTATACACTGATGCTAGATCAGCGTTTAATATAGAAGGAGAGAAAACTAGTTTATGATAGGTTTACCTATATCCTCTATGGCGCTTATCAAAATATTAATAAAGCTCAAAGGTGCAAATGGGTCATTATTCACGGGCTTCAGTCTCAAAGACTCGGTTTGCCCTAAAACTGCTCAACTTGCCACGAATAGGAACATTAGTAATTCAGGGAGTCAGATAAGCATTATGAATAATCTAAGTCCTTGTGCCCTAGTTCTAAAAGTGTGTGCTTTAACCCGAAATAAAGTGGATGAGTGTGGCCTCCACCAGCACTTCATCAAGAATCATGCAGCAAGCAGATAATTGTACATTGCGTAGTAAAAGACACATCCGCAACTTATATATATATAATGCAAATGCGTAAAATTATATTATTGTGCCTTAAAATTATATAGTGTCTATTTCCATATCTATAAAATCCAGTTCTCAAATTTAGTATTTTAAATATACTATTTAGGGACTAAATTAATTAGTAACCTAGTTTAATATTATCACCTGCATCTCAATATATATAAATCTAAGGAGGATAAAGCATATTTGCGGAGTAATTACGAATAAAACATTAAAATATGCTTTGAGAATATCTCTGTGGCTAGTTCCTATGATGTACGAGTTACATAAATAAATAGTTATAATTCATAATTAGAATTAAGCAAACTACAAGTTTAACTAGAGAATATCATAATATTAATACCCAAAAATTAATCAATAAAATAATAATATGATCTCGAAACAGCGAGTGAGAATGAAAAATAATAATTCAATTATTTAATATTTATTATAGCGAAGATTTGAAATTATCTTCACAGATCAATAAGCTAAAATTATATTTATGAATACTTGCAGTTTCGAGTCATTTGGCATATTAAATACATATAATATTAAAATGATAAAATCATAGAATAAATTGAATATTTTTAGAAATAGGTATAAAAAGACCGCAGAAAATTATATATTTAAAATAGATTATTAGAGTTTTACATTTTAAAAGAGAATTCGAGTTTTACATTTTAAAAAAGAATTCAAGTTTTACAATCGGATAATATTTAGCATTTAATAGTCTTCTTTGCAGATTTCAGTAAAGGTGTTTGGGAAAGGCAGATTTAATAAATAGCTAGCTTTTAAAAGAAAGAATCGAAAGTCACAGTTTATAAACAGAGCTCTAAGAGAAAATTTCCCATTCAGTTGTTTCCATTGCAGTTAATTCTGGAGCACTTGGGAGGATATTAAGTTGACACTTTTGACGATGATTTAAAGTGAATAGAGATTTTCTATGGGCTGCTTTGCTAGTATACGGCATTATGTTTCATTGGACCAAAGTCTTTCCATCTCCGGCCAAGGGCTGAGAGGTGAATTATCACCATTCTACTCGATCATTTTGAGGTAAAATGGGTGTAGGTTCTGTTTACAACTCACTTATTATATATATGATCGATCCTTGGCAACAAAACTTTAAGTATTTATACTTTTTAAACTCTGGCCACCTGTTAATTTTTATGAGCTTTTACGTAGCTGAAAAGTCCATTTATTTATTTTAGCAAAACATTTAATAGTTACAACTAGTAGAAAAACCCATTTATTTATTTTAGAAACACATTTTTAATTATAACCAGTAATTGAGATTTTGTTTTCCTGTGTTATTTTGTTATTAACATTTTATATTTACCAAATCAAGTCCACGCTATTTTAGGACCAATGCGTGACCTACTTCGAAAATTGTTTACAAAAATCAAAATGTTATTTTGACAAAGTTACTTTCGTAATTAGTAGAAGACTAATTTTATAACCATACATGCAGAATAACAGGAAATATACATATGCAATTTCAATAATACATCAATAAAATTGGCTAAATAATTTAACTAAAATATTTCTTAAACTAGAAATATTTATAAAATGAATATACATATGGGTAATATATACCAATAACATAACAATAATTTCAACTAAAATATTTCCTAAATTAGAAATATTTATAAAATGGACACATATATGTAATCTATACATATGCTATTAAATAACAGACTTATCATTCGCATATATATATATATATATACGTGATTCTGCATATATAATAATTTAATGTTATTTAAATGGGTACTCTGAGAGAGTTTAAACATGGCATATAAATAGATGTGTAGGTAAAATAAGTGAAATGGGCAGATGGATGAAACTGACCATTTCAATATATATATGCAGTGGCACATATAACTGTGTTAGTATCTTTATATGTACTTATGAAGGGTTTAAAGCTGGTGTAGATAGAGCTATGGGGAAAAATAGGTAAAACATATATGAGGATAGAAATATACCATTTCAATATATATATATATATATTCAATGATATAATTATTTAGAGTACAATCTTTCCAAAATAAAGTTGCAAGAAGTCTGTAAATAAACAATTAATGTCAAGAGATTTACCATAAAAATGATAAAAACAATGTTATAAAGCTCTCCATATGGTTAGTTTTGGTGATTTGCTACAATAATCAAATGAACTAATTACATATGTAACTCAACTGAGTTTTTGCAACATAAATTATATCATGCATCCAAAAACACCATTTGAAAAAAATCTTGAAGAAATAGTTCCTTAAGATCTTTCATCACACAGTATATTTATAATGCTTAAAAATGATAACAACATTCTGTAGCAGTTCAATATTTGTAGATGGAAAATAACATTTTGGCATATTTTCATTTCATTCAGCATTTATTCCATTACATAGAATATGAAAGTGTGCTAATATATCACAGCAATTACTATAACCAAGTAATTATAGCTAACACAGTGCTATGCCCTTTTAGTCTCCAGACAGTATAAATAAAGTACCTATTAATTCCTGGAGTCCCAATGAATTCTCAATCTTCTTCCAGATCCTGATCTTATTAAAATAATCCAAATACAAATGCACATTTAAATTCATGGCTTATGTTCTAAACTGGTTTCATATCTATTCTTGAGAAGATTAATCAGTACAATAATTTTATTGAATTCATAATCACTATAAAGTAGATAAGTTATCCTTAAAAAATCTGTGAAATTTGGGCACACCATAAAATTGTTATCAAATACAAGATGATGGAATTTTTTTTTTTTTGTCTACATTAAATGTGGTTTTTGTTCTTAATGTTAAATTAGTATTAGTTATAGTGAGTAGAAGCAATACTAATTAATAGTATCATTAAAAAGCATTACAAAAGATAAAGCAATAATGACCTACTATTGCATTTCTAAATAAAACAATTTATAAATAAACAAAATGTTATTCACATAATCATAAACTTTATTAAATCTAATAATTTAATCAAATTTCTTCAAACAATGATGGTATGAATGTTAAAAAAATTAAGAATAAATACATAACCATATATGCTAAAAAGATCAGTGAGCAATTGTAGTTAACTGGGACAGTTAACATAGTTATTATAAATAATATCTCATTTAGATACAAATAACATCATATTATATTTACTTAAACTAATTTATTAAGTTGTTGGTTCATTATCAGTGGATAATATTCCATGAAATTATCCTACTTATTCCACAAACACATATGATCTTAGTTCACCTAAGTAGCATAAATTGCAAGTATTATTTATGAACCAAGACATAATGTCATCTACCATATTAAATTTCTTGTCTCTCACAATTGGTTAATGTGCATCAGGGCTCCATAAGGTTCCATCTTAGACATAACTTTTACTTATTGATTACTCTTACTGAAATCTGAATTGAGTTTTATTAAACTTCTACTGTCACAAATAATACCATAAAAATAACAATATACAAAATACAGAATTGCTTCCTGTTGCAGAGCAAAGCATTATCAAATTACATTAGTAGCAATACATTGAAATACTCTACAACCAGACATAATTATTTCACAAATATGAACTATTGGACATATTTATATGCAATATTTTTCAATATAAAGTGTACAAATTTCCATTGATACATTATAACTTTTGTTTCATTTATTATTACTTATACATGCTTTTAACAAAATCTTTTATGCAAAATGATGTTTCTTTTATATATAACTATACATTTAAAGGTCTCAGCATTTTTAAAGTAGGACACCTCCTTCATTGATATACCAGATCATATAAAATTACAATGATTTTTTATTTTTGCAATCCAAAAAGATGCTAGTCATCTGATGAACTTACATTAATTTAATAACTTTATCCCCTAACTAAGAGTAGATACCTATTTATCAATTACAATTGGGTGATTAAGTGAGATACATGATATTCAAAAGCATAGACCTATTTATAAATTATAATTTTCCATGTTAATCTAACACATAAACTAAGAATTATGGTCATGGCAAACTGCTACACCACAGACATATTCATTATTCTATCATTTTTATTTTTTAACTATAAAATGCTAAAATTCAGCACAACACACATTAATTTTTTTAAATATTCATAGAAACGGGTAGAACTATTTTTAAATAAATAGCCAAATATATATATAAAGTAAATAATTTATGCAAACTAAAATTTAATAAATTAAAAATAATAACTGATACATACACACACATATATATATATTATTAAACAAATAGAGCCTAAGATATTTATATAAAATAAATAATTTATGCAAATTGAAATTTAATAAATTAAAAATAATAACAGATACACATACACACATATATGTATTTTATTAATGAACTTTAAATTAAAACTCAGTAATTGACAATAACAACTCAACAGTTGCAAATTTTTAATTACAACAGAATATTTAATCCTGGCTAATTTTTTATATTAAAAAATGGAAACATATGTAACTAATGTTAGTTAATATATTGTTACATATTGCTAATTTTTTAAAATTTTTTCGAAAATTTAATCATTGAGTGATTATTAATCATTTTTGTTATATTACAGCTTGTAAATAATTGATCACACACACTCATATATATTAGTTTAAGGTAAATCAGACTCACGTCGTTGTTTGTTGCCAATTTAATTGTTCTAACGATATATTCAAGTAAACAAATAATTATTTGAACTAATTTTTAATTAAAAAGAAAAAAGACCACAAAATTATATATCGTTTATTTCTGTTTATTTATCAACTAAAATGTAATTTATAATTAAAACAAAAGTTGAGAGTAAAGAGAACGGAACAATTAAACAATAACATTTACATATGATATTACACATCTATAAGATGAAATGATGCGCATTAATCATTACACATGATAACATTTATTATACAAATAATTGCATGCATTTGCTAAAAATAAAGCATGATGACTTTCTCTTATATTAAAAAAAATATATTAGTTCCAGCTGTAAATCCAAAGTTTCAATGATAAAACTGTAAGCCAAAAACTAATCTAGAATAGAAAACATATGTTACATTCATTGAATGTTCAAGCATACAATAGATATTTCTAAAGTAGAATGAAGTGAACTACTTCTAGAAGCATGATTGATAGGTTTTATGATTCAAAAAGACTGCAATAAACTGTGTGAGCAGACAATTATTCTTTTTCCAGCATTTTTTTATATTTTTTATAAATTAACACAAAGCAACAATAATAAATGTAGGAGACTTAGAAAACTGCAATATTCTAGCACCAAAGTGAAAAGTTGGAAATAAATGTTCCTTTAGATTAATCAAATTGAGATTTATTTTTTACTTATGGAATCAATTTGCAAATTTTTCTTTACTCTTGAAAATACAACTTTGCAACTATTTTAACTGCACAAAGCTGTTTTTAAATAAGATCGTTATTAAAGTGAAGATTTTCTTCCATGGGAAGGGGGTAAAAGCATAGAAACAGAAAAAAATGTAACCAAAAAAAAACTAATTTATCCCCACTTCCTCTAATATTCAGCTTTACAATTTTTTTTTTTTTTAAAGCCCACTATGCATATTGAAAAAAAAAAAACCTAAACATTTATATATATGAAAATTTAATTTTTCTAATGTGATTCAGACATTTCATTAATATATATATAGGTTTCTTTTTATATTGGAATGTTTGAAAAGACAATTGTCGTTTATTCAAAACTATTAAAAAAAATTACAAAGAATTAAATTAATGTATTTGGGATGACGATTTTATGGTTGTTTTAAATTCTTATCAAAATATATTCTAAGATTTTCATAAATATTGTAAAAAAAATAATTTATTATTTTTGAGTTATAAAATTTATTGTTTTCATTTTCCAAAAAATAACATCAACAAATCTTTTGGATTTACAATATACGGCTTGGAAATTTTTTAAAAGAAAACAAAAATTAAATGATGATTCTTCAAAACTTCATTTCATTTTTTTTTTAAAAAAGCCTACACTTTCTTACTATTTATATGAGCATTTTACTGTCTTGATCAATCTATGCAGTTTAATACTGTGATAAAAATGCAAATTCTAGAGCTCAATGAATGGACTGTGGTGGAACTGTAACACTTCAAGTGCTCAAACATCTTATGAACTCCTGAACAATAAACCAATCAATTATTATTAACTATTGTTTTAATTTATTAGAAAGCAACTCATTTTTTATTTTAATGCCCTTGACTTAAAATCATTAGGCATGTAAAAATGTTGATATAACAAAACAGAATGCAAAATAAAATAACTATGAGTGATATAACATGAAGGCAATCTCCATCTTATTCACAGTCAATTAAGATGGCACTGTATTAATTCATAAATAGTTACTACCAATTTAGTAATTAATAGTTTCATTAATAGTATATTTATCTTGTTGGCAGTGCCTAACCTAGCATGCCCACAAACATTCAAATAAGAGTAAAAAAATTACCAAAAGAAAATTTATTAAGAAAGCTTATTAAAATTCATCAGCAATTCTATTGTAGCATAAAAAAAACTGCTAAAATTCTCATTTTCTAGCAATTGGCTGTCTTCTCTTTGGCTATTTCTATTTGGAGTGCCATTATCACAGTTATTAATCTTTTATATATACATTGTAACATACTACATATTTCAATCTGTAGTGGTTTTCTTAAACAAATATGTATCTATACATATCATAAGCTACTCATATCCAGATTAAAAAAATAGATCAATCATCTGTAACCATATATGTATTTCAAGCATATTCAGTGTTATCTGAAGGGGCAGAGTTTTAGAACACTATATAAGACATTGGTCTGAAAATTGTGGAAGAATTTTAAAAAGTTTATTGGTTGAATTCAAAGTGTGAAATAACTCACAAACAACTTATGTAATAAACAATAAGATATAGTGCAATTAATCCTTATTACATACATACATATTCTAGAGACTGGTATATCCATATAAGAATGTAAATGAGAAAATTATGCATGTTTAATGTCACAAATGTGTCTGACAACAGCATAAATATATTAATTTGTATGTACTATTTCATACTTTGATGTCATTTAGTAATCTTCTAAACACTTAAAAATACCTAATAAAAATGTTACAATGATTGACTCAAATATTAATTAATTTCTATTTTATGAGATGAAAATCATCATATATATATATATATAGTGACAGTTGACTGATCTAATTTTTTGTCATTGCTGATTAATTAATATACAGTGCTGCTATTGTTTACCAGCTATATCAAAGAAACATATAATTATGTATTCTCATCTCTCAATAAACACCTGAATGATTGTTAATCCCTTTTTATTATGTTTAAAATTATTATATTTAAATAACACCCCACCACACACACATATATATATAATTAGTAGTAGTAGTCATTTCCAAATGACTGTGGCCATTGTAACTCCAAGTAAAGAAACGATAGATAAGAGGGAGCAGGAGAGAGAAGACGAATGAGAAGGATGGTATTATGATGATAAAAATAATAATACTCAAAGCATAAGTTTTGCAAAAACTAAACAAACTAATCCAACCCATAAATTTGGCCACATATATAAGCCATTGATCTAGGGTTCTATTTATTTGATATTTTGCAAGGCTATCTTTTAACTTCTACTGAAGCAAACTTTTCATTCCGATAAAAGTCAAATAATAAAATATCTCAATTATATTCTAACCATAAAAGGCTTATTTCTTAATGATAAAATCAACTTGCAATAATTTATTCAGAACAAATTCTGGCTTACTATACATATACAATAAAACAAAAAGTAACTCTATATGTGAATAATATATGAGATATATTTATTTTATTTTTTAATTTTAAATAATAATTGAATCCTGAGTCTTTATTAGACATTATATATCTTTAACATTTGAAAATAAAAAGTTCAAATCACAATGAAAGACTACTTGATGATATTCAGTCACTTCTTGTTTTCAACTCGTAAAAATAAATAAAATGCTGCAAAGCATAAATATGAAATAAAGAATGTATCCATGCTTCAAATAATTTTTGTTTTGGTTTGAAAATTTACAAAAGAATCTTTTTTAAATTAAATTATGATTAGTTACTCTTACTGAAGCAACCCTGTGCAAAGTTGATTTTTATGTCAATTTTTTAAAATAACATTAACTTATAAAAAAATAAATAAGTATTTAAATAAAATACAATGTACATATAATAAGCTAAAGAATGGTGGATATCATTCTAGCTATTTTAAATAAAGCCTTTTATTTCTTTCTTTTTCTAAATCGTTTTCCTCATGATGTAAAATTTCCATTTATTTTATATAAGTATAAATTATCATATAATGTTAAATTTTTGGATTTTAAAATAAAAATTATTCCGTAATATTTTAAAAATTGAAAAACTAGGCAAACACTTTATTCAAAAGCACTTTAGAAAGTCATTTAGTTTAGATGGACTTAAAATCACATTTTTCAAAAGTTTATACAGTTAGTGAATACATTTTCCCAATTTGTTTTGAACTCATCAACTAAATATCTATTCACTTATTTTAATTATTTTTCTAATTGAAATTTTATTATAAATAGAACACAGTTCATTCCTTGTAAGTTAAAAAATAATATATATATATTAAAAAAATAATATAAATACACAAACGTTGTGGACTGACATAGTAATAGAGTAAGATACTAATAGAAATGTTCCTATATAAATTTGTAATAGGGACAAAAATCATCATTATAGAGTTATGTGAGAAACATAGTTAAATAATTTAATAAGTCAACAAAACTACTACTACCCATAATATAAAAAAATTTAAATAGCAATAGTGGATATCAGCACTATTATTAAAGCAAAAGTTCAGAACAAATAAGTTTCAATAAGCTCAATGCACTACATAGTTTAATACAATAGTAGAATAAAACACATTAGATCATAAGGTTCATAGACCATGCCTGAGATTAACCATCAAGCGTTGGTGGCCAAGTGGTTGGCACAGCTGCCTTACAAGCAGTTGTCCCACTTCCTGGCTACATTTTGACACATTAAAAAAAAGACTAACCTGTTATCAAATGGTTCTCAATCTATTGAAAACCTCTATCCAATTTCCATGGTACCTTTTCTAAAAAAATGCACGTTACCATCCCAGCTTTCCAATCTCAGACCCATCTCTATGATTCCATTATTAATCAAAGTTATAGAGTCAATCATCAAAGATAAAATCAAAAACTGAATTTATCTTCATATTTCACAATCTCAATTTTCTAGAAAAGGAGCATCAACTGATGACACCATCTGACAGTTTAAACTACTTCTTGATCATATCAAAAGGCAAAGGATGCCCAGTAGCAGTGTAATTAGACATCTCTGCAACTTTCAATTTGATTCATCCCGAATCCTGTTAAATGTGCTATATGATTACTCAGTTCCGGATGCATAATATTCAGATCATTGGAAACATACTGTACAACAGAGAAATCTTCATCACACTGGATGGTAGGTTCACACAGGAATTTTTACCCTCAAACTCCATTCCACAGGGTTCCCCCATTAGTGCTCGTCTCTTTATCTTGTATTTAAATCCACTACTGCAAGAGATGAGGAGAGGCTCCTGGGGGGTTTTGTTCCTGAAATTCAAAAAATAATCTCCCATATTTCTTACATAGATGATGTAATAGTATTCTTCCATCTGAAAAATATATTCACAGACTTATAGCAATTCTCTAAAAATATACAGAGCATTATGGACTTGAAATTAATTCAAATAAATCCTCTTCCTGAAAACTTCTGATGGGTTGCAAGATAACATTGTGTTTCATGGCTGATCCCCCAAAATTCCTGGGATTCCCAATCTCGGAATCCTCTTCTGCAATGAGGAAAAAAATACAAGATTCAATCTTATCTACCACCCAGAAAATAACCAGTTCACTCTCCAGAGTATATTTATCTATCCATGCTAAAGCTGTATTGCTGAACATGTTAATATATCCCAGGATCAATTACTTTCTTCCTGGATTTCAATTTACCAAAAGATTTCAAAGGAAAATTAGCACCTTATGTTCTCACTTACTTTGGGGAAGAAAGGTGAAGATGATAGGTACTAAGAATTTACTTAAATGAAGGATTATGTATCTAAGATTGTATGAGGACCCAGATGTGCTTTATCTGGGAGGAATTTTATTTTATTTAGAATATCCAACTTGGAGATGTTATGCCCACCGCTGTCCATCCCCCTCATTGGGGCTGTCTCATCAACTGGAGAATCACTATGTAATTTTACCTTAAAATATTCATAGCTTTTTTTACAGCATGTAGATTCCAGTGTAAAGTTCTCCATTTATATTTAAGTGTTTAGAGACAAGTGAATATTGAAAATAAACTCTCACTATATTATTTATAAACAAAAAATTGCTTACTCAAAAATGTTGAAATAAATATATTTATAATTGAATTATGGAAGTTAATTTTCTTATTTATAAATATTAAATACAACAGATGTATTGAAGGAAGCATATATACATATTAGTATGAAATGGGGTGATGAAAAATCAATAACTCTAGGTCAAAGACTTAAATTTAAATATACGAAATATATAATAAATAACTGAGGAATGAACCTGTTAAAATAAATATGAGAAGCATGAGAGAGCAGCAAAAACACTAACTAGAAACTACATCAGCAGAACAATAATCATTCATCATCAAGTATGATCAACAATAAAGATATCAACAGTCAATCTTGTGACAACATTATAACATCATAATTTGGATGCACATACTTAAAAGAGTGAATCAGAACATATAACAATAAAAACAATGATATTGTGATACTAAAACATGCTGATCATTATCAATGCCATCTGGCCACTTAGTACCATTAATGTACTGGCCAAATAAAAACTTAATTTCTAAATAAATAAACTGAATGAAATGCAGTGCATGGAATTTAAAGGATCTTTCTTTGTGCCAATCCAGGATCATCTGGATGTCAAAAAACACTAAATATAAACCCTTTTTATATAAAAGACCATCATACAAGAACCAGTATAGTGAGCAAAAGCTCTAAAACTATTACTGTAAGCAACAGATATAATACAAACAAATAATAATTTATAATATTTTAGGATTGAATAAATTCACTGGAACAACTTTTACAATGAAATTTCAATTTATTAATTACAATTAAATTAAAATGCAATTAAAATCAGTAGAACATGGCTATAAATATAAATTAAGTAATCTGATTTTGATGAAAACATAAAAAGAAATAAGCTATCATATTATGATTTACAAATATCTCAATAGGTTTACATAAAATACCTATATATCAACACACATGCATGTATAAAAAAGATATCAGAATTGTGATAAACTAATAATAAAAACACTTTATTTTAATAATTCATAAAGTATGATTAATTTTACACATCTGTTTAAGCTGGACATGCTGTAACATATGGAAATTGTCATATAATTATAAAATAAATACATTGGTTAAAAAATAAACTTATTAAACCATATTATATTTTCACAAGACATAATTAATTCAATGTCAAAAAGCATAAAATTAATATATATATATATATGGGTGTATATAAAAATATAGATAATCTGAATTAAAGCTATTAATTAGTCTCTTTTTATGGTAAGTTTTATATATATATATATATTACTTTTTTGACAGCCCTTCATCAAAGTTTTTTTTCAGATTACTCTTAATAATTAATTGTAAATGTCATTAAAAATATTCTAACAAGTTTTTTTGTTCTCTAATCTAGAAAGATTTTTTTGGAGTTTTCCTTTTTTAATAAAATAAAACTGGAAACACATCTTACTTTTAGTTCAATAATTTAGACAAAAGTTATTTCATTTCAAATGTTATAATTTCAAGATTTTAACTACAAACATATTTAAAATAATGTCATTTTTCAATAAAATGACTCACAAAAATCTGTTTATAAAGTAGATCAGCAGTGCATATTCTCTATATATGATGCAGTAATTTGTATATGTTTGTCTGCCTATAAAGCAGCATATGATATAGCAGTAATATTGAAATCTTTCAGTAAGTTCATCCATTATAATTATGTCTGTAATAGAATAGTATAATGACTCATTGACATTTTTGGAGCAAGTATAAATCAAGTAACTTATGGCATTCAATCATCTCAATTTAGTCTCTATAATTTGATGGACTTCAGGTAAATTAGCTGTCTAGTACACATTATGGGCTATTGAACACAGCTTTATTTTCATGTGAATTCAAATTCTACCAGCATGACAGTAGCAGCAGCAGCTGATTTGTATTCTCTGCATCTTCAGTTATAACTTCATCATTATGCTAATAATGTTGTCATAATCTATAAAACTCTCCCATCTAATTTTATCCCCAACCTTTTTATAATCAGGGTAGAATTAAAAAACCAGTGATTAAGAGTACGTTTTCTTCATCTTGATAGAAAAAAATGAAAAACTCTTTTCAATTCACCTTAATCCTTTTAAAAACAACTTTGTACAATTTTTATCAAAATATGTTATACTAGGTGTAATTAAAAAAGTTTCTTGATCTAATCAAAACAGATAGTGAAATTTTATAATTACCAGTATATCTATTGTAACACAAAAACAAGCTTGTTTAAATTTCAAAATCAGAATAAATAAAATATTAGATTTTTTTTTAAATTTTTAGTTAATATTTTTTGTAATTCAAAATTATTTAATCCTTAACTGTTATTCCAGTTTTATGTCAAAAATATCCACAAAATTTATTTGTTTGTGTTTATTTCTATTTTCCCTTTCAACTTTATATATATATATATAAATGTACACACACTATTACGTTGTTGTATGCCATAAGACATAACTGTTTCAATATATAAGCATATGTATATTGAAGCAGTCGGATCTAAGTTCAATCCTAGCTTCATGATATTTCACATGTAGGCCACTTCAAACCCTAGTACTAACCATGAATATCCAAGTGCAATGGGGCTTTATATGTTCAATACATGCTAGTTTAATTGAAAAACAATATTATACAAAAATATGTTAAAACTAACTAGTTTAATATTTAAACTAGATCTATATCATTAATAAATTCATGATAAAATTATTCATGAATTTATATATATTATAACTGCGTGGATTGTGCGTATATATTAATATTTAAATATATATATATATATTCGTTATAAAGTTTCATTGTGTCAGAATGTTTTATTTTACTTTTAAACAGTTTGTTCAAATGTTAGTGATTAAAAGCTACATTCTTTCGATAAGCTTTCAGATTGTCCTTTTCCAAAGACAATGGGGAAAGTTTTATTAATTAGCAAAAAGATAATAATTTAAAATGTAAGGACAGTTCCTGATTAAAATCGTTTTTCTGATTTACAAATTCATTTTCTAATTAGAAAATGAATTCAAGTTAATGAGTTTGAAAGCCTTATCGAAGAAATTTATCTAAAATCAATTAGCAAAAATTATAATTTTGATAATGCAAGAGGCATTAGCCTGAAGGCATCTAGAATAAGTGGGAAACCTGAGGACAGTATAAATAGCCTGGAAAAGTTTGGAGAGGGAGAAGCCATATTTTTCTAAGAGAACTTGATACTAGAAGTTAAGTCTATTAAAATTATGAATCTTTATAGTGTTTCCATCATGGCTCATGGCTAACTTTTGGGGATCTGATTGCAGGACCCCCTAAGTTCCCAGAATATCTTCAAATGTAGCTGCAAAGAAAAACCCGTCCATTACCAATCGTGAACTGTCAAGATCTGAAAGAATTTAATTAAAATGTTGTTCCTATAAATTAAAATGATCGCCTACATTATCATCTCAACTAAATTGGATTCTGCCGTGTAAACTAAGGAACCAACCATGAAAGAAATGGTAATATATTTCTTAAATGAACAGTAACTTTCTGGCCAGTTTCTGAACTTTAATTTACACTACCTTTTAAAGTTATTACTGTTAAAAGCTCTTCTCATTTCATAATGCCTTAATCTGTGTAAATAGTTCTCTTTTTCTATCTCTAGTCTTTAAATTTAATATCTGTTAACTTTCCTTTCTTATGATGGCAGTTCGTTTAGCTAACTTTTTATATATATTTATTCAATACATACATATTAATGTCATTTTTTTTTATTATACGCCAATAAAGCTTCAACTCGATAATAATCTCTTTTGTTAAAATTCTCTCATGAAATAATATTAAGTGATAGTAATTCTTGCCCACTAGAACTAATTTAATACAGTTCTATTAATTATTGAGTTGAAGGATTTATTAAATGTTTTGCTATTTTTATTAATGACTAATAATAAATTATTAGCCCAGTTTCTAACCCATGTCCCAGCTACTTTATTGAGTTCAGTATATTTATTTATTCATATGATAATGTTGAAATGTTTTGCAAAAAGGTCGATAAAGGATTTAATGTCAATATATTCTTATTTAAACTTTATGCTATTTATTAATATTTAGGGTATAATTAGCATAACTTTTATAATTGCCGTAAGTACTTTTAGTTAAAGCATGTTTGACTTTAATTTAACATGATCAGGTCATCACGTAGAGCATTCCTTATATAAATTGGGTTTTATTATTTAAACTTGATGACTAGCAAGTCACCATTTTTGAACATTGCTGGTGCAAGCCACCTCCTACTTCGTAGGCTTGTCCTCAGTGATATTATTATTACTACTTTAATTCAATAGAAAGAAAGCACTTCCTCCCTCACTCATATTATACTGGAACACCAAAGGTTTGTGGCTATGACCTGGCCTGGCTTTCCCCTGTGTTCCATGGATCCTTCATGGGCATAAAAGACTTGTAAAACACAAGCTTCCCTCCTACTTAAATCACTGACAAGCCATTATCTTTCATATTTATTTCTAAAGCTCATAAGACGTCAGCACCGTTATTTCTCAGTTCAAATAAAACCCCACTCTCATGCTTGTAAATCGTGATGAATTGATTTTATTAAAGTCAAACAACTTTGTATTCATTTCTTATAAAATGAACTCCTTGTTAAACAGTAAAGTTATGCCCTAAATGCTTATCTTGCTCTTCATGAATTAATTTTTGAAGGTGGAAATGAATCTCATATTCTTTCTTTTAGAATTAGAATAATAATTTCTGTCACAGCCAAATATGTTTATCTACCTTTATTTATGTGTTGGGGCATAGATATATATGATCCTATAATATTGTGTAATAGTCATTGGCATATAATGATTGCCATTCTTATGGTAAATTATAAATTCCATTATAAAGACTGGTGATAAAATATATATAATCTTAATCATAAAAGTTTGAACAAAATATTTATTATTATTAAACATTTTATTAACACATTTGGTTTTTAACTTTCTTTGTTATTCAATAATGATTTTAATATTAATACTCACTGTCTGTATTGACAACTCGAACATACATATATGAATTGACTTAGAAATATCCTTAGTTATTTTATTATATGTTTTTAGAGTCAGATCAGGGGTCTCAAATCATCATCATCCGTTGAGCTAGTTTCTTGGTGAATAGTCATGTACTGTCGACATGTGTCATCCATTGATTTGATCTGAGCTCATGAGTTGAGTTTGAATTCAGTTTGGTTCGACTGAGTTTGAATCCGACTTTGAGTTTAGGTTGTTATTGTGGGTGGGTTTTCGACCGGTACAATATATATAAAATACTCGTAGTTGTCAAAAATTTACATTCGTCAGACTAAACAAAGTCTTAATAAAAGAAGGTAGAGTTATATGACAATGAATCTGAGGCCATAGTTCTCATGAAGACATCCTTTGATATGAAAGAAAGTTGGTTGTTGAAGTGAATGATGGGAAGACTATTTTGTTTGGTATATATAATATATTTAGTTAATTTCACTTCAGAAGGCATATTTGTTAATAGATAAAACCATGATGTATAAGAATTTTAATAAAAAATTTATTTGGACAGTATTGTAGTGTTATATAAATTTCTATTATATATATATATATATATATATATATATATATATATGTTGAATATAATTTTTCAGGGATTTTTAGTTTGATAAAAAAATGGAAATAAGTTATATTCATATAAAGAGAGACACTATTTGCTAAATATTATTAATTATCTGATATATTTTTCATGTAGTACTCTTTAATAGAATTCCTAGATTAAAATGAAAATTATCATTTATTCTAAAAATAAATCAAATTACAAAAAATAAAGAAAATTGCATTAAAATGTATAGATTGTATTTATAATAACATTTATAGAATGCTTTTAGAAGTAATAATTCATTTTTTATTATAAAATTGAATAATGAACAATTGTAGATATTAGTACCATATTTCACATTCGTGGACTAATTTCTTACTAATGTCTTTGGGAGAAAAAAATTTGGACTACTTATATTTATACATCTAGCTATTCTTCAAAAAAATATTTAAACATAAGCATATTAATTCAAATGATATTTTGTCAGGATACACCATGCTAATCAAAAGTTGAGAAGTGCTTAAAACTGAATAAGTTTAAAATTCACTATCTACTATATAGCTTAAAAACAGCTCTATACAAGTCAATTGGCTTAGATTCAAAATCTCAAGAGGTTTTTGAATTTATGAAAGTGCAGGTAGTTCAAAGACTCTATCATAATAAAAGCCATTAGCCAAAACCTAATATGGTGACATGAATGATGGTATGGTCATCTACATCAGTTACTTATCCAAGTTAATATATATTGTCCTGAGTTAAATGACAACTTTTAAATATAGATAATATAAACATATTAAACCATAAATAAAAGTGTATTTCTAGCTTTACTGTTAAAAAAAGATTGTTTTAACAACAAATTGAGATTGATAATTGTTACTGTTTAACTGTTGACTGTCTTCATTGAATTTACATTTATAAAAGAATATATCCAGATTTAAGCATTATTAGCTTGATTATTTAAGTAATACATTGTTAGAGTGCTATTTGAAAATTATAATTCCAGTTTGTAAGTTATAATTGAGTATTTGTTTGTCTACTTTCAGGACAGATTATATTTACCTGTTTAATGAGGTTTATTTAAACTTCTTTGTATCAATAATTCCATTTGGTGGTCAAACTGCAATCTTTAATCTCTACATAAACATATTAGCCCCCCCCCCCCCCCCCCCCCCCCCCCCCCCCCCCCCCCCCCTCCTTTTTTTTTCCTCCCCTTTTTTTTAAAAAAAAAAAAAAAAAAAATATATATAAACATAAAAAAAAAAAAAAAAATTTTTTTTTTTTTTTTGGTGTTCCAAAAAAAAAATAATATTGGGGAAAAAAAAAAAAAACCCCCCCACTAAAAAAAAAAAAAAAAAAAACACGATGTTTTTTTTTTTTATAAAATTTTTTAAAATAATATAAAATAATTTAAATAATTACAAAAAATTTTCAAAAAAAAAACAAAAAAAAAAAAAATATTTTCAAAAAATAAAAAATATTAAAAAAAAAATAAAAAAAAAAAAAAAAAAAAATATATTTTCTTTTATATAACAAAAATTCGTCTTTTTTTTTTAAATTATTTTATTTTTTTTTTAAATAAATTTTTTATTAAAAAAAAAAAAAAAATATTTTTTTTAAAAATTTCTTCTCTCCTCCTCATCACAAAAAAAAGAAAAATACTTTTTTTAAAATATCTTCGTAGGTGAATATAATAATAAGAGAAAATTTTTTTTAAAAAAAGGCTGTCTCCTCTGTTTGGGGAGTGGACAAATAAAAAAATAAAATTTTACCTCATCAACCAATAATATAATTAGCGGTTAAAAGGTTAAACCATAAGTAAAGCCGGTTTTTCACCTTTATTGTTAAAAGAAGGTTACCTTGATAACAGAATGAGATAGTTGGCTATTATTGATATTGTTTAAATGTTGAATGCTTTCAATGAATTTGCATTTATAAAAGAACACCTCTAATCTTGAATATTAATTTTATTATTTAAATAATACTTTGTTGTAGTTCAGTTCGAATGTTATAATTGACTATTTGTTAGTGCATTTTCAAGACACGTTGTATTTATCTGCTAATGAGGTTTATTTAAACTTTTTTGTATCAATAATTTCACACTCTGTGGTCAAGTTGCAATCTTTAGAGTCGACATAAACATTATGAATGATAAATAACGATAGATTTCCACTTTTATTGTTAAAAGTTACCTTGAGCAGTTTGAGATTGTTATTACTATTGTTTAGGTATTGACTGCTTTCAATGAATTTACATATACACCTAGGTCTCATTTTACGCGATAGATAGGTTCCTCAGAAAACACATGCAAATGAAATCGCGCAAAAATAGACGTAACTTACATTGAAAAGGGGGGAATGCGGTCTGTGATTTTTCAAAAGTCGCGTAAAAGCAAAGCACCAACGTAAAATTACGTCAAATTCGCGCAAAAAAAAAAATTAAGGAAATAAAATAGGACTAATAAAAAATTTCAAATTTAAAAAAAATTGATACAAGACAACTTTTTTTAACTATAATATTTAATTTTATTCAAAATAATATATGTTTATGCATAATTCACAGTACAGTAATTTACATTTTTTATATACGTTTTAATTATTATGATTTTCTGGTGACAACATAATTAATCTTTGAGACAATAATTTTATTAATTGTTTACGAAGCTCACGATATCCAGACATACAATCATTTATCTCTCGTTGGAATTTAAGAGCACGTTAATGATTAGTGTCATTAATAAGAAAATAATAATTGATTACGTTCTTTTTTAAAAAGCAAAAACAGAATGTGATTTAAAATTCAAAATTAACACGCACAATGTTTGAACAAATTTACATTATAATCTTGTAAAATTTAATGTGTGTATACATAAAATGTGGAAATCATGATTTTAATTTCATTATTGCATAAAATTTTACTATTATAAAGCACTGAAAATATTAAAATTACTAAGATGAAAGTCGAATTCCATAATGTGCTATTACTTTCAATATAACGTAAGTGCACAAAATTTATTATTTAAAAGTAATAGCACATTATCGGAAATCGACTTCCGGTGAAACACGAATCGCGTAACTTCAAAATCGTGTTAAATAAGTCCGCGTAAAAAGAGACCCAGGTGTATATATAATGAACATAAGTAGAAAAAATCATTTGATTTTTATTGGTATCTATAACTTTAAAATATTTAATGAAATAATTATATGCACAATAAAAGTAATAATTGCAAACTATGTTTAAAAAATAATCCCAAAAACTAACGATAAAAAAAAAAAAATTACTGGTGATATTTATCATAAATTGTTTAATGAAAATAAAATTTATTCTACTAGAGAATTTATATAATTATTTATATTTTGTTATATAATCATAAAATATATGCCACTTGGTACTAGAATCTGACAAAATTCAGACTGATCAAAACTGAAACCTTTTCTTAACTTGAATTCATAAGCATGATCTTAATAAAGATCACAAGCATTCATTTATCAAACATTTTAAAATACATGACTTGATTTCACTAATTTGAATAAATTATTTTTGTTGCCTTTAACTAATTTTTTATTCATCAAAAACTGCATAGAAATCTTCTGGGTTATGATAATTAAATCTATTGGCAACATTCCAATGATAAACAAATCTCAGATTGACTCTGTATAAATGTTTTATTATTAAAGCATTTGGGGGTACAGAGGATGAGTAGATTGATTTTATTACTGAGAATCTGCACATACAAAAATTGTTTGAAAAATAAACTTTTAAAATGTTATTTGCAATTGTGCCCATCAAAATATTCAGTTTTAAAGCATGCAAAAGTTAAACCCTAAATACGATCTTTTCTTACTCAAAATTTAAACAACAACAAAAAAAACTTTTAAAATTATATATAAGCAAATATAAACACACACATCAAAAGTTTTGTTATGTATAGGAAACAAACTTGTGTGCTTTACTCACATCTAGCATTTTTATATTACACACTGGCTTAAGTAATTGGTGCATAATCAGTCTGGGTAACTCCCTGTAGAGATTAATTAATGGCCATGTAACTATTGTTAGCTGTATGATAAAAGTCCTAAGTTAATCAGAATTAATTATGCTGATTTGGAGAAAATAAAAGAAAAACTAACAATGACAATTTGCCATCACTACTACTGAATAGGAAATCATTATACTTCTATGAAAGCTGAGTAGAAACTAAGCTTTTTATAGACATATTGATTCTTATGGTTTGTGAATAAAATTTCCTTTTGAAAGATATTAAAATTCTCATAGAGACTATAGTTTGCTATTTAAGAAATAAATTTTAAATAGTAATATTTAAAGTTAATGCGTTTACATAATAATTTCTGATGGATAATGCAATGATAAAGTAATTAATAAAATCACTTGTGGTCGATTTTCATATACAATAAGCTATATGAAATTGATATTTACATTTATAAACTAATATTTAATTATGATTACAGAAGTTCTTAAAACTCGAACTCTATCCTCTATTTGCAATTCAAAACAATTTATATATGCTAAATATAATTTTCCAACAATATCTGCAAATGAATACTTATAAAGCTTAAATGACAAGTGGATTCACTCTATTCTTGATTGCTTGTTGATATATAACTAATTATTTATCCATAAATTATGAGGTGAGTTGATTTGTTTCTAGTAGAATTTCAAATCACCAAATGCGTATACATTAAATTACCAGAAATCAGGAAAATTATAAATCTTATCAAAATATTAACGCTCATGATGGGCAAAGTATTTCAAAAATATTTATTACATATTATTAATGACTCATATTGCATCCCATATTTTAAAAGAACAAACATATTCAAATTATTTCAGGCAATAATGAAGAAGCAATCTTGCAAGGATGAAAAAATGTTTTAATTACTTAAATATATAACCATTATTTTTTTAAAAAAAACATACATACATATTTCTAAAATACCTATCTTATATTGTCCATTCATTTTACATATTCAATCCAATGAAGATATGATTTTACAAAAATGAACTCTAGATTATTACATCCAGCAATTTAAAGAATATAATTGACTAGTTTATGATTTTGTTATGGTATTTTAAAATTTTATAGATCATCCTTACGTGAAACTTTTGTAATGTCTTTATATTGTATTGATAGGAGATCCAAGTTTCACTTCATACAATAAATTAGGTAAAATAACAACAACACAAAGTGGAAACAAGAATTATGCTATATTTTGTTCCAAGCACAGCTTGTGCACAAACATATATAGTACATAATAGATCATGTTTTGTTAATAAATATTGATTAGAATATAATATGTATTATTTATTGAATTGTAAGTATAAAATATTTTTCAACACACTCATATATATATATAACAATAAAAATAATAAATATAACAATAATAAAGTATTATATATAATAAACTATTATATATAGTTTTTCAATTTACAGAAATATTTTCAGTTAACTCCTTAACCTGCCTTAATTGCCATTAAATTCAAAAAACAAAATGGAAGCAAATGTCATCAACTCAAATCTAATGTATCCTGAATTTTAATATTAGCAGCTTGTCTAGTAATTATATTCATTTTAAACCTATTTATTAAAATTGCTTCCTTTATTTTTCTTTTGTTATGATTTCTCTCTTCATGAAGAATTTTAACATTTTCAATATCAAACTTAAATGTATATTTACATGCTCTTTCATGATCCAAGAAAATTGAAGCAGTCAATAAATCATTATTATTTTTACTTTTCACATGCTTGTATAACAATTCAAACTAATCTTTTTTCAATACAGCACCTCTATCTTCATATAAATGATAGCATACACCCACAAACAAATTTCATATACAACATTACTTTTCTGTTTGACAGGTATGGTATTTTTAGAATTATTCACTAATTTATTAACATTATTTGTAACACAAGTGAAAGCATTAAACACATTCTTATATATATCCTTAAAAAATTTCACTTGAGCATTTGAAATATATGGAATAGATATCCATTTTTGACTACCAATCTCAACTCCTTTAAAACCATTATAACTCATTTTAAATTGACATAAAGTATTGCTAATCTGTTCCATCTTATACTTAAGCAATTCCTTGGCAAATATCTCAATATTTTTTAATTTATCACACTGGTAATAACATAATTTTTCATTACAAAAGAAAAAATATATAGAACTTGCCATATTACTCATAATTGGTACTTTTGATTTACAATTTATAACATACTGTTATCTCTTGTAATAATTAAATCCAAATACTTAATACTTTTGTCATGTTCCTTTTCAATAGTCCATTTCAAGCCATTCAAATTATTTAACTCCTCCACAAGCAAATTTATAGTATTGGTATTTCCGCAAACTAAAACATAATCCATATACCTTTTGGAAAAGTATTAAGTATTTAGATTTGAGACAATAGTAAGTTAAGTTATAAATTGATAAACAAACCATTGCAAAAAAAGGATATATAAATTGTAAATCAAAAGTACCAATTATGCATAAGATGGCAAGTTTTAGAACTTTTTGGTTTCATAATAAAAAAAATATGTCATTACTAGTGTAATAAATTAAAAAATATTGAGATATTTGCCAAGAAATTAATTAAAGTTGGTTATAAGATGGAACAGATTAACAATGCTTTATGTCAATTTAAAAAGAGTTATAATGGTTTAAAAGAGTTGAAGTAAGATAGTAAAAAATGGATATCTATTCCATATATTTCAAATGCTCAAGTGAAATTTTTTAAGGATAAATATAAGAATGTATTTAATGTTTCATTTTATGTTACAAATAATATTAATAAATTAGTGAACAGTTCTAAAAATATCATAACTGTCCAGCAAAAAAGTAATGTTGTGTATCAAATTTTTTGTGGATGTATATTATCATATATAGGTGAATTGAGGTGCAGTATTGAAAAAAGATTAAAGAAACTTGAATTGTTATATAAGCTCGCAAAAAGTAAAAATAATAATGATTTAATAATTGCTTCAGTTTTCTTGGGTCATGAAAGGACATGTAAATATAAATTTAAGTTTGATATCGAAAGTGTTAAGATTCTTCATGAAGAGAGAAACCATAATAAAAAATAAATAAATAAGGAGGCAATTTTAATAAATAGGAATAAAATGAATATAATTAATAGACAAGCTGCTAACATTAAAATTTGGGATTCATGGAATTTGAGTTGTCATTTCCTTTCAATTTGTTCTTTGAATTTAATGGTAGTTAAGGCAGGTTAAAGAATTAACTGAAAGTACTTCAGTGGAATGAAAAACTGTATATAATAGTTTATTACAATTATATTTATTATTATTTTTATTATTACTATTATAATAGTTTTTTAATTAATGAACATTATATATATATATATATATATATATTGTTCTCACTCTTGTCTAAAGGATATCTAAGACTCTCTGGCTAACTAGGAAATAACTGTACTAAACTATAGTCAAGTTACATAAACTACTAACATACAATATCTAATAGAATCAATATTTTATAATAATTAACTATAATAAACTAATTAAATTAAAATATAATATTTATATTCACAATAAATAAACTGGGTTCCACCTAAATACTCAACTCATTTCTTTTACTAATACTTTAAATTACAACTAGCTCATTATTATAATTAAAATATGGTTCAATTAACATAACTAATACAATTATAAAAACTCTTCACATGAGACATTCAGCCAGATACAATGGCTTAAACATTGATATATCCCTAAAGATACCTTCTTAATGGCATAAGAATATTGCCCCTATTTAAATGATATAATAAAACTACCATGTAACAGTCTCATGTCTTTGAACAAACATATAATAATCCTAACTAACAAATTTATCAAATTTATTATGGAAAAGTAATAAATTAGTTATTATTCCTCTATAAAATATATTTAAAATCTAAAATCAATTAATAATTATTACTCACCATCTTTTTATACTAACTTTATAATTATGTTGAAATAAAATCAGATTCCTTTCTAACACCAATAATAAAAACAAATTAATTAAGATCCTGTAGTTAAATATAATGAGGGATTTTACATAATATCTATCTACCCTCAACACAAATAACAACAAACCACTTGAATACTTTAATGATTCTTAACATTACACCTCAATTTAACTATTAATGTTCAGTAATAAAACATAAATAAATCATAAATTCTGAGAAAACATTGCATAATCTTTTATTTATTCATGTGGCATACTTAGAATAAATTATATTTTTGATATAATTGCAATGTATAATATTTCAGACTGGTATTGGATCATCTTAAAATAATCACCAATGATTATATCTTTTATAATAACAATAATAAATTAATATATATATGTGCTCTGCGCACAGTTAATGAAGCTATTAATAAATTGTCAAAATTTTTACTGCCAATTTGCATAAAATTTGCATAGTTTTACAGTTATTAACAGAATAACTCGTCATGAATATCGGACTGTAGACTGTCCCGAAAGCGCTTGGCAGTAAAAATTTTGACAATTTATTAATAGTTTCATTAACTGTGCGCAGAGCACACACATATATATATATATATATATTAATTTATTTAAGCGTTAATGAAGTAAAATCTTAACTATTTCAATAACAATAATAATTATGATAACATATTTTTCTTAATCAATCATGTGTAATAGTAATGATATTCTAAGTAATTTTTATGAATCATGTCCAAATAAGTAATATTTCAAATCATTAATTTCTATGGATCATGTATGTGAGTATAAAGAATCAAAGAAAAACACTAAGACAAATTAAACTCCCAACAACAAAGTAATTAAAAAAAACATTAACAATTTCATTATAATGAATACATTATGATTATGAGACAATAAAAATATAAAATTTGGAAGCATTTGTAAACTACAATATCATAAAAAATTATTTAAAAATTAAAATATTTACACACTAAATAAATATGTGATAGCCTTCATTCTGACTACCTAAAATGAAAATAAAATCTTACAGTAATATAATAGTGATATACTATTTTTTATTAACAAGGCAATAACATTCTATTGTCTCTATGGTGATAAAATTATAATGATAAATATCGCAACTTACTAAACTTAATGCTATGTTTCATAGTATTTTAAAAATATATCGATAATTATGTTTTCCATATGAGAATGAGTTTAAATTAAAACTCACCTATCTAAACTTAGCACAAAGTAAAATATTTAAAGATTATTAAATACTTCTTTTGCATTTCAGCAAAGCATTATCTTAATCTTTTAATATTATGAGTATTATAATACCAGAAAATTTAAATAAAGAAAAATATAGTAATGCCTCCCTTTATAAATTAACTTATAAAAATATTTAAAATATAATTTCATAGCTTTCTCTATTTTTAATAGGTTTATATTCCTTATAGCAAATTTAAAACTATTAATAAATTATATTGCTTGATATTTTACATTCATTATATTACTTTCATTACTCTCTCTTCCAATCTAATCCAAATATGCATTTATTTGAGTTTAATGATCTCTAATATTTACAATATTTATTATACAAATATCAAATCATTTCTCTCCTATTTTTATTATTATAAATAAACAGTAAACAACTCAATATTATATGTAATAGAAGTTTTTATCTCATCTTGCCTTCACATAAACTACCAGCTTCTAACAGTTTAGCTATTAGTCTACTATCTTTTAAAACTAACTTTTATAATATGATGCCAGTGGCCATTGGCAGTGACTATAGTGAGGAATATAGAATAATAATAACTCTAATGAGTAAAAAAAACATCATCATAGATACAGTATTAAAAAGAAAGGTCCATATTTATCAGGAATCTTACAATTATGTCATGGCTTTTATCTCATTTCTTACTGACTGTAAGAAAAATGCAACTGTCCGTAGAAAAATACTATACAGTCCATTGTTACCTGCATATTTAATAAATTCAAATTATGACAAATAACTCACATATAGCATCCTTTCAAAATATATCCCTAACACCTAGGATTTCATTTTACAATTATACTCACAACCATGATCCTATATCTTCCACATGCTGAATAACTCTAGTAATATCACAAAGAAATATAAATCACACAACAAAAATAATTTGCAAACTACTTTTCTAAAAAACAACAAAGATCTGATATTCATTTCAAGATGGTTCAAAAGTATTCCAGGGAAAAATGATTTTGATAAAACATTCATTAATATTATACATTTATTTACTTATTATAGCATAATATAATTTAGAGATCAATACTTCTATATCTCTGTATTACAATAGATACCATTCATAATAATAATAAAATATTAACAACTCAACCATATTGTATAATGTATACATATTCAATCATTTATGAGAAAAAAATATCTAAAATATCTCTTGATATTTTACAAAGCATTCACATTTTCTCTATAAAATACATATGATAATAATCATATAAATAATTAATTCAACTTTTAAACATTGAAGCATAATAGAGTACAAATTTAAAAAAAATCATTTTAAAAATAGTATCAAACAACATAATATATATAAATAATGTTTCTCATGATTCCAACAATTACTGAAAACACAAAGAGGTGATCTGGTTTTTTTTTACCATCCATCCAAACAAGCTACAAGTGTTAATTGCCTGTCAGAAAATTACTTTTTGAAAACCTATTTTTCTTTATTTACTATGAAAACTATCTTAATATTAAATTAAGAACACATATTATAATAAATATGTCAGTTAAACCTTATTTTACAATATTAGCAATAAATTAAAATAATGAGCAAAATTTAAAGTTACTAAAAATCTTTTGTTCTGCTTTCAAAATTCTTCCATTGTTAAGTTACGATTAGAAAGTTCTGAATGAATATTGCTCTCTACTCCTGGTGTCATTCTATAAACACATAAATAACAAAATTAAATACTAACTAATCTGGAAAAATATTGTTAATCCTTGAAAGATAAAGTCTCTTTCTGAATATTTATCCAATAGGAAAAATAATTAAGGATCCATTTTTATGCTAAGTAAGATATTATTTACATATGGATTTTCTCATATGAATTCAAAACTTTTATATAGAAAAAAATATCATGATGAATACAGCTCAAATGTAATATGTATATTTCCATGGGAAAACAAGTGTAGAATATTTCATAATATAAGATTTGCACATTTTATTAAAATTTCTTTTAGCAGACATTGATATTTTGTAATAACTGAAGGTAGATATTTATAAAAAAATAATATTAAAAACTTTTTTAAAATGCTTATATTTCAATCAGTTATCTTTTGGCAAATGACAGCTTTTATATTCAATCATTAATTATAGTATATAATGCAAATCTTAAAAAAACACACAATATAGTTTTTTGAATTTTAAATAAAGAAAGTCATTTCAAAAACATATAATTCATTCAATGGTTTTATAATATATAGATCTTTTCAAAAAAGCATACAAATTCAAAAGTCATTTTCTTTCAATTTTTTTTAAAAAACATATCACTTACGATGTAAAACTTATTTAAATTAAGCTTTAAAGATAAACTAAGGTTAAGGTATTCCATTTGCATTCATATAATAAAAAAAAATTATACTTGTATATCATAAAAAATATTCCTTCATCTAGCTTTTAATTTAGATGCAAAATATTAAATTATCTTTTCTTCTCCTTCTCTTGAAATTTATAATATTATGAGAATAATTTTTAATAAATATTTTCCTCATATTAGTTAACTTAAGTTTTATTGAAAAATTATATTTATTATAACAAGATAAAGTTATTAAAAATAAATGTTCCTTTACTCCTCTGATATATTAAATTCAAAGTCCTCACATATTTTCTCTGGACTTATGATTAGATTCATCTCAGTGTTTGATACACATTGTACCCACTCTTAAGTGACAACTATCATTTTCTGTAAATATCATCATAGTTCTTAATTAAACTTCAAGTAAAACTTTTTGATATGGAATAACTAACTGGTTTCTATTCAATCATTATTTAATATAGTTACTAAATTATACTTTTAAAATTTTTAAATAAAAAAATAATAATGAATATAAAGAATTATAACTTTTAAAACAATTGGACAAATGAAATATATTGATTACAAATTTCACAATCACTGACACTGTCTAGACTTAAATGAATATCTCATTTTATATTGATTTAATCCAGTGATTTCATTGATTAATTCTGATTTTAAAACACTTGCTAATTTACATAAACTAAATTAATTTCATCCTTAAAATAAGTTTTAAAACTATGAGTCATCATCTTTAAAATATTATACCAAATTATTTAGCACTTTAAATATTAAATACTTTTATTAAATTATCAAATATCTTTATTAAAACAATTTAAATATTATAATGTCTCTAAAATATTAATTTTAAAGCCAAATATTATATTTAAACAACATAACAATTTTAACTATTACTTTTAAAAATATTACCTTTTTTTCTTTTTTCTTGTTTTTTCTTTAAAAAAAAAAATCAAAAAAAAATCTTTAGACTTAATTTTGCAACATTTACAATGTATCTAATTTTATTAATAAAAGTAGAAATCAATGTTTTCCTTTCCCTAACATATGAAAGCTCATATACTAACACAATCACCTTTAACCATGTTATACTTTCAGAACATTCTAGATTAATATTGAATTATTTATTATCTAAATAATAATTTAAACAAGTAATTACTTTAAACACATTAAATACATTCTATATAATATTTATTACTGTCTTTTAACTATTATATTATTATTGTATCAATTAAATATAATAAATATTATTTAATTGTTATGCCACCTGACTGGTTTTTCTCTGGATAGTCCAGTTTTTCAAACAATGATCTGGTAATTGGTTCATTTATCCGGTTTCCTTTGAAATTAAAAATTTACAAAAAAAAAGTTTTATTACAATCTTGTATTTAAATTTCAAGAGTTCTGTTAAGGGATGATATTAGTTCCAAATATCACCATAAGGAGTGACTGCAAAAGTGAAATATTTATTAACCTGACATTTATAAAAATAACTGCTCAATCCTGTGGCTCAATCATCTTGTTTTTCATTTCTATACTTTTTTTATATGACCAAGAGTACATTCACTGCAACATGCATAAAGCATATATACATGGGCAAATACAGTATACATTTTTTAAAAATAAAATGTTTATTTAAATTTTTTTATAATTTAATAGGAAATATGACAATTGAAACAAGAAAGAGTAGACAAAGTTGCAAATTTAATCAAGAGAGCCCTTACAACATGCAGATTATAAAAAATGGTTTCAAACAGTTCAAGAAGACAATGAACAGGCAAGATGATTGATATGCAATATAACCTTTAGTGTCAAATGATATGGCATAAATGCTGTAAAAACACACATGGAAGCAACTAGTCATAAAATGAATGTAACTTCATTTGCTTGTATCTCCAATTTGGAAAAAAAATTTAAACCAAAATGTTCCAAGTTTGGAAGTTCAAGTAACAGCAGCAGAATTATCACGTTTATTATGGTGTTAAGTTATATCACAGCTTTTTAACCATGATGTGTGGAACTGAAGTTAATTCTACAAACATTTACTGATTTTGTGATTTGCAAAAACATAAGACTTGAGCAGATGAAAATAAAATCTCTGATACAAAATGTTTTGGCTAACTATGCAATTGAAATAATTTTAAAAGTCATGAAACATTTTCCATTTAGTATTGCTATTGATACTTCGAATAAAGGTAATAAAAATTCGTTTCCAATAATGATTTGTTATTTTAATGTAAATGATTATGAGCAACCTATTGTTCATGCTCCCATTGATTTTAAATAGACATGGGGTGAAACTGCTGAAGATATTTTTAATATTATTCAATCAACAATTAATCATATAGAATTAGATATTAAGAACATTAACTCATTTGTAGCTGATAATGTACTTGTTAACTTTGGATGCAATTCTTCAGTTTTTACAAAATTACAAGCAAATAACAAAAATTTAATAAAAACTAATTGTAATTGTCATATTTTTCATGACACTGCTAAATGCACATTAAAAACAATGAAATACAATGTGGAAACATTGGTCTTAAAAATTTACAGCCAATTTTAATCCAGCAATTGTCATACCAAAGAGCTAAAAGACTGTTTTGATTTTCTTGACCAGTCGTACTTTCAGGTATTGAAACATGTTTCAACAAGAAGGTTGAATCTGTACAAAGCCACTGATAGACTACTTAAGAATTAGTCTGCTATAACTCTTTATTTTTAAATCAAGGAGAAGATGAATGCAATCCCACCATCTGGAAATTCATACACGAACATGAAAATGTTATTACTGATACAAAATCCCTATCAGAATTGATGATTTATTTTGTTCACTGTTTCTTACATATTTTCAAAAAATACACCCTAATTCTTGAAAAGGAAGACAGTGATGTAACTGAGTTATAATACCATGTGTTTGTAGGGCTTAAACATGATATGCTGCAAAGAAAAAAAAAAAACAGCACTTTTATGGTTTTATAGTAAATCAAGCACTTTTGGATTTATTGGAAAATAATCAATAACGTTTCAAAGAATAAGCAGATATGGTATACACAAGAGTGTTAAAATATTTAGATAATTGGTATGATTTTAAAAATCCATTTTACATTTCTGTTTAAAAATTAAATTTAAAAGATTAAATTCAAGATTGTTGAGAAATAGATAAATATATAAACAAAATAAATTTAAAAGAAAATGGTGATGATATTTTTAATGAAATTTCCACTATTAAAGAAATAGTGGAACATTTGCAAGAGAATATTAAAAAGGAGAAAAGTAACTCACAATTATAGGCATATATATTACAAAAAAAACAAACAATTTTTCTAACGTATGAAAGCATTCCAACACCCAATGCATATATTGAGAGAATTTTCTCTTCAATGAACGAATTATGGAGGGATGAAAGAAATAGATTAACAGCAGAAAAAGTAAAAGCAGAATTATTAATCTGTAATAAATTAAATATTAATTGTACTGACTTTTTAGGTAAAAAATAAAATGATTTTGGAAGCAGCACAGAGAAATAAAAAATATTTTTAAAGCAATAAATAAAACATGAACATATTATTATTATGTTCTGTGACTTTTATGCATTTTTTTTTGTTTATATCATATTGCTTAAAATTATTTAATATTTCCATTATTATTTGTATTATTGTCAGAAGTTGACTTTTTTTTTCATGTTTCTATATTTTATATAACTAATAAACATTGTACGGAAAAAATTTTTTTTAGTGTCTAGATTTTGATGACTGACTATGTGGCAACACCGATATTGTTTTTATTACTTAACATATTAAAATGACTTTAATCTATTTAAAACATCTTTACAGGCTTCTAATTTACTAAGTTTGAACTCATATTACTTATAGAATCACTGCAATGTATTATAAAGTAACAAATTTAATTTTTTTAAAAATTAGCTACATTTCAAACCCTAATTAAACTGTCTATTCCAAGTATAAGGACACAATATATATATATAAATAATGCTTTTTAATAGGTATAGCATGCATAAATTAAGTTTATAGTCTAAACAAATATTTTTAAAAATAGTAATAATATAATTATAAGAATTATCTCAAAGACATTCCATAAAAGTGCAATCTCATTTTTTTTCTATCAAAAAAACATGACAGAGAGGAGTGCAATTACACATGGTGTTGAAGCATCATAAAATATCAAATAAACAGAAAAATAAACTAGTATGTCCTACATTTTGTGATTATAGATAGGTTTGTATAATCATTGCAAAATTCATTTCAAGAGAAGTTTATTTCTCTTTTTTTCTTTCTTTAGTATTAGAATAGCTATATTCATTTACTAATGGTTGTTTATTATTCTTATCATTGCTATCTTTTATTTTTTCAATTTAATACAGTACTATTACACCAAATTAAAAAATAAATGTTAATGCAGAAAAAACAAAAATGAAAGATTCAAGATTAATATTATTTAAAAAAGGAAAAAAGAAAAATGTATTTTTTTTACTACTTGATTACAAAACCCATTTGCCTTATTGGATTTAAAACTGACTTTTCATAGAAAGCAATTGCAGTGACCCATATATAAATATGTATTATCAGTATTTTCATAATTAATAATGAGACAAAACCATGTATATTTGTTTATATTTTTACAATTTTAATATTCTATTCACAAACTAATTCATAAATATCAATTTACACACAAACAATAATGGGAAGGTGGAAGAAATGATTAATTATTGATGAACTGAATGAATATTTAATAGTGATTACACATTGAAACACTTGCAATACAAGTGAAAAATAACTGGCAAATAAATAATTAATGTAAAAATAATATATATATGTAGATAAAATAAGATTAAAAAAATTAAAACTGTATTACTATTATCAACAATCACAATCAATGAATTTTAAATAATAAAAGATATAATTAAAATTATACCCACAAGTGAGGCCAAATTGTGGCATTACTTGCACATGCTATTGCGAAATTGCCAATATCACTGAATAGTAATCCACCACTCTGAGTTAAAATTATTCATGCTTAAATTTTATATATATATATATATAAAGTTACTATAGCATATATATAAATAGGGATTTGAACTCAGACTTTCAAGCCACTTCACTATCCATACTATCTCATACTACTGATAGACATGAGCACACACATGCAGAAAAGATAAATAATCACCAATTTACATATTTTGTGCTAAACCAGAACTCATCAGTTGGTCCAGATTACCATCTCCCATACATATATACACAATCAATGATCAGTTTATATTAAGGTAGAAAATCCTTACATTTTAATGAACAGACTTCAATCTACTCCAACCTCCAATGCTTCAGCCATCCATGCCATTGAAAATATGATGATAGAATTCCAAAATCCCATGCTGATGGGATTTGGAAACTCTGTCATCAGATTTTCAATGGTATGGATGGCTGAAGAGTTGGAGGTTGAAGTAGGTTGAAGCATGTCCATTAAAGTGTAAGAATTTGCTATTGTAATATAAACTGAGCATTGATTATATGTATGTATGTGAGATAGTAATATCTGGACCAACTGATGAGTGCTGCTTTAGCATGAAATATGTATTTTGGTGATTATGTGCTTTCAAATATATATGCATATTTCTTTTTAATATTAAATTCATTTCATCCAAGATTAATACTATGATTAATTTCATCAATTATGTTTCCATCTGTATTAATAATATGACCAAGATACTTGCAGTTGTTAAAAAAAAAATCATTCAACATTAATCATTTTGTAGCATTTATCTGTATTATATTTTCTTGGTTTCATCTGATATCTTACAATATTTTCTTAAGTTTTAAATCATTATTTTCTATATGAGTCAAGCAATAGCTATTTGTATTACATTAACTTTGTTTATCATTTCAATCCACAATATATATCTTATAAAACTGCTGTAAAAATGTTTGGAAATATGGAAAATCATTTTATCATATATTGACATCAATCTTAATCTTCATAGTGTTATTATGTAATCTAATCATTGCTATTGCATTTTCATAAATACTCCATAAAACATAGCATTATTCTGCATCTACGTCTACATGGTAAATACTTTAATCATCACAAAAATACTCACAGAATCAAATATCATTTCTTAACTGCAAATCCAAAACATAATAGCAATCTATATTCATTGGTCCTTCTTATAATTTCTTTTAATATTTGGGTGTGGACTGATGTGTTAAAACCCCTTTTAAATTAAGATTTCTATAGATAAAATGTATTTATTTTAGTGAAGAAATTCTATAGAACTAATAAAAGATTGACAGGTCTGTAATTTTTAATATCTCCTTTTGAACTTTCTTTAAATACTTATATCAATATTACATTCTTCCAATCATCTGAAACATATTTATCACTTAAATAATTGAAATAACATTTTACCAACAATATTTCTATTTCTTCACCTGCTTTTTTTTTTAAGGCAACAATAACAATTCCATAGAACTTTTCCTTTCTTCGTAGAATTATATGCTTGATATCTCCACTTAGAATGCTTATTACTTATTCTTTATTAGTATAAAGCTTTTGCTACATTGGATTAATAATTACTAAAATTATTAAATTATAAATACATTTTGAATACTTTGTACACATTCACTGATTATAATTATAACTAATACATAATTCATTATTATTTTATAGGTTATCCTTCCATCTTAAAAAAACATCCACAAACAACATAAAATTACAGAAGAAATATAAAAAGTAAAGTGCATAAAAAATTCAGTTGCATTATGACCAGATCTAAAACTTCTGATCAATGAAAGCCATACTCTAGAAACTAATATGGGGAAATATATCTGTAAGCACTGGCTAGGCATTTATTAGTAGATGACTGAAATAGGAGTAAGGGAAATAAATTTGTTGCTGAAAATTAATGCATAAGCTAGGGTCATCTGATGTTCTGTTGGTTTTGAAATAATTCTGGCTAAAAAATATGTTTCTACAGACATTAAAAAACTGAACACAATAAAATATTTAGATATTGAACTGGCATCAGATCTACATAACTATACAAGTAGACTGGTTTAAATTCAAAGCATTACGATCTTTTTAAAATTAGCCAGTAGTATAATGGTACAAAAAAAAATTGCTGCTGGAGGAAAGGTCAATTAATTTCAAAAAATTTAGATGTGCTAAAATTAGACCCAAAGTTTTTGACTGAAAGCCATAAGCTAAAAATTAGTTGGATGATATGGACAGAATAGCATAGGGTAGAAATTTGTTAATCATTGTCATCTAGCTTCTAAAAGTTTCTCAAGCTGATCTGGAGCAGAAGAAATAGAAAATGCCATTAAAAAGTATGTACAATTAGTCTTTGAAATTAGTAGGATCTTTTTCAAATTATATTCATACAATACAATTTTTACATGATGAAAAAAAAAAGAAAATATTGTTGCTGGTTGAAAATCTGAAGCATTTAAAATGAAACAAATATGTTCTAGATCCAACTTCTTTCCATTTTTGTAATATTGATCTTTGTAATAATTTATGATAACTCATAAAGTTGACATTGAGATGATAATTAGATTTGGATGGAAATTTTTTTTTATTTTAAATTGATTAATAGCTAAAAAGAAAATAATTGAATCAGCTCCAAAATTTATAGAATAATGAAGATTATCATATTCCTTTCAAATTACAAGACTTCAGCACAATTTTTATAAAAAAAATTGTACTCATATATTTTTATAAGCCAGCAATGAAGGCACATTCATCACCAATGTTCAGCTTGAATATTATCAGTTTGAAAATATAGATGACTTTATTTATCTTGGTAACTTTTTAATTAAGGATAGAAATTTGTATGTTAAAGAGCATTTAAAGATGTTATTCTACCAAATTTATTCTATAAATGTGAGATGTGCCCCCAACCCCATCATGACAAAAACATAAAGACATAGTTTCATTGAACAAATGCTCCATAATATTGTAAAATTATGATAGTAAAATCACATGATGTAAATCAGTACATAAAGAGGAACAAATTTTGTATAAAAAAAATTTATGAGCTTAAGCATGGTTTTCATGGAAAATATAAACAATGTTTATATTATAATGATTGTTTTCAAAAGGTTGTAAAAATTGCATTTTGGTTACTGTAATTGGAAAGATATGTTTAAGAATTGAATTTCAATGGAAAGCTACAATTATGCAAGGGCAGAAGTCTTTAATAAAAAATAGTGGTGTAGAACAAATCAAAAGGTAGAATTCAAATTATCAAGTAACCAGATTAATGCACCAGTGTATGATATGTATGAATATACTTACATTTCTCAGATTTTTGATTTCATTGTTTCTCTCTTTTTCTGGGGTTAAAATAGTTATAGTCAATTATGAGTAAAATGGCAACTTTAATGATAAGAATAAAAATATATAAAGTTATATGGTTAAAAAAAAATTGTAAAAAAAAAAAATTTAAAGTATATACGAAATTTGAAAATTTCATAACAGAACAAAGGGTTAGGACCATTTGTCATTGGAAATTCAAAAAATATTGTTTAATATTCAGTACACTCCAAATTGTTCATGGTGATTTATTAAAATTTAATAAATTAATTTTCTTAAAGCTTTCATATAATATAAAGATTGATATAAATTCTATTTTCTTTAATATTTAATGTAAATCAATAATATTATTACATTGTTTACATATGTACGTTTAAATTTTAGTAGTACTATATAACATTTACACAAAGTATGAATAAATATATCTATAAGGATGAATCTCACAAGCAATTAATTAGATTATGATTGCAACTAAATTTCCTTTAATAGAATGGACTTTACATTTCCCATTATTAATTACTTTACTAAATACAGGTTCATTATATAATCCAGCAACCTTTTGTAAGTCATTTGCTCTATCTTTAAAAAATGCTTAGATCATTTAACTTCTATTTATTTTTCTTTGTTTCAACAAATTTATTCAATACATCATTCAAAATTCTATATTAAATTATGTGCCCAATTGTCTTTTATTTCATAATTTCCTTCATAAATAATCTCTTTTCATTTACTCTATTCACACTTCAACAGTGCAAACCTTAAATTTCGAATTCAATTTTTTTTATTTACTTTCAAACATAGATATTGATAATCTCCAATTACTTCTATTTATCAACTGTTTGCATCTTTGCAAAACATAAAATTTTCTCTCTGCTTCCAAAATACATATTTTATATTCCTTTTCTTATATTTAACAGTAATTGGCACAAACAGCATCCTGTCTATATTAAATTCTTGCATTATCAGTTCCATCATTAGATAAAAAATATAAATTCACAGAAATACTAATTACTTCTCCCCCAGCTATATTATTTTATTTCTTCTACATATAATTAATGCTTTAGACTTGGATGTATTGATTTTATTCTAAAGTTTGGACATAATGTATTAAAGTTACTTAACATTTTGTTACACTATTAGGTAACTAACAATGACAATTGCATATCATCATCATAAAAATGAAGTAAATATGACTTCTCTCTAATGTTAATGCATCTAGATTACTTAAAATTATTAAGTATTTATTTACAAGCTAAGTAAAAAAAATTACTATCAGTATTCAATAAAATAATACTTCAAATAAAAAATTAGCTGTATTATAGATAATGACATATTAGTTAAGTAAGATTATATTTTGTAATACATTTAAAAAAATTAAATAATAATGGAAGATGGCAAAATGTGCTAACTGATAATTAGGTAGTCATATTTTATTTTTGGCAAAAAAAAATGCATTATTTTAAAGAATTAATTTCCTAATATACTGAATACAAACGGAGAAAATATACTTATGATATATTTTGCTTAAAATCTAAGTATATATGGAGCAAAAAAGTTGGAATTCAATAAGAGGGAAATTGGAAGCTTTACAAATGTGCAGAGGAAATAATAAAAAAAGAATGAATTAGAAATGATATGAATTTTTTAAAAAGTATCAGTTGAAAGAACATATTAAAACATTGTTATTATTTTACTCCATTAGTTACAACATGTAATAAAAAGACAAAACTTAAATTGTTACTGACAATTATAAAGTCATATTTCTAAGCAATAACATATTAAATCAATTACGAGGAATGAAAATGAGAATACATTTATAAAAATAATAATATGAATCAAATCAAAAAAATTAATAAAACAAATAAAATTTGAGATAATTTTATTAATACAAGCCCAAAGGTTTTATATGTAAATACTTTGCGACGATAATAAAAAATGGGGAGGGGGTATGTCTGTCCTTAGAGGGGTTATAGAATACAACAAGACTGATATAAGTGGGCATGCAGATTGTATATTGCATAACGAAACCAGTTAAAAGGGAATGCCAACAATAAAACAATAAAAGTAAATACATAAAAAATATATTTAAATAAACATATAAAATATCTGATATAGATGTATATATAATAAGTGAGAAAAACTAAATACATTTAATTGACGTGAAAATTATATGGAAACATAAGAAAAAATATTATAAAATAATATAACACACCATGTATTTTTAATCAAAGAAATAAAATTTTTCCAACATTTTTAAAATAAAAACACAAAACTCAAGAATGTTTTGATTTTTATTTACAATAGTCATTTAGTTGATTCTTTTCCAAATATTGATATTTCTTTAAGAATATATGTCATTACTAGCAACAGTTGCTACTGTCTGAACAAAAATTGTAGAATAAAAAAGAAATTAAGCTCTTCAATGTTTCAAAAGAGATTATCTTATTTATTGATAATTTCAACAGAAAATGAAGTATTAGAAGAATTAAACTTTTAGTAATTTAATTAAAAAAATATGCTAGTTTAAAGGTCAAAAAAATTTCATACAATATTGTAAATAAAAATACTTCAGAAATAAAACTATTCTTTATTTTTGTATTAAAGATTATATATAATTGTTATAGGTATAAAGTAGTTTCAGCTTCTATTTTTGGTCCTTGATTAACAGTGACTATTACAGAGTTAGTGAATCTAAAATCTTAAATATACATTTTCATCATTAAAAAAGTAGCAAAATGCTATTTTCAAAAAATACCTTACATATCAGCATCAGTTTTGCATTTAATATATAGAAAACTGAATATGCAATAATTCCATGGAAAAATAGCCATCAGAAAGAGATGACAAAATAACAAGCAACATAATCTTCAGAGAAATTAATAATGCCATTGATGTTAAATGTGAGCAATTGCCAAATATTTAACAATATGCATATATTAAAAAAAAAATCAAAGACTATAAAATATAAACAATAACGTGGTCTTAATAAAAAAACATCAAGATTTGCATTTGTTTTACACATATGATCTATGATTTTTTTCCTAGATTCATTTTGGTAAAGATCAATCAGAATAATTTATGTGTATGTTATCTTAAAAACAAACAGCAACAAAAAGAAATTGTATTTTTATGGTCAAATAAGAATCCAAAATATACCTAATCAAATGGTGGTGTCTTTTGGAAAATTGGTTTTGTATAAATCAACAGCATAGATGGTAATTATACTCAAACTTCAAAATAAAATATTTACTGTTTTAATGGTATTTCATCCTTCTTTTAGATAGTAGATTATTGTATAATGTACAAAGCAATATATGACTTTCTTTGTTTACTTTTAACATTGGTATTAAGGTAATAATTTATTCTATTTTACTCAAGAGTTATCTGTTGTAAAAATGAATAACTAAAAAAAAAAAAAAAACATACTACATATTATTGCCACATTCAAATCCCAAATTAGTTTCAGTCTATTTGACTTTGATAAAGAGAAATATTTGGATTTCTAGCTACATAACCAGAAGTTATCCATACTTCTTTTATACTATGCAAGTTTGCAGTCTGGAATTCAAACAATCTAAGATTTTGAACTAAGCCTAATCTATTGTATAGTTGTGTAGAATTGGCATTAGAACACCAACAGTTTTAAATGATTTCAGTTTTGTGTTAACTGCAGACAAATTTGCCCATTTGTAATAGAGTGAATTACTGTATCTACAGCTATATTCATATTATTAAACGTTATATAAAGCTAGAATATGCACGAATATGCATGATCATATGCAAAAAATGCATATACTCAAATTATGTTAATTAAAAGAAATGAAATAGTGAAAATAATATTCTAGATAAAATGAATATTCTTCTGACAAATAAATGACACACCCTTTTGATAACTTGAGTATATATAAATTTATATAGAATTAATTTCTGCATGATATAAGTGAATTTATCCCCTTCTCTCTCCAAAAAAAGCTCAAATGCTTTATTGGGTAGCATGGACTAAAATACAATATAATAATAAAAAAATATATATTAATTTTTAACTAGGTCTAAAGTTTACAGCTAGGCTAGAGATAAATCCACTTTAAATAAATGATTAGTAATAATCATTAATGTATTTATTTAAAGTGATAGATGTCAAAGTTATGAGTGCAAAAAATTTGACATTTCTAAATCAAAATATAACTATATGTAACTAAAAAAAGATTAAAACATTTTCTTTCTGTTAGAAGTTACTGATTGAAGTAATTAAAAATTCAGGTTGTTCAAGAATGTTATAAAGCAAATACTGCCTATTGCTAAATTGGTAATAATAAATAAAATAGAAAATCATATAGTATTAAATATTAACTAAAACGTAAAATTATTAACAAACAGATTTCACATGAAAATCAACTAGAATGTCACCATCACTATCATTTTCAATCACTATCAATCTACTGTGGAATGAAGGTTTTCCAAATTTAATCCAGCTGCTTTGATTTCTAGTCTCGCTTCTCAATATCATCCCAGAACTTTCTCTATTTCATCCATAGTCTAAGACTTTTACAATATCTTGGAATCCAATAAAAGATTTCAATCTTTTATATATTATCATCTTTACTAACAATATATCCAGCCAGCCCCATTTCAACCTCTTAATTCTTTCTATAAAATCAATAATGTATTTGTTCTCTCATTCATGCATTTCATTTTTAATTGCTACTTATTACTCCAACATAAACCTTATCCTATTTCATTGAGTGATCTGAAGTCTCTGTGTTGTTCTTTTGCTAAGTGTTCAAGTTTCACATCAATAAGTAAGAATTGGCAAAACACATTTATTAAACCACACATAGATACATTTTCTTAAGGTTATTTGTACCAAAAGCACTCAATACAAGTTTAACTCTATGATTAAGTTTATCTATTATTTTTTGATCTGTATCAATAATTGTCAAAGCTATTTGTAATTGTTAACTTATTCTAATTTATCATTATCAAACTTTATTTTCTAATTTTGAGAAAATCCATTCACCAATATTTAGATCTTTTTAGCATTTATCTTTAATCCAATTTTCTTACTTTTAGCTCATAATTCTTGCAACATCCATAGATGCTCTGAAGCATTATTTCCAAAAGCAAACAAATCATCTTATTTGTAATACCTTTAGCTTCCCATTTCTAGTCACAAACTTCAGCTTGCAAAGCAAACTGTAAATTTTTTTGGAGATTTGAAATCATCATGATATAAGTTGTTCATAATGTTAATCATTTTATTATCAATCATGAAATCTAATCATTGCTGGTTCATTTTGATAAACATTTTTCAGAAAATGACAGTGTTTTGAGTCTATATCTTAATGATCCAATGATTTAATCACTGAAGAAATACTTATAGAATCAAATGCTTTTCATAATCTACAAATCTAAAGCATAATGACAACACTGGTTCTTTCTCCAACTTCACACAATACGTGGATGTGATCTACTGTGCTAAAAATACTTTTAAGTACAGTTGGTTCTTTTGGTTGGTTAAAATCCAAAGTTGGATGCAGATGAATTGTGATTATCTTAGTAAAAGTTTTATATAGAGCTAATAAAAGACTGATACGTTTGTAATTTCTAATATCTTCTTCATCACCTTTCTTAAATATCAATATTACTAATGCATTTATCAGTTATCTGACACATCTTTATTTAAAGGTTTGATACATAATTTGGCAAACATTTTTTTTATATCTTCATCTGCTTCTTTTAAGATATCAATTATAATTCCATTATTACATGGAGCTTTTCCTTCTTTATAAATTTAACTGCATGTCTCACTTCTTTGTTTAAAATGCTGATCAATTCATGAGATCTAGCAATGGTAGGAGATACTTTGAATTTCTCATTTTTATTGCTATATATTTCTTCATAGAATATACATATTTCATGATGTCATTTCTTTTTTAGAAATAGTTCCATTTTTATGTCTTATTGCAGACATAAGTTTTTTTAATCAATCCCAAGATAATGTTTTACAATTTTGAGACTTTTAATCTCTTCTATAGCTTTCCTTTCAAATCAACAATTATTTAATCTTTTTTATATCATTTTATAAAATTCTAGATATTCAATTCTTTTTAATGGATCAGTTTTATATATTTTCATAATCCTTCTTTTCTTCATAAATTATCATGTCCCAATAGAAAATTTACTGGTTAATTGCTTTGTACTATCTTTGTTATACTTGTCAATAGCATATCAGTTGTCTTGTTGTTGATTTCATTCAAATATGAATGTCTTCAACATCTATTAATGCTTAAAAATGCTTTTCAAGTTCTAATTTAAATTCATAAGAATGTTTCTGAAAGTTAAAAATATCAACTTGGAATAGTGCTTTTTAAGAATTTTTGCTCCTTGACTTTTCATTAATATATATATATATATATATATATATATATATATATATATATATATATATATATATATATATATATATTACTTCTCACTAGCAGATGATCTTCCACTGTTGAATTTATTAATAACATTAGAATCTTAAAATACATATTGTCTGTTAGTTAAAAAATAATCTTAATTCTGCTGTACCTTCAGTTGGATGCTTCCATGTCTATTTCCATTTAGTATTTTTCTCATGAATAGATTCATAATATAAAGATTTTTTTTCTTTTTCTGCAAATTCTACAAGTCTCTGTATGCTCTCATTTCTATCACCATAAATAAAATTTTCACACATAACTTTCACCTTTCAATTATTTACCAATTCTAACATTAAAGTTTCTCATGACAATTTTAAAATGTTATTTATTCTGAGCAAAAGTTTTTGTATATCGATATAATATCCTTTATTTGTTCATCACCATGAGATCTTGTTGGGGCATACATCTGAATTATTTGCATTTGAGTCTTAACTAATCTTGCCATTCTATGTAATACATCAATTACCACAATATTGTTCTGCTTTTTATTTATAATGAATCCTATTGCCCTTGTGCTACCAATATTTGTGATCTTGTAGTATTGTACATGCCTACTTTTTAGATCAATTGTTTCTTCAGTTTTTTTTCCAATTTTGCAAATTTCAACAAAGACCCATTTAATATTAAATAGTTATTGATTTAATTCTTTCAATCTTTTTTCACTTTAAAATGGTCTGAAGTTACAAGTATCTAAATAAAACATTATTATCAAATGGTTGTCTGGGTCCACAATAAGAAGATTCTTAGCACTCTCTTCCTTCAACTACTAACTGCTACATTGGCTGGAGGCTATACAGCCTTTTGTAAATAAGGGCCATAATTTAGTTTTGTCAGTCCTGATAATTAATATATACTTAAAAAAGGTTCATTCACACACACATTTCTTCTGTTTTCATGGAAACTCAACTGATATTTCGGTTAAAAGCTATCAAAAAACTAAAAGACCATGGTATTTTTTAATCTTAAAAGTAAAAAATCAATAAATTCATGATACTGGTCAATGTTACGTTGATGATCAGCTGATTCATATTCATATACTACAGAAATAATAATTACAGCTGCAGCAAGAAGAACATAAGGAATGGACATTAGGAAGCAGCCTTGCTTCATTCCTTTAAGGCCCCAAATAGAAATAAAATGCTGTCTTTTCAATTAACATCAAACTTCTTTCTATGTGCTATAAAATTTTGAATATATAAAAAAGTTTTGATTAAACAAATTATATAAATTTATTCTATAGATGCATATTTTAGTATGCACTTCTATGTATTTTAGTATGTACTTCTATCTTACTTATGAATAAGTTTAGAAATTAAAATATTTCAACAATCTTTGATATAAACTTTATATTTACTAATATTTCTAACAATATTTCCTATATTTGAACTGTTATCTATATCATTTATTCTTTTATGAAATATGTATCTATAAAAGAAATACATATAATAAGTATCAAGGCAATAGTATATGATAATTATATATTTGTGCATGACTTGACTAAGCTAATGAGAAGTGGTTTGCTGAAAAACAATGTCTACAAATACATATTTGAAAATTCAGAATAGTGAATATTAAAAAAAAGAATGTTAGTAAAAATTAATTTCAAAATAAAGTTTTTCTAATTCATTTTTAATAATTATGCAACTAAACTAATCCTTGATTTAAAAAAATGTCTATTTAAGTATGAAGGAGTAAATTTGTAAAATCACCTTTGCAATTTTAAATTTGTTTTTAAAATTATTACTGCCATAAATTCTTGTATTTGCAAAAAAATTATTTTGTTCCATTGAAGAATTTAATTTTACTTGAATAATGTGACAAAGTAATTATTAAGACGATATATAAACATTTTTCTTTAAACAAGTAATTAATTATGGAATATTTAAACATATTTATAATTAAAAACTGGCTACTGATATACTTTCTATATTCATATACAAAAATTATGTACATACAAGCAATCAACATTAAATATAAAAATATATGTGCAATTATATAAATCAATTATAAAAGCACTGCAAATGTTGAACAAAAGATCAAGAATAGAATGAATCTACTTTTCTTAGTAGCTCTGATATTTATAAGCATACCTTTGTCAATATTGTTGGTAATTCAGAGTGAAATTAATTTATCAATCAGATAGAATATGACACTGAAGAGTTATTAAACTCATAATTAACTATACAAGGCTGAAGACAGCATCTTCAGCCTTGTATATATAGTTAATTATGAGTTTAATAAATCTTTAAGTGCCATATTCCATTTGGATGATAAATTAATTTCACTCTGAATTACCAACAATGTTGACAAAGGTATGCTTATAAATCTCAGAGCTATCAAAAATATGCAAATTCATTCTATTCTTGATTCTTTGTCCAACATTTAGAGTGCTTTTAAATTATAGCCTGGGAAGTGAATTACCCCTTTGTTTACATATATACTGAGCTAAAGTATAAATCAATTATGCAGAGAATTAAAATATTTACCTAAAATATGTCAAATATAATATCAAAAATGTAAAACAATCATATACTGTCGTAATAGAGATTACTTTGAACTTTGTGTTGTGGGATAAAATTATCCTTAAGATTTAATTATATTCTATATAAGATTGAAGTATATAATATATAATCAAGTTTTAAAAGAATACTAAACCATTTATCATATAAAAAAGATTCAAAACATGGACACATATCAGTGAAAGATTACTAATTCTTTCATTAAATCAAGAATAGTCTTATCAGATGATTGTTAATATAAAGCATCATGTTCATGTTCCAAAAATATAATATTTGCTCTATGTAATAAACTAAAACCTTAAAGTGTATAGACAATCTGTCATTATGATGTGTCAATGCAGAATTATAATTAGATCAAATGAATATCAGCATTCAGGCTTTTAAATTACAATGATCTGCCATTTATATTTCAAATGTTGAGAAATGGCAGCCTAATTAGTAGTTTTTCTGCACAAACATTTCAAGTGAATGATAAAAGTGCAAATAATATTGCATAACTATGTGAAATGTTTTCAGTCATCCACTTCTATATCAATGCATTCCTACAGAAAACATGGCAGTTAGTTATTATATTTTATATGTGAAGCTAATGACTGCTTTTATAGATTCTACAATATTCAGAACATTTTATAATGATTTGGTCTATTGTGACTTTTAAGTTTTTTAAAAAAAAAAATTCATAGTGTCACTATCCTTCTACAAACATTGACTTCTGATCATTATCAGTTTTAGCTTTCAGAGGTAATCTTATCTGTCTATAAAGTGACACCATATCCATTGATCAAGGGCATTAACCTTATAACATTAAGCTGTTCAACAGCTATGGATAATAATAACGAAATAAAGCTGAATAATGATTGGACATTCTTATAGAAATAATAATTACAATTAAAAAATAAATATTAATACAGGTTATATCAAAAGAGAATTACAGTAAATAATTTATTAATCACATAAGATAAAATTTCAAAAGTGAAATTCTATTTAGATTTGGTAGCTAACTCTCACTTTGTAGTACCAATGATAGATGCAAAACTTCTTAATCTTTTGCTCATTCTAACAATAAAAGAATCCAGAATTAAAAACAAAATTAGACATTATCTTTACTGAGATGATATACCGAATTGTTTTTTTCCCGGATAAATATTATAATGTTTGAACAATAGTTATGTCATGACAGACTTAATTTTGTTTTTAAATAAATAAAGACCCATTGTATATAAATAAATTATATGCAAGCATTGCTATTAAATTTATCTCCGTAAGTTCTATAAACCTGTCAAAAATATTTAACTGTATGAAAAGTAGGGCTATTATTAAATAAAATTCACTCTAGATAAATAAAAAAATCATAGTAACTGGTAATTATTTTTTATAAGGACTGCAAAAGAAAAAAACTGCTCATATTCTCCCATAAAGTATATAATAATATATTTACAAATAATTTAAAGCTGTTTTTAATTTAAAAAGTGCAGTTTCATTATGTTAAGCTTGACTGACTAAAGAAACTTGAGTGTCTGAAAAAATAGGCAGGAGACCAAACTTCTAGAATTTTTCAGAATGTTAAAAGCAGCTTGAATAAAACATTACTATTTAAAAAAGATAAAAAAGATAGCATTCTGAACGTATAAATCTGCAATTCTAACATTTAATTATCCAGGGAATATTAAGGTTTCTAATTGGCATATATGTACGAGTCTGTGTGCATATATACCTCCAGGCTTGCTTTTACTTTATTGAACGTAAAATGCAAATGCCAACCTAATTGTTATTTCCGTATTTGTTTAAAAATTTATACTTCATTCAGTGAAAAATAAATGTTGAAAAAATAATTTATTGCAAAACATAATATAATAAATCAAACAAATAATTTTTAACCAATTTAGCACAAAAAACTATAATTCAGTTTTTTTTTTCCGATATATAATCTATTACAATTTTTGCAGTAAGTTTTACTTTTGTTTTTCTATTTTCTTCATTATTAAATATTTTGAATGTTAAAATGTAAAATATGTAAAGCTTTATTATCAATATACTTGTACTCTAAGAAGCTCAATCCATTTAATATTATACCTTTACCCAGGTTAATGTCAGTAATTGGTCTCACAAAAGTCATCGTTAAGCAAGAATATCATCGCAGTAGTTTCCTATGGAAAAAATTTGGCAGATTCCTTCAGCTAAAAAATTACATTCTAAAGCAGCTAACAAACAATTTAATCTTGTATATACAGTAATTAAAAAACTCTCTTAATGTACATTACATGCTTGTGTGTAAACTATGCTATGTGTATTATGCAAGTATGCACTTAAAATATGCATGTATGTACAATAATGCAACTTAAATTTATGTAAAAACATTTATCTTAAAGTTGTTCTTTCTGGTGATCAATTCATGAATCATAATTATTTAATTTTTTGAATCACTAATTGCTAAAGTTCATTGTTGTCTTCTAAATCCTTTTATATTGTTTTTTTTTTTTTTTTTGGAGTGCACTAGACGAGGGTTGAGGATCTAGAGAAAAGGCTTAAAAATGGTTGATGTTCTTCTTAAATTTTTTTTATATGGTATGCTATGATTTCATGATTTTGGAAAGTTTGGATATAACTATGATCGTTTAAGCACTTAATTGTATTTTGCCTTTGTTTTTAAAAATAGTAGTCATGGCAAATGTGAATAAATCCATAAAAGAAACAGATATCACAATTTCCTTATCTTTCTAGTTAACTTAAGATATCCATTTCTGTTTCCAACTTCAGAGATTTTTTTTGATTTTTCATAATCATATTAGTTGAAGCCATGATTCTAATTAAAAATATAAACAGAATTGCTAGAAAAAATGCAACTTTTAAATGACCAAAAGTACAGCAAAATAGATGAGAAAGTGAAAGTAAACTAGCAGTTAATAATTTTTCATGTTCTTCCATGCAATTGTTTTTCATTGCACTGAAAAAAAATTCATACCAAAGATTTATTTATTTTCAAATTTGTACTAGTATATTATATTCCTTACATGAAATTAGAGCATTTACTTAAAATTTGATATTCAAAAACCTAATGGTGTAAGTTCAACTCCTAAGCAATATTGTCACTGGTCAGGCTAGCAATACCGGAAGAAGAATGGCAAATAATATTTACAAACCTGTGTTGTCTGTTTGTGTGTTATTACTAACAAGTTATCTGTGTTTGAAAATTGAATAAAGTTTAAAATTTTCTATATATTCAATATTTAATGATAGATGATGGATGAAAATAATTCAACATATTATCACATCTAATATATTTTTAGGCAAATAATATATATATATATATCATTTGAAACTTTTTTTAAATACCATCAATATGGAACAATATTGCTTTTGAATCATGATTTGACAATGAAGGATATGAAAAATAACAGTTTGTAAATTGGTATATTCATGATAATGAAATGTATTTCTATGCAGGTGATTCAAGAATCAAAAGACCCACATGCAAAAAATGAGTTAACAATTGAATGCATTAATCTGCAAAAGCTACAGTACAGTTTTAAAATGTAAGTGCTACAACTGGTACCTGATACAGCTGCTAAGAAAGCCAATTATTTTATGATATAATTACTGTTCCAAATTTAATTTATTTTTTACTAGAAGCATTATTTTCAATAAATATTTAATATTTATATAAAAAAATATAATAAAATTGCAAAAAATGGAGAAACAAAATTATTTTTGTTTAGAATAGCTTTTAACTGGAACCACTTGATTGCTTTTGTACAGTCTGTTTTTAAAATAAATATATTTAGTTTTTATTACTGTAAGCATTATATGCAAAAAGGATTATAATACTTGTATAAAAAAGTAGAACAAATAAACCATAAATTGCAAAAAATGAGAAATGAAATTAATTTTGTTTAGAATAACTTCTAACTGGAATCAGTTGATTGCTTTATGATCTGTTTTTATAAGAAATGTATTTGCTATATGTGTTAAATGGATTGTGTCCTGTACATGAGGGTCAGATTGACCTTAGATCAACATGGGTGTGAAAAAATCTCGGCCTCAGGGTGGCCTTTGAGCATTCCATTATCAGATTTTCAATTGGATGGATGGTTGAAGAGTTGGAGTGTGGAGTAGATTGAAGCTTGTCCATTAAAGTATAAAAATTGGATGTCTTGATATATATCTGAGCACTTATATCATATATGTGTGGAGATGGTAATCTGGACCAACTGATGATTGCTGGTTTAGCATGAAATACATATATTGGTGATTATTTATCTTTTCAACATATATGTGTTCAAGTGTATTAGTGTTATGAGATAGAGTGGAGAGTGGTACATCATGTAAAAGTCTGTGCTTATATACCCTATATCAGGGGTCCCCAACCTTTTTGCACTTAAGAGCACATTCTGTAATACCAGCCAGGTGGCGGGCACCATTTATTTTTTTCAACCAGATGGCAGGCACCATTTATTTTTTCAATGTAAATTTATAGTTGGATATTGTTAATAATACACATAATGTACAAAAAAATATTTATTTCAAAAATAAAATTTTAACATATAATTAACGTTTATATTTTTACACTGTAAAAGTATAGTATGCCCTACAATTTGATTACAATATAATACAATAATTTATAAGAAATTTTAAAAATAAAATTTATTTGTATCAGATAAATATTTTTTTATTGTGTTTGGATAGTGACGGGCACACGTAAAATGATCAGCGGGCACCATGGTGCCAGCAGGCATAGGGTTGGGGACCCCTGCCCTATATAATAAGTATTATAATAATTGTATAAAAAAGTATAAAAATGAACAAAAATGAATAAATAAAATTACCTTTAGACTCCACCATGATATGAGATATCATTTCCCCAAAAGTGGCATAAAACTTACATTATGCCTGCAAAGTTCAAATTGACATAACTAGAAAGGTACTGAGATGGATATCTGTTCAATCAAAAAAATTTTACTATGCTAAAAACATCTGAAAATTTCTTGCAGTATTAGATACTAGTTGTTGCCATTAAGGGTTTATTGTATTTTCATGCAATCGTTTTTGGCTTTTTCCTTCATCATTCAGTTTTCAAATATAAATTTATTATTTATGTCAGTTTATACATTATATGTTCTTCTTTTCTATATTTTCCTCTTATTTCATCACATTATAATTTTCATATCCTATTTTTTTCTATAATGCACTTTTTATTATATAGTCTCTGCATTTAAAAAGCAAAAAATAATTTCTCTACCTTTTTAATGTCTCTTATTGGATAGAATAAAGTTTATACATTGTTCCTGTAATAATAATTTTCTAATTGTAAATTTATACAATATTTTTTCACTTTTTGACTGCAGTAATAACTAACTTTATCTATGTCTTTATGTGATTTCAATCTTTAAAATGTAACATATGCCCTAGATGTTTATAAACATTAATTATCTTGTGATTAAACTATGTTTAAGATTATTTATTAATTTGAACTCATCTAAGTTTATGCACATATAAATTTCAACAACTTATTAAAAATGTAACAATCTCATTTTTTATCTTTACTTATTTCCCAATTATACTCGTTTATTTCAATAATTTTTTTTTCCATTATTAATTCTCCATTAACCATTGCCAACTTTTTTCAAAATTAAAACAGATTTAGCATGGAAAAATAACTTGCTGTATCTTTGAATTTAAAATCAATAAATATTTCACAAGAATAAAACCATAAACTATCTGCATATTTAATCAATATGACAATGCATTATTATTTGAGTTTATTAAATTAAAAATAAAATTTAAAAAAATATAAAAATGGATGATTCTTATTCATCACTGATCTGACTCTAAGTAATAGAGATAATTTTTTTTAAAAATGTTAAATGCTTTTAATCATTGTGCACTAAAAAGAAAAAAAGGTTCTTTAACCACAATTGAGGTTTTTAGATTTAACTTGCAATAAAAGCATGGTGGGGGAGGAGTTTCAGAAATTAATTAATTCAATCTCTGCATGGGATCCAGAAACAATTAATTTCTGGACCCACCATACCTTTATTTCAAGTTAAATCTAAACACTCCAACTGTGGTGGAAGAAACAGTTGTTTTTCTTTTTAGTGCATGGTAAATAATATATATATTTAAAATTCTATTATTTTTTTACTTTGTAGTATTGGTACAGTAAATAAAAATATAAAACTATATTAAACTAACTTGACACTTGTCACTGATACATATATATATATATATATATATATATATGTATCAGTGACAATATATATATATATATATAATGATTTTCTGAAAATAAGACCAAGTCTTATATTAATTTTTGCTGCAAAAGACAGTGTAGGACTTATTTTTAGGGAATGTCTTACCTTTTTATGTACAAAAAAATCTACATTTACTCACATACTTCTACTCTTTACAGAAAGCTGTAAGATTCTTTCTTACGCTGGGAATCTTTCAGAACTCCTTTCTTGTAATCAATGTAATAAATAGCATTTTCATTTAGCACTCATCTTCTCTGGTGATCAGAATATTATTCCATTTAAATTTACCAGTAAATCAAGAGTTAAATGAAGACTTGCAAAACATGAGTGTTAACAAAAATTTCAGTCAAGAATGGTTTGTCCATAAAAAAGTAACAAAAAATGTAAGCACAAAAATTGTAAAAATGTTTCTGTATTCCACATGTGCACATTAACTATGTCCATTATAACATATGGTGTATTGAATTACAACAATTCATATATGACACAACTACATCCTTCCATTATCAAGTGAAATACTGTAAACACTTTCCAAATTCTTTCCAAATAGCCTGCTTGGGTATTTTTTTAAAAACTTCTTTAGGAGAAGGATTGATGATTTAACTTAAGCTACACTTTGATTACTAAAATCACTTCCATTATTTTAATAAAATCTATTAGGAAGGGGGAAAATGTTTAAGAAATCAAATTAATTTTTATTTTATCTTGAATAATTAAAAGTTACCATGATGAAACTCTAAAACTAAATAAAGCACTCTAAATCTATCAAACATTATTGATGGGAAAATTAAAAAAAACTATATAATTTATATTACCATTTATTTAAAGCACCAATGTCAATAATATTGTTTATTTATACAGTCATTTTATAATTCAATAAGTCCTTTGACTATCTATATGCATAATGAGTTTAACTAGGGCTTATATTTGGGATATGGCTTATCTTATAAGTATCCTGAAAAATCATGCTAGGGCTTATTTTCTGGTTAGGTTTTATTTTTGGGGAAACACAATATATCACTAAATATTTATGCTAATATTTAAAATTTATGCCCCTTATGAATATATCATATTTAGTATGTGTACATAATATATGTATATATAGATGATTAAAAATCTAAAATATTTTTTTAAATGAAAAGTGTTGACATTTTTGTTTTTAAATGAAAATTTATATATATATATTTTTAAAAAAAAATGCTTACCAAGAATATATTGTAATTGAACTTCACTTAATATGTATAATTTACTTCAAATCAATTTCACACTGCTAGTGTATATATATAAATCACTAGATATTTCTACAGTAATTTAATATGTATTCTCTTTATATACATATCATATTTAGTATGTGTACTTAATTATATATGTATAATAAACCAGCAAGTAATTTTTCTGTTTAAAATTAGTTTACATTCTTTCTTATTTGAAAAAGCAATTTTTGAAAAAAAAATCTTAACTAAACTATATTATAAATAAACTGTCTTATTATTTAAATAAAGCTTACAATTGCAACCAAAAAATTGTGAGTATTATTTAAAATATTGAAGCCATCCCCCTTATCTTTCACATTTGAGAAAGTAAGTCATTTATTTAAAATATTAGTGTCCTATCACTTTCAGAGAGATTTTTTTAAAATGTGCAAAATTGAAAACAAAAATCTCTATACTACCCTCTTGTGGGTACTACTTAAAATAAATGAAAATTCTAAAAATAATTTTAAAATTTGAAATTACAAAATACTTTCCTGAACTCTTTCACATCCAAAAAACAAAGTGACCTACTGAAAACATTACTGTTCCATGTGGATTAGCCTGATATTAATTAATTATATATCAAAGTTCAAACAATTATATTAAACTTAAATCTATAGCCCCTCAATTTTAAAATTTTTTTCTAACTTAAAAAAAGATCAAAAGTTTACAAACACATCAACAAACAAATATAAAAGCATTTAATAAAAGCAACATTAACTAAAATCATGTTTTTTATATTGTTTTATGATTTCCAAATGTAAAAATTCATAAGCGTTAACAAATAATTCAAGAACATTCAAAATAATTTCATTTACATAGCTTTTATTCTAATAAGTACATATAAAATTAAAATGTTTTATTCACAATATTTATTGGTATGTATTAAGTTGAGACTTACTCCTAATGAGATATTAATAACACTTATTAGTATACTAGATTAATTTATAATTGCTTTCTTTCACACAGTTTGAAATGATATTTTGATACTGATAATCATTATAATCAACTGCCACCAGCATTATCTTATATCCTTTTGTCAAACATTGATATTACAAATATTATATTAAAAATAAATTAAGCAAATAAAAAAAAAAAAAAAATCAAAGAAAAAAAATAGGAAAGAAGAATTATAATAAAGACAAAAAAAGATTGTTAGAAAAAGAAATGTAAAAGTTCATGCTGACTTAAATATTAATACTTTTAAAGAGCATAATCAGTCAAAGTACTAAATAAAAATGGGAATTGATAACTGAAATCATGACATTCAAAATAGTATTTGTCTAATACAATTTATGAAAGGAAACTGAAACAGAACTTAATACTTTATTTGTGAAAATTTGAAATATCACAATTTCCTAAATATTTTCATAAATAAATTATGTAACCATCAACAGTGATAAATAATAATTAGAAAATTATTACAAGATGGTATTATTTCAATTAGCAATGCCAATTTTTAATTAATATTTTGCTTATTTAAATCATAGCTAAAATTAATGTAATAATATAAAGTAACATTTTATTAAAATTATTAATATTTACTTTTAAAAGCCTATGACAATCATTTAATTATTACCCATAATGATTTGACTATGAGAGGTATAATCATTAGATTAAAAAAAAGAAGTTATTGTAATTCCATGTTCAAGTCTCAATCAGGTAGAAGCAAAAGACAACCAATTGAGATTAATGCATGTTATGTGAAGTGCTTTTGATATTGATTGCGCACTTACAAAAAAATAAATTAAAATGAATGTATGTTTATTTCCATATAAAATAAATAATAACAACTCTTCCAGAATTTAATAAAACATTATATCTAAGACAATAAATTTCTCAGGGTATTCTTATAGATGTATGATAATAATCTTACAGTATTTTAAATACATATATTCTGTGATGATATTTCTTGTGCAAAAACATACTTTGATACAAAATAATATGCATTTTTTAAATAAGGCTAGCAAATTAATTCTCTCTTTCAGTCCTAAACTAACAATAATGCTCAATTAATTAATTCTCATGATTATTAACTAAATCAATCTTAATAATTCAATTAAACAATGTATAGATTTAAGGTTTATTAAGTTATTCTACGTATGATGAATGTAAAAATAAATTTTATTTTGTATATCTTCTTAATCTACTAATTTGTATTTCAGATAGCAATAATAATAGTAAATGGTATATATAAATTTAATAAATGAATATGTATGTTAATAGTTTGGAAGTATGATCTGTTATTTCAACAATATATAAAGACAATAATTTCAATAATGACAATTAGATTTATTTAAATATAACTATTGCTTTATTATAAATAGCAAGCATATAAAAAAAATTATAAGTGAATAATAAATGTACTTTAATAACAAAATTCTACAACAATATTAATAAATATTATTGTTTGTTATCTGTGAATGAGCTAATCTTGGATTATAATTATGTGTATAATTCTAAAGTATTGTATATATAAGGCACTCCATTGGAGCAGGTTGAACAAAATTAAGTCAAAACATAATCTTATTTATAGGAGGGTAAAAATATTTTACTGCCCTTAATTATCTTTGTAACAATAATTAATAGATGATCAACCTCATTCTATAAGAGCTGACTAGTTCTTTTTATTAACACTTTTGGGGAAAGAAAAATTATTTACTTAGCACTGCTAAGTAATATTTATTAAGGCTGTAAACCTCAAGAATATGCGTGACAAAAAGAAACACACTGAATTGAATCACAGTATAACAATGTTAAGAGCATCTCATCATTTTCCACGTTATAATATGTAAAAAAAAAAAAAATGAAATAAAGTTTCTTAATGAATATTTATTGGAATTTATGCATTTTTTTTAAATTTAACAATCGATTTATTAATTTTGTTTTAATTTAACAACGAACACATTTTCGATAGGGTATACGCTCTCAAAACTGTACATTTATTTATCAAAAATAGGGGAAGCCATTTTGATTTATTTGAAAACTCGTAAGTACCGGAAAATGTTATCATAGCACAATATTTATTATTGAAATATTCAAATTAACTTTTTTTTTTTTTAAATTGTTTAGAAATTAAAATATTTTACTTAAAAGTTTTTTTGTTTAATACAAAATAAAAAAAATTAGAGGATATGAATTTATTTAAGAAATAGAAGTTGAGTAAAAATTATTTTTATCCTTTAATATTAATAACATACGAAATACTTTTATTGATTACAAATTCTTTCACGACTATATATATATGCACACACAACTTAAGAATAAATAGTTACTTCTCTGTAAATGTTACAGCCCTTATTTTTTTAATGACAATTTAATAAACTAGATGAAAACAAACGTATAATAAAAAAAAATGATTTAATATTACTTTTTTAACATTTACAAAAAAATAGTAATAATAACAATATGTAGGACATTTGGAATAAGTAAATCAAAATAGTTAGATTTATATATTAAGAAACATTTATCGATCTAATTCTTAAAAAGTAAATTACTTTTTTTTTTTTTAATAAAAAAAGTAGTTTATAAAATAAATTCTATTATATATTTTGGAATCATTAGAAGTAAAACTAGAGTTTTATTAATTCTGAATTCTTTAATTTAAAATGACATTATTTTTATGGTATTCCATAATTCATCAATTTCTCGATGCTTTAAAATTTTAGCAATCTAATTTTAAATCATATTTAAAAGAAAAAAAAGAGGGAGGGGGGTTATATCTTAATTGGGGGGAAACGCGGAATAAACAACAAAAAAAAAAAAAGTAAAGTAAAAATGCTTTTTAATCGCTTTCTTTAAAAACATGTTAAAATTTTGACCAATATTAGTATTTGATATTATTCTTAAAAATAACTAACGTCAATTTTTCTAGTCAAATTGTATACATTTCAGTGAAGAGTTCTTTTTAAAAAAGTCATGCAACAATTTACATACGATGAAAATCTTTTTAAAAAGTTATTTTCTTTTATTATTTTTTTTTTTAAAAAAATTTCAATAATTCTAAAAAAAAAAAAAACTGTTTTGAAGAGTCATAAATAGTTCAATCTTTTTTCATCCCTTTTCCCTCTACACCAAAAAATGGCGTGACATATGTCACAAATAAATAATGAACTTTATTGGGGGGGGGGGCAACAACAATCTATTAATCATTTACATAAATAATTAATTAGTAATTCAGACAGCTGATGCAGCATTTAATTAAAATAAGTATATAAGTTACAAATTTTAATCATCATATTTTTGATAGTTAATTACGACTTAATTTAGACTATGTAACTTAGACAATGATAGATAATAAATATGAAAATTATAGATTACTAAGTCTATGCTCCACAAGTCACGCTAGTATTTGAATATTATATAAATCTCTGAAACATTACTATTGGATCTTTTTTTTCTTTCTGTTAAGTAACTTCATTCTGATATTTAGTAAAAAAAAAAAATGAAATAAGAAATCAATGCAAAGGAATATAATAGACTTTAGTATCCAGTATTATTTAACTAAGAATTCAAACGTGTAGTGTGTAAACATTTTCTCCAAACAGCATCCACTAGCAAAATATGCTAGTGCTAAAAAAGTTGTCCATAAATACTCACTTCGTCTCTGCCAGCATTCCAATTTTTATTGTAATTTTATATAAAAAAGGAAAATAAATTGCACTTTGATCTAAGTTTATACCTAAATAGCAAAAAAGGCAAATTATGTTTCAGCCTTTACTGCAAAAGATTATATTCAGATTATGAGGTTTATCTGATGTTTAAATAAATAAAAAGTGTAGTATTGGAGAAAAATTCCATCTTTTCATGTTCTTATTAAAAGACATTTCAATTGCAAGAAGATATCTCTTTTGAGAAGTTAAAGCAAAAATGTCATCAACATAGACAAATTTCCTGCATTCTGTTTCTGGAAGAAAAATGATATTTCTTATGAGGATCTAGACAAATTTCTTTTTCCATTATTTAGCAATAAAATCAGATGGTTTGATCTTTCTAGACATAATCAGATTCTAATTGAAAGACTTAGGACAACTTATAATTATTGCAATCATCTGTTTCCTTAATGGAGTTTAACAATTACTGATTTATGTTGATGTGGAAAAATACAAAACATCAACAATTTAATAATATGATAGTTAAATCTATGATTATCATGGAGAATTGGAGTTCATAAAACCCCTATTGATTCAATCTCAACTGATTTCTTTATGAGACTTTGTTCATAATTAAATAGTCTAAAAAAATATGTGTGCAAAAAAAATTGTTTCAAAAATTTAATTGAAAACTTAAGATTTTGCTTGCTAGAGTTTTAAAAAGTAAAGATTGGTAAAAATGAGAGAATGTGGTTTTACATGAATAATATTATGATAATCAAATTTTATAGGGGGAAGGAAAACTTTTTACTTGCTAAATCACACAAAATAGGGCATAGTGATTTAATTATATTCTTAGTACCGTGTACAGAAAAATCAAAAAACAGGATTATGGTTGTTGCTACCTTTATTGGAGGCAAAATATTTGTCTATTAAATGTTTAACCCTTTTTTCATGGTAAACATAAATCAGAAAAAGTTATTGCAATTAATTTTATGTTTAAGATTGAGTTAAGTATTTCATTTAGAGATTTCATCCTACATATGGGTTTTTCAAATGAGAGTAGCAAATTTATATTTAATAATATGATGGCTGTAATGAATTTGCTTTCATGCAATTAATATACAATGGTGTTATTTAGCAGATATGATTGCTAACATAAAACAAAGAAAGAATATTTTGTACTTTTTTAATTATCACTTCATGACTAAAAAGTTTTACTATAAATATATTCAGTATCATAACCATCTAGTCTTAGTCAAAGATAATAATTCTTATAGTGGCATCATATAAATATTTTTAGCTGTAAAAATATTATTCTTTTATTTTATTCAAAATTTTACTATATATACTGTAATGGTACAGATTTGGAGAGAAGCAGGGATGATGTGAGATGGCCTCATAATAGAACTGATTTTAAACAGATATTTAATTAAAAAAAAAAAAAAAAAAGGACCACAATATTTTTCAAATGCGAAAAAAAAATAAATTAATTGGAATGTCATCAGAGTATTATCTATATTAATAAAGAACAATTCTCTTCTTATAAAAATCATTTCACAATAAACATTGAATTAAGAAAATTATAATTGTTTATGTGCTGAAAACAATGCTTTCTGGCTAATTCAATAGTGTTGTAAGGCTAACTGTTGTCAACCCTGACCATAGGAAATGTGATGGTTCGGTACTCAAGTGTTTAATGCCTACAAAAACATCAAATACCTCATCTGAAATGTCCATGTGAATACAGAAAGAAGAATAACAACAAGAGATGGAGATAAAGTCATTCTAAATATGTTACTGAAGAGTCTCTATGAAGAATGCATGAACTGCTGTAGCAGCCTGACTGGAACAATGATGGACTTTATCAGAGAAATTAGATGCTTAATTCACAAACTTCACACCAGTTATCAGGAAGAAATATTAATGTATTGTGTGATATTTTTTTAATTTACGTGTATGTTGATAGAATTTTGCATTTTTTTAAAATTTCACTTCCATATTTGGAAAATGAGATTTCTGTAACTCGGAAGAGTCCATTATAGCTAAAGTCAAGAAAACATGGGTAAGAGGGTTGTTAGCTTAAATAGTTTTTCATTTTAAATAAAGTTTAGGTAACATTCCCTCTGTAGTGATATGAAATTTGGTATGATTATTATCAGAATCGTTACTACAATATGGAATAAAGATAAGATCTTATTTATTAAAATTCCATATTAAAGAACATACACTTGCTACAGGACAGAGTGTATGTTATTTATTTATTTTTTGTTGACTAACCATTATTTGTATTTGTTCATTCAATATGAATAATGAATGGTCTTTTCTATTAAATGTGTACATAGTAAGGGGAGAGGTCTTCCATAGAGAGAAAACTGCTATAGTTGGAATTAAACCAAGAAGCTACTGAATAAATCTTCAAATATTTTTGTTAAATAGTTAGTTAGCTTCACAATCAATGTAACATTAAATTAATGATTTTTTTTTTGTTACATTTACTTACTTTGTATATAATGAGTGTCTATCCATGTATGGATATCATGGGAAGGGTTGGTGTAATGAATATATTTAATCATTAATATGATGAAAATACATATTTGACAGCCACACATGTATAAAAAAAAATTTTCCTTTGTTAAAGACTTTTTCAATTTTTTTTATCTCATTTGTAAATAAACATTGTCAATTTGATTCTCATCTTCTTGTACATTAAAATACAATAATAAATCTAAATGAATCTCTTACTTGATTGAAATCCATATGAATGTATTGTAATTTCTATCTAAGCTAAATTCATCACTGAAGAGCGCTGATTGCAACATTCTCACTGGGTTTGAATTCTGAGAAATTTGTGGAATCCAAAAGAGTGAGGTATGGATAAAGTAGCCTAAATTGTGTATAAATTTAATGTGTAAACCTGGAGCTAGTCCATTGAAAGTAGACATGATCAGTGGTTAGTTAGTTCATTGTGTCATTCACAGCATCTGATCCAAAGACCATAGGTCTGATAGTAGTTAGATGCATTACCCCTCTTCTGGTACAAAACCTGGACACCCACAAATTTTGCCACCCAGACTATAGGGGCATGAAACATAAGTTTCCAAGGAGGTCCAGCCATTGGATTGGTGCATTAAAAAAAAAAAAATTGTTTGGAACTTATTCACTTTTATGAATTTGTTTAGGTATATGAATTATTGGATGGGAGTAGGCTGAGACCATGAATAAATTAATCAATTAATAAAAATAAATTAAAATAAGTGAGTTAGGCATAGGCTTTAAAATCAACACACACACACCAACATAAAAATATAGTGAGAAGTTGAACATACATGCTAAATGGTAAAGAAATAACATAGGGGACCTTATGACATATCTCTATTCATATATATATATATATAATTTTTTATTTGACTATTTTATTATGTATACATATATATATATTATTTATATATACATTTGAGTTTTAAATAATACATACCTTAAGCTTTTGAGTAAAATGCCAGATTTGAAGTTAAGAATAAATACTTATATATTTTTTTATTTTATTATTAAATCTTAATGTCAACGGAACAATTGATAGTTGAGTTAAGCATGAACTTGTAATAACACACGAGCAGATTTGTTCGTTCTTTTGTTATTAAGGAGAAAAAAAGAAAATCATTTCACTTTAAATAACTTTTTCTTTTATCAATACTACTGTTCAACGATTGGAATTTAAATATTAACTTTTCCAAATTAAGATAATCTGTGGATTAAAAGTCTGCAAGGAAAATATTTTAATTTTCTATTAAGTCTTAAAGGAATAGCAATATAAAAGAAAAGAACGTCTGTTTAAGTTTTTTGGAAACTACGTTGTTTTAACACTTCCGTTATTCTTCGGATATATATAAATTTAAGATAATTATATATATATATATAGGATAAAACAATGTGTTTTGAGTAAAACAGCTTTGTATCGTAAAGGTTTTGAAACCAACCTTGCATGCTATTTTAAAATATTTTGAAATATTGGATATATAGAACGTCTAATGATAATAGAAAAATGAAGATTAAGAACATCTACATTCGAAGAATATTTATTTTATTTCACATTAATCAAATCATTGGATATTATTAACAGTTTATCATTTAAGGATAAATAAAATCATCATTATACCAATGGATTAATAATATACTTCGTAAAAGATCTTCATTAGGATGATGAACTATAGACTTCAATATCTACTCTCAACTCTATTATAAATAAGTTTTCTTTATTATTTATTTATATATATTATAATAATGCTTATATTATTTTAATATGTTTATTATTATTATTATTATCTTTATTTCAAATTTGGCATCGCATCATTATATCTTAATAGGAAAATTATATTTATTATTAAATATAATTAATTGAAAGCTTGACATAATTCATCAAATTAGATGAGGGATATAAAGAATAGTTATTATTTGACAGATATCTTAAACAGGATTATATTGTATTTACTACGTAATATTGTAAAAGTTTAATGTACTTTATTTATCAAAAATACATATAATATATAAGTTATACAATTGCAAATAGTACTTATATATTGGTAATTATGAAACATATAAATAAGAATGGTAAATAAATTAATAAGTTACATAAATTATTAATTTTTGAACCCAGATATTGTTTTTATATATCTGTTAATTTAAACTATTTTCTTTAATTTTTGAAAGTTTATTATAGTATTGAGTTTTATCATAGGGTATTAAATAAAAATATTATTTATTAATATTTTTAAAATGATAAAATTCATCCATATTTATTTATTAATATTTTATTATCTATTATATTATATTTTTTATTATTTATTAAATATTGATTTATTAACTTGATCTCTTTGTCTAATCATTATTGAATTATATTATATATATGCTAGTATTATAAATATCATATGAATATCAATTGTAATTAATGCTTATATAAAGGCATATAAATAATAACTTGTTTTGGATTTTCCCTGAAGAGAGCTAATTGCAAATTCTCCATGAGTTTGAATATCGTGGCATAATGGTGACTGAAAGAGGGATGAAAGATGGATGAACTAGTCTAAATTATATTAAAACTTATTTAAAGATTATTGAGCTAGCATAAAAAAGATAGATATAATCATGGACTTAGTATTTCATTGATTCATTTCTAGCATTCTACCTGAAGACCCAAAGTCCGATTGTAGTGAAATGCATATCCTCTTTCTAGGGAATTTAATCATCCCCATATATACAACTTAGACTTTAAATATAATCCATTTTGTTATATTTGGCAAACCTAACTATGAAGCATTAAGTTAATGATTTCCAAGCATTAAATATAATTGATTCTATTATATTTGGTATATCAACTGGTATGATTAAATGCCATTCCGTTATATTTGGTGCCTCAACTAAGGCTATCAAATAGGTCATCCCATTATATTTGGTGACCCAAACATTTGGGGCTTCGATTAATTAAATCTCATACCCTGTAGACATCCCATTATATTTGGCGACCCAAACATTTGGGGCTTCGATTAATTAAATCTCATACCCTGTAGACTGCCCATTATATTTGGCACGCAACGTTTTAGGCATTGAACATTTAAGTTCATCACAGGTATAAATTATATACTATTACATATTTAGTATATTAACTGGGGCTTTGAATCAATGATTCTATATTATTACATATAGTGAAAAAGTCATGGATAGTTTAAATGATTATTCTTAGTAACAAGTATGTTGTTATGAAGATTTTCATATGGTGTTTATAATTACAAGATTAATATAAATAAGAAATGATAATATATATAGTATGATTTAGAGAGATCAATATTTAAATAACTAATTATTAAATTATGTTTTAAAGAAGAGTTGAGTGGGATAAAGTTTTTCTATAGACATAGATGTTTAAAAATACACACATAGATCATTAGAACATCATAAGTATATATAAATAGCATGGGGTGGTAAAGAACTTTATGATATAATATTTTGAATATAAAAATATATAAACTTGTGTAATATTTGAATTAGGTTAAAATTTGTTATGCTTCGAAGTGGGAAAATGTTTTCAAACAAAGATATTGAATGCTGTAGTCAAATGCAAGATGATTTGCAAAGTGAACAAAGTGATGATAGTAATATTATAGAACAATCATCATTAGTACAAGCATCTGGGGGTTCTACAACCATAGTTGAATACCCTCAACAAACACAGAGTTTAGATCAAGTGTTATCTCAAACACCAAATATAGTTGATGAAGATTTAAATCAATCATCTACAATTGGAATTAGTCAATCATTTAATGTTGATACAATTCAGCAAATGTTACAAATGTTTATGACTAAAATAGACAGTAATAATCAAAAATTACTTGATAATATAAATAAAAAATTGGATGATAATAATAGGTTAAAAAGTGATTTGAAGGTTGAAATAACAGGAATTGAAAATAAACTATCTACAAAAATTCAACAATTGAATTTAAATGTGGATAATGTTAAAAAAGATAACATAGAAATTAAACAAGCATTAAATGATCTAAAGAATGAAATTGATGAAAATAATTCAAAATGTCAACAGCGGTTTAGTGAGTTCCAAAGTGACATCATAGATAGATTAAATGTTAAATGTGATGAAATGTATAAAAATCAAGGAATTTTTAGGGAAGAAGTAAAGGAAGAACAAAATAAAATACGGAATGAAATCCAAGAAGATAGACAACAAGCACGCAAGAATAGATCAACTATCTATTAAACAAGTAATGAGGTAGAATCCCAGAATAATGTATTAGAGACTATTGATCATCAACTTAAAACTTTGGAAAATAAAATGAATTCAGTAGAAATTAATATAAATATAGATAAAAATGTATTGGAAAAATTAAGGGAAGATACTACTGAAACTTGGAATAGAGTAAATAAAATAAAAGAATCAACTGACAGTAGATTTTTAGTTATTGAAACACAAATATGTAAAAGAACACCAACTATAGAAATGCATCAGGTTGAAAATAATGTAAATACTTATAGTTGTAATCAAGAACAAAATCATGGTGAAAAACATTTGGAGGTCATACAAAAAGATCCACAACAAGTAATTGACTCTGGTGATAGATCAAATTTTCAGTATCATATAATGCCTGAAGTTGAAAATTATCCTAGTAATTTTGAATTAAAAGGGTTAAACTTAAATACTTGTAGGATTAATCATGAAAATCAAACATCAACTTCTCAGTTGAATGTTTTAGAAAAACAAAAGGTATACAACCATTCAATACCAAGTAGTACAATTAACCAATTTGTTAGGTTAAAAATATTCAAGGGATCTCATAATGAATCTCCTATAGAACATATTAGAAGCCTTAATCTTTATTTTTCCATTAACCGTAATTTATCAGAAGGAGAAAAAGTGATCATTGCATATAGTCACTTACAAGGAGATGCATTAATGTGGTGGGAGTCTTTATCACAAACTCCATCTACTTATATGGAATACCAAGAGTTATTAATTAAAAATTTTTGGAATAGAGATAGACAAGAGGCTTTATTGTACCAAATATTCCAAGATAAGTATAAGCAGACACCTGGAGAAACCTTGACCAAATTCTTTCGCCGTCAAATAACAAAATTAAGAACACTTAATACTTATCATTTAAGTGAAGGCGAAATGATTAGAATAATAAAAAAAAATTTACCACTTAAAATAGAACAATCATTATTGTGTACCAATATAACAAAAATAGAACAAATAGTAGAACTTTTAAATAGTATTGATATGAATCAAACTAATTTATCAATTAGATTACCTGATTAAAAAAAAGAGGAAGCTTCAATCAATACAATATTTTATAATAGAAGGAAAAATAATAGAGATACCAGTTATTGGAAGGGAAAAACATCTCAAAGGAATATACCTTATGACTCCTCTCCCAAAATAAATCGTGATAATTTAAATAAAGTAAAAATAACTTCTAATAATCCAAGAAATTCCCCAAGACCGGGATGTAATAAAGATATATCTATAGTTTCACATAAAACAAACTAAAAGGGTACTTGAGGAAATGTTCCTCACCTCAAGAAACCAAATACCCAATGAGAAACTTGAATCAATCTTTTACACGAGAAATCACTAACATGATGTGTTCATGGGAAGATAAAACACCAAATTTTGTTTTACAAAGTTGCCCTATGATAGAAGTTTTGTTTGAGAGCTTGCTGGTTAAAGCATTATTAGATTCTGGTAGCCAAATTTCAGTGATATCAGAGAAATTTTATCAAGAAATTTTAGTAATAAATCCTAACATCAAAATATTACCACTAAAATCTATGCAGGTTACCATGGCTAACAGCAGAAAAGTAAATTAATCCAAAAAAAAATTTGGATTGAGATTAAAATTGGCCAAACAACTCTCTATCATGTATTTTTATTTTTGAATGGTTTGATTCACAATGTTATTTTAGGGGCAGACTTCCTACATTTGAACACTTGTGTAATTGATTTCTGTAATAAAACAATTAAAATTAATGATGAAGTCTTGGAGATGACATTGCTTCCAAGATATGATCAAATTGAAGTTGACTGTATAACATCTAGCATTCCAGAAACACTTTTAGAGAGTAAACTCGCAGAATCCAACTTGCTTGAAAGTGATGATATATAAAAATTACGATTTGTTATAAGAAAATTTAATTCTATTTTCTCAGACATACCAGGTGTGATAAAAGGATTCCAACAGAGAATTAGATTAATTCATGATCAACCATTTCAATCTAAATCGTATTCTATTCCATACCAATATCGGGAAGATATATCTAAGCAAATTAATAAAATGCTGGATTGGGAAATCATTTCCAAATGCTCTTTACCTTACTGTAATCCAGTAGTAACTGTGAAGAAGAAAGATGGGTCGATGAGATTTTGTTTAGATGCTAGACAACTAAATAAAATTACTGTCCCAGACAGAAATATACCACCGCCCATACATGAATTATTCATGAAATTTGGAAACAAGAAGGTATTTTCCACTTTCGATTTAACCTCCAGCTATTGGCAGATTGAACTTCATCCAGAAGATCACCAATATACTGCTTTTCGTTATGAGGGTTTTACATACCAATTTAATAGGATGCCATTTGGATTGATAAATAGTGGTGCAGGTCTAATCAGGTGTTTGGATAAGACTTTATCTCCTGAGGTAAAACAAATCATAATTATTTATGTGGATGATGTAATTATTGCATCCACCACAGTTGAAGAACACCTTCAACATTTATCTATATTTTTTAAAGAGTGTTTTCTGAAAGGTATAAAAATTAACTTCAAGAAGAGTACTTTAGTTTCCAACCAAGTTGTCTTCTTAGGTCATATTGTTGGTTGCAATGGGATAAGACCTCATCCAGAGAAGATCTCTGCCATTCAAAACTTTCCTAAACCATCTACTCGAAAACAAATTAGATCATTTTTAGGCCTATGTAATTTTTACAACCGTTTCTATCAGAAGTTCTCAGACCACATGGAACCATTGCTAAAATTGATTAGAAAAGATGAACATTGGAAATGGACTGAAGAACAAGACCGTGCATTTGAGAATATTAAAACAGGGTTTTTAAAGTTAACTATGTTAGCTTTCCCTGATTTTAATAAACCATTCATTATTCAAACAGATAGTAGTGGTTTTGGATTAGGGGTAACACTGTCCCAAATCCAAGAGGATGGCCAACCAGGTGTCCTCTACTTTATTAGCCGGCTCTTGAAAGGTCCAGAAATAAATTACACGGTTACAGAGAAGGAAGCACTAGCAATAGTCTGGGCTTTCCAAAAATTTCGACAAATGCTACTCGGATCAGAGGTGATAGTGATCACTGATCACAAAAGCCTTGAATTCCTGAATCACAGTTATCTGACTAATAGTCGTCTAGTTAGATGGAGTTTACTACTACAGGAATTTAATTACACTGTGCATTATTGCAAAGGATCCGAGAATATCGTTGCTGATGTGCTTAGTCGAAATCCATGTAGGTCAGAACAAAATCATTTGATGGTAGACAATGCCTACATTACAAATGTCAATGTGATGGCTGATAGTAATGTAGAGAACGAGTTGGAAAACTTACCAGAGATACAATTTAATGACCCAGAATTAAACCCAATTATAAAAGTTTTATTAGGGGAGGAAGTTTTGGATGCACCTAAAGATCTTAACCATTTTAAATTAGAACAACAGGTCTTACTATATAAAGTGAATGATAACGTTGATGAGTGGAGGACAATAATACCAAAGTCTTTACGTGACCCACTCATAAAATACGTACACTGTCTATACGGGCATTATGGTGCTCATAAGACAGAACATACCCTTAAGAATTGGTTTTACTGGCCAAAAATGTATAAAGACATCTTGAAATCACTCCAGGATTGTCTAATTTGCTTAAGAGCTAAGTCAGTAAACCAAAATTATATTAATTCAATTAATTCTATCATTCCAGAAAGACCAAACGAGATCTTAGCAATTGACTATTATGGGCCTTTGCCTCCATTCAACAAACAAAAATATTTATTAGTCACTTATGATCTCTTTTCCAAATATGTTGCTGCTTACCCGATACCCCAAGCCAATGCTAAACATACAATCAAAGTATTGAGTACTCTCCAATTTCCAATGATAGGAAAGCCAAAAACCATACTAACTGATCATGGTACACCTTTTCTATCTAAGGAATGGAAGAAATGGGTAGATATATCAAAAATAAAACATGTGCTAATCTCTATTAGGAATCCACAATCAAATCCATGCGAACGTATTATGCGGGAGCTTGGACGTTTGTTTAGGACCTATTTAGAAGAGGAGCACAAGGGTTGGGTAAAGCAGACAAAACATGTAGTAGACTATATCAATTGGAGTTTAAATGAATCTACTGGATTCTCACCCATCCGACTACACTTTCATCAAATTATACCTATATTATTTAGAAAATATAAACCTATTATTAATGAACCCAAAATAAATGGAGAAAATGATATTTTACAAGCTCATAAACAACTTGTTAAAATGGCAAATAATAGAAGTCAGAATAAAAAAAAATGTATTTATGAATTTAAAGTTGGAGATAAAGTTTTGATAAAGACTTTCCATCCCAGTAAACCATTGGAGAATAAATACCATAAATTCTATAATACATATGAAGGACCTTATACTATCGTTAAAAAGGCAGGTCCAAATGCATTTTGGATTAACCAAGAAGGAGAGATTCATGGTACGTACAATTCACGAATTTTAAAACCTTATTTTGGCTGCTTATAATGTTTTATAAAGAAAGAAGGTGAAGATCAAGATAAGAATTGGGCAGTGTAAACCATACGGTTGTATAAAAAAAAATAATAATAGTGATCAATGTAAAGAGAAGTATAGTTAAAAACATTAGCTTTGGTGAGGGTATTCTTTAATGCCTTAAAATAAGTAAAAACAATAGAGTCAATTCATATTAATAAATGGATACTCTAGTATTTATTTAGTCCTTTTCAAATCCATAAGTCTTAAAGAAGCAGGAATAAGGCTAGTAAATATATTTGTGTTGTCCAAGAAGGAAACACATTATTTTTTATTTATTTATTTATTTATTTTTTTTATAAAAAAAAAATATTAACCATCAAAGTCCTTAATTTTATTTTTGATCATTATCAAAAGAATAGGATAGCCCAAGTATTAGGAAGATATAACAGTAAAAAAAAAAAATTCAACCCTTCATAAAATCCAACTATAAATGCAATTAAACTATAAGAATATACTAAAATAGTTGTAAGTGTTTAAAATTTTAACTTAAATTAAAATTTTAAATTTCCCAAGGGAAGGGGAAATATAATAGTAACTTACAGTTATTATTATTGGTCTAACATGTTTTATCTCTTAGGAAATTATTTATAAATATAATTTTTTATTTGACTATTTTATTATGTATACATATATATATATATATTATTTATATATACATTTGAGTTTTAAATAATACATACCTTAAGCTTTTGAGTAAAATGCCAGATTTGAAGTTAAGAATAAATACTTATATATTTTTTTATTTTATTATTAAATCTTAATGTCAATGGAACAATTGATAGTTGAGTTAAGCATGAACTTGTAATAACACATGAGCAGATTGATTCGTTCTCTTGTTATTAAGGAGAAGAAAAGAAAATCATTTCTCTTTAAATAACTTTTTCTTTTATCAATACTACTGTTCAACGATTGGAATTTAAATATTAACTTTTCCAAATTAAGATAATCTGTGGATTAAAAGTCTGCAAGGAAAATATTTTAATTTTCTATTAAGTCTTAAAGGAATAGCAATATAAAAGAAAAGAACGTCTGTTTAAGTTTTTTGGAAACTACGTTGTTTTAACACTTCCGTTATTCTTCGGATATATATAAATTTAAGATAATTATATATATATAGGATAAAACAATGTGTTTTGAGTAAAACAGCTTTGTATCGTAAAGGTTTCGAAACCAACCTTGCATGCTATTTTAAAATATTTTGAAATATTGGATATATAGAACGTCTAATGATAATAGAAAAATGAAGATTAAGAACATCTACATTCGAAGAATATTTATTTTATTTCACATTAATCAAATCATTGGATATTATTAACAGTTTATCGTTTAAGGATAAATAAAATCATCATTATACCAATGGATTAATAATATACTTCAGAAAAGATCTTCATTAGGATGATGAACTATAGACTTCAATATCTACTCTCAACTCTATTATAAATAAGTTTTCTTTATTATTTATTTATATATATTATAATAATGCTTATATTATTTTAATATGTTTATTATTATTATTATTATCTTTATTTCAAATTTGGCATCGCATCATTATATCTTAATAGGAAAATTATATTTATTATTAAATATAATTAATTGAAAGCTTGACATAATTCATCAAATTAGATGAGGGATATAAAGAATAGTTATTATTTGACAGATATCTTAAACAGGATTATATTGTATTTACTACGTAATATTGTAAAAGTTTAATGTACTTTATTTATCAAAAATACATATAATATATAAGTTATACAATTGCAAATAGTACTTATATATTGGTAATTATGAAACATATAAATAAGAACGGTAAATAAATTAATAAGTTACATAAATTATTAATTTTTGAACCCAGATATTGTTTTTATATATCTGTTAATTTAAACTATTTTCTTTAATTTTTGAAAGTTTATTATAGTATTGAGTTTTATCATAGGGTATTAAATAAAAATATTATTTATTAATATTTTTAAAATGATAAAATTCATCCGTATTTATTTATTAATATTTTATTATCTATTATATTATATTTTTTATTATTTATTAAATATTGATTTATTAACTTGATCTCTTTGTCTAATCATTATTGAATTATATTATATATATGCTAGTATTATAAATATCATATGAATATCAATTGTAATTAATGCTTATATAAAGGCATATAAATAATAACTTGTTTTGGATTTTCCCTGAAGAGAGCTAATTGCAAATTCTCCATGAGTTTGAATATCGTGGCATAATGGTGACTGAAAGAGGGATGAAAGATGGATGAACTAGTCTAAATTATATTAAAACTTATTTAAAGATTATTGAGCTAGCATAAAAAAGATAGATATAATCATGGACTTAGTATTTCATTGATTCATTTCTAGCATTCTACCTGAAGACCCAAAGTCCGATTGTAGTGAAATGCATATCCTCTTTCTAGGGAATTTAATCATCCCCATATATACAACTTAGATTTTAAATATAATCCATTTTGTTATATTTGGTGAACCTAACTATGAAGCATTAAGTTAATGATTTCCAAGCATTAAATATAATCGATTCTATTATATTTGGTATATCAACTGGGATGATTAAATGCCATTCCGTTATATTTGGTGCCTCAACTAAGGCTATCAAATAGGTCATCCCATTATAATATATATATATATATAAAGTAAATAATGTTATATTTAATTATTGAGAAAATTTTTTAATGATATTAAGAAGTGGTAAACTATTAGCAAACAATGATATGGAGCATATTGAGGAATTACAAGATATTAGCGATGGTGCAATGGAAAGTGATTTCTAATAAGTATTGGAGAAGGGTTGTTGCAAAACCAAACACCCAGGAGGTCTAAAAATGAAGTTGAGCACCTTCCACAGACACAAGCTGCAAGTGTTACCTCAAGCACAAGAAATTCTCAGTCATGCAATGGGAAACATGCCTGAGGGAAAGGTGGTGTAGGCCACAAGAAATACTGTGACCATGGAACAACTATTCCAGGCCATCATGAGTATCAAGGCACATGAACAGTATGGAAGTTAAAACGACTAGTAATATGAATAATATAAAGAGAGAAATGAAAAAAGTCATGAATAATATAAATGTAGAAATGAAAGAGGACATGAATAATATGAAAAGAGAAATGAAAGAAATAATATAAAGATGGAGATAAAATAAGAATTCAATAACAGAATTACCAACATGGAAGAAAAATTGAAAGTGCATGTGGATAGTGTCAGGTCAGGTCTGAAAATAGATATAGGAGATATAGAAACTGTACTGTCTACAGATATAAAACAATTGTCTCTCATCTTGGTTAGCATTCAGCGAGACAACTCTAAGATAAAACAAACACTGGGCAACTTAAATAATGAAATGGATGCGAAAGATTTAAAATGTCAGAGCGGTTTGAGGATTTCAATGATAGCATCATTGGACAATTAAATGTTAAGTGCAATGAAATGCACAAAATTCAAGAGGTCCTCAAAAGTAAGAAGTTGCAAGACAAGGTCCAAAAAAGTTACAAGATGCACATGCAAAGATGGAACAATTCTCTACCATAAAAAGTCTTGAAGCAGAGTCATGGGATGGGACATTAGGAGCCCTTGACTATCACCTAAAGTGACTTGAAAACAAGATAGCCTCATCAGTAAATGAAATCATCCTAGACAGGATCACTCTTGAAAAACTAATCGATAGCGCAACCATAACACTAGACCAAATTGACAAGTTGGATGAAAGTTCTCAACTAAGGTATGCTAATGATCGAGTCTCATTAGAGTCAAAGGATAGCAACCATAGAAATTCAGCAAACAAAGATTGATTTGACAACCCACATGGATAGGGGAGAATGGGGTAATAGAAAAAAATCACTTGGAGGTTGCCATCAAGGACCCATAGAGGTTAAGTGAGCCTTGTCAAGAACCCACTCTCTCACATCATATGATGCCTGAAGAGGAAAATTTATCTTCTTGACTTTAATTTAGAAGAGTCACTCCTGTATGTATACCAGACCAACCCTCAAAACTAGGTGCCGATCACACTGACAAGACTTCAAAAGTTAATAGAATGCAGAGCAAGCTGACCCAAATCAGTGCAATTAACCAGTTTGTGAGGTTAAAAATATTTAAGGGAGACCCTAGAAAAACCCCCATAAAGCATCTTAAAAATTCAATCTTTACTTTTCAGTGAATCAAAATTTACAAGAGGGAGAAAAGGTGATCATAGCACATAGCCATCTCCAAAGAGATGCGGTTATGTAGTGGGAGTCACTATTTTAAGCCCTATCCACCTTTAATAATTACCAAAAGTTATTAGTTAAAATGTCCTGGAATAGGAATAGACAAGAAGCTCTATTATACCAAGTATTCCAGGAGAAATATAGATCAGCACCAGGAGAGATTGTCACAAAATCCTTTTGGCACCAGATCACAAAGCTAAGCACACTTAACACCTATCACCTGAGTGAGTGAAATTATAAGAATAAAAAAAATATCTCTTAAAATTGAGCAATCACTATTATGTACCAGTAAAAAAAGAGAAAAGAAAAGAGAAGGCCACTGTTAATGCAATATTCTACAAGAAAAGGAAAAATAACAATGATGCCACTCATTGGAAAGAAAAATCCCTACAAAAAACTGTCCATACCTATGGCCACCCAAAAAAAAAACCATATGAGTGTGACAAAATAGTAACAAGCCTTCCTCATATTCCAAGGAAATCCCCAAAACCAGGTTGTAGTAATTATATGGCCACAATACATAAAAAACCCAAAGTAAAATGGTACTTGAGGATAGGTTCCTCAACTCAAGAAACCAAAATAACCTCAAGGAATATGTACCAAATCTCTGTTTGTGAGACCACTAATATGATATGTTAATGGAAGATAAAGTGCCCAACTTCATTTTGCAGAGAGGTTTTGTTTGACAGCATGCTGATTAAAGAAATGTTGGATCCTGTTAGTCAGATTTCAGTGGTGTTAGACAAATTTCTATCAAGAGATTTCTGATCAAGAATCCCAACATTAAGACCCTACCATTGAAATCCATTCAGGTTACCATGGCTAACAGCAGGAAAGCTAAACTGACACAGAAGCAAAATGGGTAAAATAAAAGTAGGTCAAGCAATCCCCTATCATGTGTTTTTAATACTGAATGGCTTAATCCATGATGTTATTTTGGGAGCAGTTTTCCTACACCTGAAAACATGCATTATTGATTTCTCTGACAAAACAGTTAGAATAGTGATGAATTCTTGTAGATGACATTGCTCCTGAGATATGTTCTAGCCAAAGTTGATTATATTATATCCACTATCCCAGAAGCATTCATTGATAGTAAAATTGCAGAGTCCAACTTGCTTGGGAGTGATAATATATTGAAATTATGGATATATTATTATTACATTTAGCCCAATTTTTCAGAGGTACCAGAAGTGATAGATAGATTTCAACAGGCACCCTATTCTGTACCAGTACGGCAAAGAAAAATTCAAATAGATTAATAAAATGCTGGATTGGGGTTCATTTCCAAATGCTCTTCTCCTTACTGTAATCCAGCTGCAACAGTACAGAAGAAAGATGGGTCGATGAAATTTTGTTTGGATGGCAGGCAGCTAAACAAAATTACTATCCCTGACAGAAACATTACATGCCCATCAATAAATTATTCATGAGATTTAAAAACAAATGTCCCTGACAGAAACATTCCATGCACATCAATGAATTATTCATGAGATTTAAAAACAAAGTGCTTTCTACTTTCGATCTAATGTTAATGTGTTTTTGTCACCTCAGCTGACTATATAAAGAGTTGATAAAAATATTAGTTTTTAGTTTGGCTGGTAATTTTTTTGAGATATAGTTGGTAGTGGCAGCAGTTAGTTGTCTACGTAGAGTAGTCCAGATCAGGATAAAAAACTACCATGAAGATATAAGAAAGTCAAAAAGTTACTCTATAGAATTCATGATGGTGGAGTTTGAATTCATGTGGAGAAGTCACCTTCATGTGTTTCATAGCTAGAAATGTGTTCTGGAAAACAGATTGGTGGCATGAAATCTATCAAATCCTGGATTAAGGGGGGTATGAACAACAGTTACCAGATTATACCTTCCTCAATGATGACACTTACCTGGAAAAAACCTGTTTACTGAAAAATTCATTATAAATATGCTGTCAGCTATATGCAGAGAAGCACAGATAAACATATATACGGTTGATGGTGAGTAACATTATATATAATGTTAATGAAAATTTTAATAATTCTTTAGTAAAAATGACATTTTTTAAAACCTATATATTTAAATTTGGAAATGTTATAATCAAGAGCAATCTGTGATAGGAATATCTATAGAGACAAAATATCATTTTAAATTTTATAAAAAAATTATATAAGAAGTAAATAATTTTGCTTGAATTTAAATTTAAAAAAAAAGCTAAGAGTAAATAATTAATTCATGGGTGATCTCTTTTTAGATTAGAAAAATATATACCTACTGTATTATTTTTAAAGATGTTTATAAATTTTAATGAACAACAACCTGTTAAGGGAGAGGCTGTTATAGAATAGTGAATTTTGTTTTTAAGGGAAAGGAACCATTTAGAATCTAAGTTTTAAGATGTTATAATCAATCAATTAAATTTTTAGAGTAACCTGTCCAGACTGATTTTATTTATTTTATTTTTTTTTAAAAAGGAAAGGAAAAAGCCTTTATTATTAAAGCAGTGAAATGTATGTATATTTTTCAAATGGAATTAATTATGAAAGATATTTTAATAACTTTATTATTTTGATAAATTCAAGTAAGATAGATTGATTTCATTTATATGTTAATCAATTATTATACTGTATCTATGTGTGCAGATGATATCTATATGTTTAAATAAACCTAAATTGAAATATTTATATCAGTTAAGTGATAACTTAAAGAGTTTTTATGTTATGACAATTCAAATATATTCAGAAATTATTATGCAACATGTATGTATATATATATATCAATGTTGTCAAGTAGACATAAATTTTAATCATTTATTCTATTGTTTTATGACAATTCAAATGTTTAGAAATTATTGTCACATGTATGTGTGTGTATATATATCAATGAGTATCAGGTAGACACAGTAAAATCTAATCATTTTATTTTATTTTATTAAATGTCAATTGAAGTATATTCATTGTATGTTATAAAACATGCATCTGTGTAAATATATATATATATATTGTGCCCTTTTCTATAGGTCAATGATGGTTATAAATGGTCAATTACTAAAAAATTTTAAAATTAATATTATATAGTATTTAATATTATAAATTATAAATGGGCAATAAAAGGTTAATATAATATATTTAATAATAAGTATTGTGATGGTGGGGATTGCATCTAGTTCTATATTTTTCTAAATTATTTTTCAAAATTTTATATAATCATTTTAAATAATATAAGTAGCCAATATATTAAAACAGATAAAACTAGACTAAACACCGGAAATGTCTACATGACTGTCTGGAATATTTTATGTATAAGCACTAGTCTAAATTAATACTAATAATTAAAATATTTAAATAGTATATTATAGAGCTGGATGGAATTGTCACACATTATAATAAAAATAAGTATTATACATTTTATTAATTATTGTTTCAAAATTATTTTAAAAGTAATTAAATTGTCATAGATAATAATTGATTTAAATAATAATAGGTTAATATTTAAGTCTATTACGTCACGATTTTAAAACTTTAGAAATTGTTTATAAACCAAAGTAGGGAGTGACCAATAAAAAGATAGATCTTGGCAGACAACAAAAATCGCGCCAATTAATTGTATAAACGAGGAGAACAAAAATGTGTTGACTCCAGAGCAGAGATAAAATTTTAAGCTCTTTAAAATTTCTTTCTTTCTTCAATTTATTAGTCAATTTTATTGTAATTTTTAATAATATCTTTGAAAGAAACTAACTGACAATTTAAAATCTTCCAAAGAGAATCTAAGAATAAAATTTAAAAAAAAAAGTTCTCATAATAATGTTTCACTAACTCCACAGTAACCTGCCAGTGGATTCTATTAAAATATAATCTGAATTTTCAAATAAAAATGGATAGATTCTTAAAACCAAGTTATAAATTTTGTAATATTCAAAAAAAGTTAATGTCGTTCGTTGATATAGTTTGTATAGCGTATTACTATGAAAACTGCTTTAGTGCGTATAAAATTAATGAAAGGACATTGTGCGCAAAGTTAATGAATAGAATGGAAAATGAAAATAAATATTATTCGTATAAGAATAAATGGACAAAAAGAATTTTTTTTTTATTATGGAAATAATTTGAATTGCTTTCTTTAAGATGACCTCAGCAAATACTCTAGAAATAGTTAAAGATCGAAAATGTTGTATATAAAATAATAATGAATAAAAATGAAATTTTCCAGGGAAAACACTTGCCTAAAGAAGAAAAAATATTTTACAGATAAATAAATATAAAATATTGGATCCATGGAAAAATGCAATTGGTACCGAAATGATTAAATAATTGTCGTTCAGCTAGAAATAAAGATGCATCAACGCGCCGAGGTAATATTCGCCCGAACATTAAAAACTTCGTGGGATAACTAAATAAATGTTTTTTTAATAATTTTGAATTAAACATTAAAACTAAAGATCGTCTAAACAGTTTACTAAATGAACTAATTTATTTAAAACTTTAATAATCAGAAAGGAGAACATTCGGATAAAAGAAGAAATAATAAATATTATGGGACTAACCAAGATTTACCGCCAGAAAAATATGTGATTATGGTTTAAATTATTTTATTTATTAATCTAAGTAAACATTAAGTTTTAGATAGCGATAGGGAAACAAATACATTAATTCGCAATATAACATTATATAAAATAATATGTTTTTTTGATTTTGAATGTTCAAATAAAATTGCATGTGTATGGTAATTTTGTATGTTTGCGATGCTCGAGGAGAAAGAAACCTACTATGAACTCTAATAGGAAGGTAAAGATTATTTTGGTACATTTTATGGTTATTAATGATATAATGTATGTTTTATTTATTTAGATCAGCTGTGAATCGAATGAATGTATGCAAAAATTTTATTGTTATAATTATTGTAAAACGCATTTTGAAAAACAACACTCTAAAACACTTTGAGATGTAATTAGATTTTTTAAAAAATATGCATACGATAATCATTTAATGTGTTACTAATATAGTTCAATATAACCGATGGTTATGTCATATTTTCTGTTAATTTTTCCGATTGGGATATTTAAGTGTTATTTTAATAAAACGTAGATGTCGAACCTACAATGTAATAAAGCAAGACAAATTGTTCTTATAGAATAGGGAAATGTTTTTATATTAGTGAATTTTGTTTATTGTTTTAAAAGGTAGTTAGTTTTATCGATGTTGGATACAGTAAAAATCTTGAGAGATAGTTTGGGTAGTGACTTGGTAGTACGTGGAGATTCGGAAACCAAGATGATGTATTAAAAAACTAGGATGCTACAGGGAATGGAATAATAAGTAGTTTTAGATGGTAATCAGCGTAGTTAACAAAGCCCTATGACTGTTACACATGTTGTCATGGACAGTGTTATTTTATGTTTCTTGTGAATCTTATTACATGTTTGGTAAAGCTGAATAAATAGCTGCCACATCATGCTTATCACCAGGGTTATCAGACAATGAATGTCGGCCCTATTCACACTGTTCCATACATTTTGAAGTATATATTTTGATAAGTTATCTATCTATCTTCCCAATATCCTATACATCTTTCGCTATCTTTATCTGTATTTCTTGCAACTACATCGTTATTTGATAAGTCTATTGAAAAGAAACAATAGATATTTTAGAATGTATGTCATGCTGTTAGAGTAGATTATGATTATTGAAAGAGAGATGCAGATATCCTAAGAAAGGAAGGAGTCAGAGAATTATGTTGATTTTTCAAGAAATGAACTATAATTTTATAAAAATATATCAAAATAGAAATATATAAAATATTAAAGATGATTTAACGTTTTCTTATTGTTTGATTATATTTTAAAAATATAAGTATTGCATATTTAAAGAATGTAATAACATTCGATAATTATAATATATGTGAAACTGAAATAGGTGATAATTAAACCCCTGTTATAGCATTATACATGAATATGGCTTATGGAATAAATGTATTGGAGTTTACGAGCATTAGATAACAAACGTAATAGGTAGTAATAATATTTGAACAATATGCAAAGTGACTTATATAGAGTTACAAGAAAATGTAATTTTTTTTAAGGGAAAAATCCATATTGATTGTAAATTTATAATGTTTATAAATGATGTTTATCCACATATATAATTTATAATACGGTAATTTTAATATTAAAAGGTAAAGAATAGTATTATCCATAAAATAGTTAAAATAAGTAATATAATGAACCTAATGAGAAATAAATAAATAACTTATAAAAGGTATAATAATTTAAATTAACTATAAAAGAAATCTAAAAATGTATAATTCAACTATAGTAGCGGAAAGAAAAAATGAGGATATCCCTTGTAAATAAATGTAAATATATTTGTTTGTTTTATCTTAATTTTAATTGTTGTTAATAAAATTCTAAAATTTGTTTATTAAAACTTGTGTCTGAGTTTTGTTTTCTCTACATCATTGCATGAATTCATAGGATATGTTTACCATCATTAAACTAAGTATATAATTGTTTTTTTTTGCACAAAATATAAATAGAAAAGTATATTTAATCTTAAATATTTATTAATGTTTTTTGTAATTGAATAATTATAAAATTGCATTGCGTTATTGGTCATAAATCCATTGTCATAATAATTTGCTAAATTGTATGCTATTAGTTGCCACTTGCTTCATTTATCAGATTATCTAAACACTGCCACTTACTAATTTATTTTATTACTTAAAGATAAAAAAAAAGGAGGATATTAGATTATTAACTAATTGATTACGGTTATAAATTTGCGATAAAAGAAAAGCTGTACTAGTTAGATTAAACAATGAAGATTGTGATTATTATTATTATTGTTTTATTATTAATCTAATTTCAGAGTAGTAAATTATGACACAAAATCCCTTATCATATTTTGCTACTTTATTTTAATTTAACCTTGAATAAATTTAAGAACCTGAGATTATTTCATTTGAGCTAGATAATTACTATTATTGTTATTATAGATAAAAGATTGATACTTTAATTGTTAAATGAGTCTTAGTGATTAGAAGTTGCAGAAGTCATAAGAATACTATGTTGTTATTATATGTAATAGTAGTATAAAGGGGGATAGTGTTCTTATGCCATTGAGGTGGTATCCTATGGGATATTATCTCAATGTAATCTACTTTGTCACCTCTTTATTTCCACTTCTAGTCTCATGAATTCTGAAATAGTTATTTGAGTTAGTCTAAAACAGAACCTAAATTAATTTTAAGAAACCTGAGCTAGTAAAGCATTTAATTGAATATCTCATTAATTATTAGAGCTAGAACCCGGGGAGGTGATTTTCACTGTTATATTATTTATTTTGGGGGAAGTGGAGTACACATATACACGTAGGGTGAGAGGGTAGATTGTGGCGTAATGTGGTGGGCTCGAGGTGTACATAGTTACACAATGTAGTGAGAGGTCGTATTGTGGCGGCCCAACTTTAAGGTGCCCGATACGTTAGAAAGAGAGGGTATAATATATATATATATGCATTTTATGTAAACCTATTAAGAGGTATTGTAAATCAATGTCTAATTTTGTATTAATCATGTAAATCATGATGTGATGGTTTTTTTAATTGTATATTATTCAAAATCAGAAGCCATGTTCTAAAGATCTTAATTGCATTTTTAATTGTTATTAATAAACTTGTATTCAGTTGTTAAATTTACCCCAGTGAACTTAATTCTAAATGGTTTTTAGAATATTATATTTGCATTATCTCTTGATCACAATAATAGTAATAGAGCTTATGCTCTCTGAGCTAGATTTGAGCACAACAGTCTGATATATAAAAAGGGTATGTATATTAGTGCTTAGGGGCATCCAGATATCCTGGTTGGCACTAAGAGTATATCCTTTAAAGCCCCTGCACTACATTTTATTTTAGTTTAGTCTCTATCAGAATTTAAGTTTATAGTTGGCCAATACATAAATGATACTAAGTATCAAGAGCATTGATGATAATCAGCATGTTTTAATATCCCAGCATTATTGTTTTATGGTTATGTATTCTAATGAATGAGCACTTAAGTTGGTGCATCCAAATTAATGGTTAAATAATTTGCTCAAACTGACAAAGTCTAAATAGTTGGCCTGGTCTATAGTAGACCCATTTCAAATCATCACAAGATTGACTGTTGATTTATTTTGATTGTTGAATCATACATGATGATGAATGGTTATTACTTCTGAGTATTAGTTAGTTATTGATAATGCTGGTGTTAACTGAGCTGATCTCATGCTCACTTGAATATATAAAATGTATATATTTTGTAATTTTTAATATCATACTTAAACATTACTTTACATTTCTTACTCTTAATATCCTTTATACTTATGTATTTTAAATTTATAATGTTAAATTTCATTAGTTGAAATATTATTTTTGAACTGGGGTTGATGATGATTTTGCCATCACTCCAGGTACGATGATCACCTTTAACCCCTGATTTACCATCCTGTTATAATATTTATATGTATGTCAAATTTATTGTACAATGTTGGGACTTTGAACATATTTGCTATAATAAAGATGCATTGAAAAAATTTCATTTATTGTTACTCCATCAGTATGGATTATTATATTCATTCTAGACTTTTTAAATGCAACTTTCACTATGAATTTTATTGTGTAAGTAATTGATGAAATTTTACCCTAAGGACTATCTCAAAAAAGACTTTAACATGAAAAATACGTATACTGTTAAAGAAATTTAAAGATAACAATAAAGGCTACCAAAATAAAAAAGATTACTCATGAAATATGTGTAGTTGTATTTGTGAGAATTGATTTATATAAATAATCATAGCAAAAAGTTAAACTTCATTTTTATTCATTTATTTTTTTCTCTCTTTTCCCTTTCTATTTTTTATACCTTTTTTTTCTTTAGGAGTATGGCACTTGTTTGTGTAATGAAACTAAATAAAGGATAAAAAAAATATTAACTTCTTAATTTAATTCATACTTACATATTGTTCCATTCATTCTTTTTTTTACTTTATTTTACATTACAATCATTAGTATCTTACTGAAACATCAGTTATCATGAGAGTTACCATTGATCATCTCTCTGCACTAGTTGTTACAATGAAATTATATATTTGTTTAATCACACACCAAATTATTAAATTATACATGCAAACAATACTGAGTTCAATATTTTCTTCATTTCTTTTCTCATTTGTTTCTTAGAGATTGTTTTCTCTGCTTCTTTTTTTGATTGTTTGTTCCGAAATTAGAATGACTATGCTCATTTACAAATGGCTGCTAATGATAATAAATAATGTTAATTAATAATATAATACTTGTTACAGTATAAGTTCAGTAATCAAGGAAAATAATTATTTTTAAATTAACATTTGCATAAATCATATGTTGACTTTTATTATTTAGAGCTAAATGAGTGGGGTTTCATACATAAAAAATAGTATAGATTATTTGAAATAGGAAATGAGTAAATATTTAAAATGTCTCTGCAAGAGAGCAAGTAAATTTGAAATACATCTGATCTATAAGCCTATGATTTAGTGGTTTATATTGTTACACTATATTCATGAATATAATCTATATATCTTAAGTAAAAGATGATAGATAAAATCTAGCTGAGTCATAAGTTATATAATAATAAATATCTACATTATTCAAAATTTTAAGCATGCATGTAGAGCAAACATGTGTGTTTTTGTAAACAGTCAATCATTTAAAATTACATTTCCCTTTGCTTTTAAAATAACATACCTATTGATTTTTTTTTAAAATAGCTATTTTAATTTAAAACTTGTCTTTTGAGTTATTGATTGAAAGCATTATCACTTGAATCAGTACTAGATGGGTTACACAGGAAATTAGTTACTAAGATTATATTAAAATTAGATCTTTTATCCTGAGCACTTTTCCACATTATTCATCACACTAATTAATATGAACTTCAGCACAAGATGGGGACCCTCGGGTTAAAATAGTTTTTTTTAAAATTTTTTCCAATATTAATGCAGTCTTAAAACTTTTTTTTTTAATCTCCAACATTTTATAATATATATTCTTAGTACGCATTGTTGAAAAATTTTAATACTTTTTTAAATATGACGGTTTTAGTTTACATTTGCTTTCTACATGTGTTTTTCTTACTAATCAATATATCTTTTGTATGAAATTTCCACAGGCAAAAATATAACTTAGAATGATGATTGTGAAAATATTCAAAGAAATCTTTTTTTTTTTTTTTTATTAATCATCTTCCCTGTTTGCTTATCTTTTATTATTAACAAAACTTTATAATTCAAGTATTTCATTTTCTATAACTAAAGAGGACTTTTTTTTTTTAAAGTTTATGTGAAAAACTTAACTGCAACATAAAATTTTCACATACTGTATATACGTGAGTTTAAATGCAGGGGAAAAGTTAGTATCTTGATATATTTAAAATAAATTAAAGTAATTTATGAATTATTTCTTACTGACTTTTTATTTTTTAAATAGACAAATATTAGAATTTAATTATAGGGGATTTGAACACAGACTTTATTCCAAGTATATGGATTGTGCTTGTATTAAAATATTAAATATAATTCTAAAACAAATCATGACATAGATATAAATATATTGTTAGATAATATTCTGCTTGAATGTCAAAATTTGGGGGGTGGGAGGAATGGATTAGAAAAATTGGTTACATATTTGTCTTTCCCTAATGAGTTATTCTCTAAATCAGATCTTAAAACGTTATAAATATATATTAACACACACACAACAACATTCATTTCTAAATACAATTTTTCCAGCGCAGAATGGCATCAATTCCTGTATGAACAAGTTTATTTCCCAATTTCTAACATGTTCTAAAGGAATAGTCTATGTTTTATTCATACGTTAAAAACAAAGCTAACTTATTAAAAATAATATAGATAGACCTACAAAAATTATACTCAACTTGCTTCAATATTCTAGCTCATTACAGTTTATATGCTGCAATAAATTTGATATTTCTAGAAAGAAATGCGTTAAGAAGACGGTAAGTAATAGCATACGCCCATTAATAACGAATAAATATTTTCTACTGTTTTTGAGTAAATAAAAACTTAACACGTATATACAACTTTTTTTTTAAAAAAAAAAACTCCCAAACAATCTTTTTAAAAAGTATATGAGTATGATTAGACAATCTGACTTTTGTTTCGTATTTTTTGCTCATATACATATGCACACACATATATATGTTAGCGTTCATAAATTAGTTATAACAAAAAAAGCTTTAATAATTTTGGGACCGTAGATATCATTATAAAATGGTAAGTGGCAACTAAACAAAAGAACCTTTTTTTCGTATTAATTAGATTGAATTTTTTTTTTATATATGCTTTTTTACTTCTACAAAATAAAATTAAAGGAAAATGTTTCTAATTATCACAAATCAATTTAAGATGATTAAGTAATATTTAATGTGAACATTCTAATACACATCAATTTGACAATTTTCTCAAAAAATTTCAGTCCTTTACTCTATTTTTCAAATACTCAATTATTTTCTTCTCTTATATCAACATCAACTTCTTCCTGTCTTCTCCTCACTTAACTCTTTATTTCAAATATATCCTTCCGAGAAAAAAAAAAAGCTCAATTCAATTCCTTTTCTACTTTTATTTTCTTAAGAAGTAATGCCCTTCATATTTACTCTGCTACTAATCAAATACTTTCAAAATAGATTTATATTCCTATCTCCCTCCTCCAAATTTTTCGATCAAAAGCCTCTGATCTCTTATTATTTTTATACTAAATTTCCAAACCATTGCTCCATATAAATCTACATTTCTAATAAATCACCTGACAAATCTTTTCTTAAAATTAACTTTGATGTGACTCAAAATAATCTATTGTTATTTTTAAAAAGTATTTTAACAATACATGGCACTTTTTATTGTAGTTGTTACTATTTTCATCCTTCAACAAATAACTTTCTAAATATTTAAAATCACCAATTGCTTCTACCACTTTGTTGAGAAATACTTTAAAATTTTTTTTCAATACTATTAATTCCTAATGGCATTTATTTTCATTTTAAATTTTGTGAATAATTTATCAATTGTTTTCCATACCAATAATTTTTAGTAATCCTACTAATATTTTTGCTAATATTGTTCTTGTTACCTGCAGGTACTGCCATATATATGTAACAACAGATACAGGGAACTTTAGGACTCTTATTGTTAACTAAATCTTCATCCAAATAACACTGCTTTAGCAATTCTTCTAAATAAATATTAAGTAAATACTAGAGTCAACATCGGTGCTAATTTAGTATGTGCCTCCACCATTTTAAATTTCAAAAATGACCAAAAACCGTCATCTAACACAACTAAATAATAAAATTTCAAAAATGACCAAAAACCGTCATCTAACACAACTAAATAATAAAAAAGTACGTGAAAACACAAAAAAAATTGAACTGGGGTCACGTGGCTAATTTGGAAAAAAAACCCAAACATAAAATATTTACAACTCTGGTCACATAACTATAATAATAATTAAAAGCAACACACAGAAATCTGGTCAAGCAAAACTTTATAAAATAGATCTAGGATCTCATAATAAATAAAAGCCAAAACGTAAAAAATTTAGAACTCAGGTCATGTGACTGTAATATGAATTAAAAGCAATATACATAGAAATCTGGTCAAGCAAAACTTTTACAAAATAGATCTGAGATCGCATAATAATAAAAAAAAGCCAAAATGAAATAAAAAATCTGGTCAAGCAAAACATTACAAAATAGATCTGAGATCGTTTTTATGTTTTGGCTTTTTTTTTATTATGTGATCTTAGATCTATTTAGTAAAGTTTTGCTTGACCAGATTTCTGTGTTTTGCTTTTAATTGATATTATAGTCACATGACCCGAGTTCTTAATTTTTTGCTTTTTCACATACTTTTTTATCACTTAGATGTGTCAGACAATATTTTTGATCATTTTTGAAATTAAAAATGGCAGAAATTGTGTACTAAATTAGCACCATCTTTGTCTTATACTCTCTATCTATCTGTTATGCAAAAAAATTATGCATTGGTTTGATTCATTTCTACTTCCAATGTATATTTTATTCAAAATATCCAACAAATTAATTAAATTAACACTTTTATATGAAAATTTAATTTTCTTTTATTCATTATATCTTTCAACAATAGTTCTAATCATTCCAATTATATCAATTGCACTAATTCTAAATTCCAACTGTACTTCAATTATAAAAACTTCTATTATAATATAGTACTCTTAACAATATTATAAGTGTCTGAAAGACTAAGTTTATTATTTTAAAATCCACATACTTTATTGCACTAAGCTTTTCTCTAATGGATGTATAATTGTTGAAAATACATTTATTGTTCATATATATATAATAAATAATTCCTATGCATAATGCTACAATTTCAGAGAGGGAAATTTTTTTGAGCTGGCTATTTGGAAATGTGGATTCTAATACATTTATTCACCAAGAGGATGGCTGAATTTCTTAACATTGGAGGTCATTTGACATTTGGATAGTGAGTAAAGGGTATAATGCAATTGTAATGAATATTTAAATACTTAAAACACTTTCTTTTTTTAAAAAAAGCTTGACAAAAAAATTATTATTTACATGGATCACAGATTAATGTTAAAAAGTTATAATCAACTTTAAAATAATAAAAAAAGTCATTTGTGGAAACGATACTGTATGTAATTTTCTTCTTATATTCTTAATGATATTTGAATTTCACTTTTCCAAAGTATAAATTTTTCATATTAAAAAACAATAACTCATTTTTAAAACATATGACTTTTGTGTCCAACATCTAAGACATTAATAAAAATCAACAGATTTCTAAAAAATCATATGATTATAAAAAAGTATTGTCATAAGTTTAAAAATATTAAAAATTAAGGTGTTGTCTTTTAATAAAATATAAAAAATTACAATTTCTGTCTGATCTGATGTCAGAAAAATGAGAATCAAATTATGATATATTTGAACACTCAAGTGGCAAACTAAATACAATTGTCATGTTCAATTGACCAAAATTATTATATTTTAATTAAAATCATCACATTTTAAAAACTTGTATACATATATTTTCTCCTTTTAATTTACTTAATGATATTAAAATTTAATACCATTTCTTGTATAACGTTTTCCATTTTGTTAGGCCTCTACACGCTAATATAAACTGCACATGAGTTGATCAAGCTATGTCAAAAAAGAAGAAAGTTGTATTTCTATTCTAAAAACATAGCTATATTTCCTGATCAACTCGACCTATTAATTGTTGAGAATTATGCTATTGACGAAATCAACTTTTAATTTATTTAATATGGGTGCCAGGACCTTTAATTCTAAAGAGTCCGCTGACTTTGTCATATAACGTCTTGCAAATAAAAAAGAAAAATTCTTTTAAACTAATCGGTATTGCATCATACCGTAACGAGAATTATCTTTTTAAAATATTATTATTCCTGGAATTTATTAAACACATTGGCAAAGGTAAATTATATATTTAAACATCACTAAAATAATATTAATAAATTTAATAATAATTAATAACTATTATTAATAATGCACAAATGAAAATTGATATTAGAAATATTTCTTTTTTTATTATAACAGATTAAAAATCTGTTTAAGTTAAAATGAGAATTCCTACTCAAGTAAATTAGAGAGAACATAGATTAATTTAAACATGACACAATCAATAAAATAAAATAATTAATTAAAAAGTTCTGGTATAAACAAAAGTCTCTTGTACAGAAAAAATGAAAGTCTCTATCGGGATTATTTTAAGACTTGTTTGCAAATGCTTAATTTTGTCACAATCAGGAATAAGTAGTCTTACCAGTAAGTTTTAGTGAATTCATGATTATTGTAGATAACTATGCATAGTTTTTTGGGGTTAACATGAGCTCACGGCCATTGATTATAAATTGATCTTGGTGCTGGTTCCATAGGCTAGTCGCGTAAGCTTCTCTGGTGTCCATCGGTAATGATGTCAGCTAAAGCTCCGGTCTACTCTCGTATGAAGAACTTTTTCATCATAGAGTCATCTGGATTCTTTAATTCAAAACCAACCAAAAGAATATCAAGCAACCAAAGATGTTCCTCCAACCAAATCCCTCCTTTTTATACTAGAGGTCCAGTTTTTGGACTTCTGCGCATGCTAATATCATGGCATTTTGTGTTTATAATCTTATACAGTCTTTATCATATTTCAATTACTAAGTTCTCTTTTTTTAATCAAGTTTTTTGGCCATGTTTAATTAGCTAAAATATTTTTCTTTTAGCTTATCTTTTTACTTGCTTTTGGAATTCTTTTGTTCTCTCCAATTCTACTTTTATTTACAATTACATAAAAAAAATATGAAAGAATAACTTAACTTTCATTGTACGTTATTTTTTTAAAAAAAAATTAGACAAAAAAAAATCTAAATTTACTTTTATTTTTTTTAGCTTTTACCAAATGCCAATATATTTGCAATGTATATAAATAAATGTTACAATACCACCAGCGTCAGGAGATGAGAATAAAATAGGGGTTTACACTAATTTTATTCTTAAGTTTTTAAATTCATATTCGTGTTATTTTTTTTTTTTTTGTATTAACGTGCTGATATGTCGTGTAGACTCATTCAATAAGCAACGTTCAACTTTAACACCCACTTTTAGGTCTAACACAGCAGGAATGGAAAATATTTCACATTCATCTGTATCCTTTCTGCTTAAGTGTATTAGTAATGATAAGAAGCCCAAGTTATAAGCACAAATGAGTGTTGCTCATTGTTTTGAGTCTTACAGGCTCATGGAAACTTGGTCCAACTTGATCTGCCTTCCCCTTTATTGGGATCCCTGCTAGAAATAGTCTGATGGGCATATAAAGGTGGTCTTATGTTAATATACTGCGTACTAGGACTCGGGGCTATGTTTTTCTCCTCTTCAGTAACCACCTACCCGGTCAAATACTTGTGACTTACGTCTACATCAGCCACGATCGTGTTTTATTTTAGACATATCAAAAAAAATATACATACATTTTTTTCTTTCTGGAAGTCATATTAAAAAAATATTTTTTTATATTTTAATAATCAGGGTTTAATTAGTTAGTTAGTTTTTATAATTTTTTTTTTTTAAACTACTATTTATTTTCCAGCTGTGAGTTTTTTTTGGGTCAATGTTGTAATGTTCTTTATCATTACAACTTATCTCAGGTTGTGGTAGTTAAATCGAAGCCCGAGTTGGGTAAGCCATTATAACATTTTCCATTTTGTTAGGCCTCTACACGCTAATATAAACTGCGCGCGAGTTGATCAAGCTATGTCAAAAAAGAAGAAAGTTGTATTTCTATTCTAAAAACATAGCTATATTTCCTGATCAACTCGGCCTATTAATTGTTGAGAATTATGCTATCAATGAAATCAGCTTTTAATTTATTTAATATGGGTGCCAGGACCTTTAATTCTAAAGAGTCAGCTGACTTCGTCATATAATGTCTCACAAATAAAAAAGAAAAATACTTTTAAACTAATCGGTATTGCATCATACTGTAATGAGAATTATCTTTTTAAAATATTATTATTCCTGGAATTTATTAAACACATTGGCAAAGGTAAATTATATATTTAAACATCACTAAAATAATATTAATAAATTTAATAATAATTAATAACTAATATTAATAATGCACAAATGAAAATTGATATTAGAAATATTTTTTTTTATTATAACAGATTAAAAATCTGTTTAAGTGAAAATGATAATTCCTACTCAAGTAAATTAGAGGGAACACAGATTAATTTAAACATGATGCAATCAATAAAATAAAATAATTAATTAAAAAGTTCTGGTATAAACAAAAGTCTCTTAAACAGAAAAAATGAAAGTCTCTATCGGGATTATTTTAAGACTTGTTTGCAAATGCTTAATTTTGTCACAATCAGGAATAAGTAGTCTTACCAGTAAGTTTTAGTGAATTCACGATGGTTGTAGATAACTATGCATAGTTTTTCGGGGTTAACATGAGCTCACGGCCATTGATTATAAATTGATCTTGGTGCTGGTTCCATAGGCTAGTTGCGTAAGCTTCTCTGGTGTCCATCAGTAACGATGTCAGCTAAAGCTCCAGTCTACTCTCGTATGAAGAACTTTTTCATCATAGAGTGGTCTGGATTCTTTAATCCAAAACCAACCAAAAGAATATCAAGCAACCAAAGACATTCCTCCAACCGAATCCCTCCTTTTTATACTAGAGGTCCAGTTTTCGGACTTCTGCACATGCTAATATCATGGCGTTTCATGTTTATAATCTTATACAGTCTTTATCATTTTTCAATTACTAAGTTCTCATTTTTTTTATCAAGTTTTTCGACCATGTTTAATTAGCTAAAATATTTTTCTTTTAGCTTATCTTTTTACTTGCTTTTGGAATTCTTTTGTTCTCTCCAATTCTACTTTTATTTCCAATTACATAAGAAAAATACGAAAGAATAATTTAACTTTCATTGTACATTATTTTTTTAAAAAAAAATTAGTCAAAAAAAAATCTAAATTTACTTTTATTTTTTTTAGCTTTTACCAAATGCCAATATATTTGCAACGTATATTTTACACTTGTAATTGTGTTAACAATGTTAAGCTTAAACTGAATCTAACAATGTTAGACATAATTTAAAACTAATTTAATATGAACATTCCACATTAGAACAGAGCAGAGAATGTTATATACATTATTTGAAAGAACAACAATTACAAAAGCTTTATTCAGAATACTTTAAAAAAATGTTGATAAACAATGATTCAATATTTGAAAGGTGGAATTAATCAAGAACTTTATAACAGAGGCAAAACTCTCCATACAGTATTGCCTCTCAGAGTAATCAATGACTGGGAATATTGGATGACTAGACACTAGATAGGAAATATATGCACAAACCTTCTTGTATCCATTGATTACTCTGGCTTTCACTAGATGGTATTACTGAATGCAAAGTTTTTCCTGTGTTATAACAGCTTAGGTAAGCATAGGAAATAGTGATCATGTAATGTTTAATGGTTTAAAGTTATTGACATAAGCTGAAAACATAAAATTATTAAATTCTCTCTCTAATAAAATATTAAAACATTTATATTTTTACTTGATCTGATGCCAATAATAATTATATGATGAGTTGCTTTTAGTTAACCAAATATTATTATTATTATTTACTTTCCTTAACTGGGAATAACTTTGGAAACTTTACCTCTTTAAACCATCATTTTTTACCTCTGTAATAAAATGTACAAGATATTCCAGAGAATCAACCACAAGGTGTTTTAATTTAGCTACTTGTCACGATAATAAGTGAAACAGTGACGATGAGTCTAGGTATAAGTTGGATTTATATATAATATTATTGATAATTATTGGACATACAACATAGTTCTCAGTTATCTCGAAGGGGCGTCCTCATTATATATGTGCACACATTCTAAAAACAATAAATATTTATTCACTATCAATATTTGAACAATAAAAATAAAAATTTGGAAAGGATGTAAATAGTTTCTTTATTTTTATTAATTAATAAACAAAGAAACAAAGACACTCGTAAAATATTTCTTTAAATATTCAAAAAATTCGCAACTTCATAACTATTAGAAACGAACGATTTATTAAATTTTTTCAATTATCAGCTCTAATAATTTTTATTTAAATATATATAAACAGCAATCCTAGACAATCTCTGTAATATTCAAAATTAAAAACTGACAATGATTAATTTTTGCAAGCAATTTTATATTAAATTTTGCAAACTTTTATTTTACATTCACATTATTTATAGATAAAACAGCAGTCACCATTTTTTTTTTTTTTTGTTTAGACCATCTTTCATTATTTCTTATATATATAATATTTAAATACAAGTATATTTATACTAAACTTAATTAAAGTAATTCAATTGAAAGGGATTTGGAACTCAGATTTTCAAGCTCCATATAGCTATCTACTCCATCTTACACAATCGATACACATGACTACATATATGTGAAAAATATAAATGATTTCCAATATTCGTATTTCATGCTGAATCAGAACTCAATGATATGAATGGCTGAAAAGATGGAGAGTGGAGAAGGTTGAAGCTTGTTCATCAAAGTTTGAAGATTTGTTATCTCAATGTAAACTGAGTACTTGCTAGTAAAGCACAAAATATGTACATTGGAGATTATTTGTCTTTTTCACATGTATGTCATCATGTGCATTAGTTGTGTAAGATGAAGTGGATAGCTTGAAAGTCTAAGTTCAAGTCCATTCTAATTATATATATATCTATCTAAAAATATAGAAATAGTTTTTGAACAAATTTCCAGCACTACAGTTATTGATAACTGCATAAAACACAATAATCAGTGAATGGATTACTCATCAACTTTTCACAAAATGATTTAGTTAGATAGCCATTTATTTATAACTTAAACCATACAGACATAAACATGGCTCTTATATTTTAGATTTTTACTAGAGTATGCCCAAAATCTTTGAGTTACTGGGGCAGGGGATTATGATTTGATTATGAACATAATTACAACATTATGAACATTTATTGAAATATTTCAATTTAAAATTAAAATTAAATAACATTACATAGAATAATAAAACTAAATCAAAGTTAAAAATAATATAGATATTTAAAAAATATATATGAAAAATCTTCTAAGACCCTACTTTAGAACATGTCTTAATATTTGATAATCAATTCTCAGTTTTAACATCTGTGAACAAAAATTATCCACAGTAAAATAGTTGAATAAGGCAACAATATGTGAATCAATTTCAAATATGAAACAATTTTTTTTCTTCTATTATAAAAAGTTGGCATAAGTATAAAAATAATTAAACATATTGCGCACATGTAAAAAAAAACATGTTATTAATTTGCTGTAATAAAATAATTTACATACTTAAAATTTATATTATAAAACTTTTCTTTTTTCTTCTTGTCTAGTTCCTTGTTAACATTTTCTATGGAAATAGTCCTGATTTGCAATTATACTATTTAGCAGCCTGGAAAAATGATATTTTTTTTTTGTTGTAGTTTTTTTTTAAAAAAAAAAAGTAAAGTGAAAGATTAGCAAAAGAGATTTTATAAATTTAGAAATATCCTGCAAAATTTTTAATTAACAGAAGACTCAAAAATTGATGTTTTTTCCCCCCAATATTTACTACATTAAGTTGTAAACTGATAAAGAAATACCAAATGAAGTATTTCAAATTGTATCCAGTCATTTATATATATAAAGCATATTATATCAAAAACACACATTCTAAATACAATAAAACATGTTATCACTAAAACTGATATGCAGTAAAATGATGGACTGATAACTTATTCGGAAAAACAAGAGTATAAAAGAAAATGAACATAAAATCTTATTATTCGAGATTACAATTAAATATCACAAACAATTATAAATCATTCAAATCCATTAAATGCAACAAGTGATCACCAAGCATCTAAAGGAGATAAAAAGATATGAGAGACATTATAGATTTTAGATTAAACATGTATTTCAACAAATAATATAGTTAAAGAACAACAGATGATTTAAATAAATGAATGCTAAAAAAACAATCATAACCAAATAAAAAAAAAAAAACTAAATTAAAGAATAATCAAAAACAAAATAAATATATGAATGTTATATTATGCAATACACTCTATAAATTGACTCTTAATGATATAATAAAAATATGCTGTAACTATACAAAGAATTAATCTAATTCAAAATATATATATGAGACACAGGATTAATTGTACTAGCTATATACAAAAAATAAAAACATAAGCACATTCATCATTGTGATAATGAAGTACATCCATGTTAAAATTGGTTTCATACTTTATTGAGAGTCCTTTTCAAGCAATACACAATACACACTTTTTTAATGAAGTAGATGATATTATAACCAAAAAAGACAACTTTATCTCGATTATTTGTGAATCAGGCTTGAATTCAAGTCTAATTTGTTAGATATATTTGTTTATTAGCTTATTACCCAATGTATTTTCAAAAGTTTTGTCAGTAACATAATTCAAAGGCATCAATATTTTTTTCTATTTCTTCTGTTTAATGTCTAGATTTCATACCCAAATGCAGAAAAGAACAGAGCATGAACAAAAGTTATCTTCACTTTTAAAATATTTAAAAATTATTCAATAGAATTCTGCCTAATTTCTTGTCAGTAATTATTAGTGAATAATATAAAGATGGTGGGCAGTTTCTTGAACATCACAATTAATTTTAATATCAGCTGCACCATTTTTTTTCATAATCTTAGTCTTCTTTATATTTTGTTGTCATCCCATGTTTTCATTTTGTTGTTTAACCTTGTTATTAAGTCTTTAGAATATTCTCTAATTGCAAATACATGAAGAGTCATCAGAATGTTGATGTTTCTTGCAATAATTTTGAATCATATTTGTCTTCATCTGATCTAGCTTTCATTATAAATACTAGTTAAATAGGCATGATGGCATATGCAGCATAATTCCATGCCTGTTTAATATCCAACTTCTAATTCCATATAGAGATTCCCTAGGACCATGATAAAATGTTCTGATATATACATTTTCTTAAGAACATTCCATAATTTATGCCAATCATTTAAACAAAACTTTACTATAATCAATAAAGAAGTTTTCAGTTATCTGTCTCTAGATCCCAGAACTTATCTAAAACTAATTTATGCTTTTAATTTTTCTTTTTTAAATTGAGGCTTTAATTTTACTCTTTATTATTTTCATAATAATTTTATTTCTGTGTTATGTGAAAGATATGGCATGATAGTATATACAGTCTGTTAAGATCATTTTTTCTTTATGATATAAGAGTGTAAATATGCAATCTATTAAATAGTTTTAGATTAATTGGAATATTTCCATTACAATGTTCATTGGTTCTTCTTTAGTTTCTAAAAAAAAATCTGATATAATATCGTCCATCCAGCATTTTTATGACATTGTTAGTGTTCTCAAACTAATGTAATGAATGATATCATATCACAATTTTTCTCTGTCTCTTGCTTTTTATTTTTAATTTAATTCGTACTTTTTAATTTATATATATATGAAAAATTACTGTGTAAAAAAGCATGAATTTTTTTTACCACTCAAAATGTTCAATATTTATTTATTATTATTGTATTCACAATCACTTCTGATTTTTTACAAACTTTTTTTTAATATATATATATATATCAGATACAAATATTTAAGCTCATAGATATTTCTCAAAATATATTAAATGAAAAAATTATCAATTATTTACATCCAATTAAATAATTGTACATAGAAAAACATTTTCATAAACATAGGTATAAAAACTAATTATATATATATATTAAAAATTTAATAAATATATCTTTATGTGAAAATGGGAATGCATATAAATAATGAAGCATTATTAAATATTAAACAGGATTCAAATTTCCATATGAATAGATAATTATTGTATGTCATCTTAATCTTATATTTATGATCAAACCTAATTGTTTAGTTCAACAAATTTTTCTATTTAATCTTTTTAAAAACACAGTAAATAAAATAAACAGTCAAATAGCTTGTTACCTGGGAGTTCATAAGAAGTCTAAGGTCTGGAAAAGACAAAGTATAATCTTCCGATTTTACTACTTTATTATTACACCAAACTGTGCAGGGGATTAAAAATAGTAATAATAATTTTTTAAAAAGTTTTATTTCATTATTATCTCTGAAGTTTTGTCTTCTCAAGCTAAATATAATGATATATTTAACGACTCCAACATTATAGTATTTTTAAATTATATATAATTAACTTTAATTTCTTCTATTTGAACACATTCCAGGGTATTTTTTATTCATGTTGTTTTCATATTTTTTTTCTGTAGTTGTATTTTTAACAATAATGAAGATGTTATTGTCTAATTTAAATTATATTTGCTTTTTAATCATTTACATTAATGTGTAAGTTTAAAAACAGCATTAATCTTCGAAGTAAAATATCAACTTTGCAAATAAGAGTAAAAAAACAGAAATAAGTATGCAAAACAAAAAGTTTTGTTTTATACATCAGCCTAAAAAAACAACTATTTAAAAAATGTAGTATTCACTCAGTATATAGATTTAAGATAAATTTTATTAAAGACAGTTTTTTAAAATATCAAAAATTAATTACAATTACAAAAAAAAATAACCAAAAATAATTACTGACAGTAGGTGTTTTCTGTTTGATGTCAGTAAATTTTTAATCAATTCATTAATTGATAAAAACCATATTTAAGTAAAAACTAAATAATTTAAACTGCGCTTTACGCAAAAAAGTGAAGCTTGCAAAATATTAAAGAGTTATATGGCTAAGCGCTTTCAGAGAACATAAGTCTCCATATTCATAGCCTACTTTAATTAAAGTTCAGCCATGATTTATGCAAAATTTATGCAAATTTTCTTTCATAATGATCATTTTCTGGAGATTGCAAAGCATGATTCCTTTTGGTTTATTGCACAGTTGTCATCTGCAATAAAGCATGCCTCCTTAATCTTTCGTTTCACATTGTTATGTTCAGTGCATAGTACCCTTGCCATAGTGGGTTCGAACACATGGCCTGTTGTTCTTTGCTGCTTGAAGAATATGGATTTGTATTCAGTATTATTTATAGCTCTCCTGTATAAATAATGATGTTGAGATGTTCTTGTAATGTTGGCATGGGTCTCTCCATAATATGCCACTCTATGGGGAATAGGCTAATTCTTATAATAATATCACACACTTAATTAAGTCAAAACTCCACTAATAGTGAAAAGGAATGCATCCAAGTCTACTATTTCTCTAAAGTGTAAAATTCTAATTTCAAAATTTAATAGTTAAAAATATATTAATGAGACATAAGACTACTTGTTAAATATAATTCAAAAACAAAGGAGATATTTTATTGAATCTGCATTATATTTTGAAAATTAATAAACATAAATAATTTAATTTTAATATATCAATCCTCTAATATTCAGTTATATAGATGTTTATTAAAGTTTAAACAAGTAATTGAAATGGCGTTTCAATACTCTCAATCTTTAAATAAATATAATTGATTCATGTTTTATTTATGATATATCTGAGAATGATAACAATAAAATAAAAATAACAAAAGCAATAATAGCCATTTCATAACACAGATTTTCCATTGATTTATGGAGCTTGTAATGAATAACATTTTATTACTAACATATTCATTTAATTAAAATCCATTTTATATCTAAGATGAAGGCTATCTGTGATATATAGCTTAATAATAATAATAATAATAATAATAATAATAATAATAATAATAATAATAATAATAATAATAATAATAATAATAATAATAATAATAATAATAATAATAATAATAATAATAATAATAATAATAATAATAATAATAATAATAATAATAATAATAATAATAATAATAATAATAATAATAATAATAATAATAATAATAATAATAATAATAATAATAATAATAATAATAATAATAATAATAATAATAATAATAATAATAATAATAATAATAATAATAATAATAATAATAATAATAATAATAATAATAATAATAATAATAATAATAATTCAACTTAATTCAAAATCAGAAATCTATTCTCATGGGAGAATCAAACTAACTCTTTAATTCAATAAAAAAAATTATCTTCATACTATAATATATATATAACTATAAAAAAGTGCAGGTCCAAACACAGGTCTAAATTAGTACAAGATCTCTAATGTATTAAATAAACATATAATCTAAGATAAGTCATCTTACAGGCTAAGTGAACAATAACTAAATAAGTCTTCTCATGGACTAAGCATAAAATAATTAATACATTATTTTACAAGCTGTGGATAGACCAATGGTTGACTGATAATTCATTGCTACTTCTATAAACAATACTAATGAATAGTGATAATAATCTCAAGTTCCTAAATATTAAATAACTCAATTGTAATTAATACTAACTTTGCAATGATAATCTAAAATAATATGGCAATTTAGGTTCTTTTAACAAAATAATAGCGATAATAACAATGAGACTCTTATCTTCTTGACATCTTACCAACACTTTCTTCTTTTCGAATGAAGTACAGGTTTATCTAAAGATGAGTTTAAACATAATAAGGGCTAGCAAAGATTAACGCTTAATTTTGGTTCTCGCTTCATTAACTAAATAAGATCAAATTTTCTTAAAATTTAAAAATAACTATAATAAAAACAAATCTAAAGTAATGCAGTAGGTAAAGGGGTATTTTGATATACCAAATACATTATTAAGTAATCTAAAAATAAAAGCATCAATAAAGTAATCATATAAATTTAGTTGCATACATAATAGATTGCATGAATTGTATTAATGTGACAGTTTCAAAATAATATGTACTCTTATATACACTTTGACCACTTTTACTATTTAAATGGATTTTCTGGTATATGGATGTGATAAATGGCAATAGACACAAAAACATAATTAAAGAATAAAATAAATATTTATTACAAAATCTAAATATATTTTCTTTTTAGTTTACAATTTAACAAAAATAAATTATTTACTGTTATTATTTACTATAAAATAAATTAAAGAAACTTTTACATCATTAAATAATACATAAGTTAGATATAATGCACATATAATATACCATATCTGTGATATATTTAGAGTACATACTTAATCAAGGTATGACTAAATCACCTAAAGCCTAATTTATAGTTAATGCATTGTAAGGATTATGAAAAAAAAAATAGAAAAATGACAAACTTACTGACAGAGATGAAAAAAGATTAAATAGTATATGACTCTTTAAGATAAGATAGATGCAATGTGATGAAGAGAAGAAAAAAATTAAGAATATAACATAAACAAAGTAGTAAGCAAAGAAAAATATTTATACATAAGTATTTATGCATATTTGTAGTAACAATAAGCTTTTCCTACTTCTTTTTATATAAAAAAAAATCACTTTTTTTTTTACATTTACTCAAAATCAATAGATGTGTTCAATTGTTTCTAAGATTTACACTAGTTAAGTTTTAAAAAAGTATTTTAATACTATTATTAATTTGACAAACATGCTTATGTGTTACAATCAATTTTATTATTTATCATAATTTATTATATAATTTTCGACTAAAACTATAAAATCACCTTTAAACTTTAGCAACTTATTCAACCACTGAACATCTCAGATTCTGAATAGCTTCTAAATTCGTGTTTGTTTTTGAATGTTTAATATCATCTCAGATTGATAATCCTATATAATCTTCATATAGTCCTTTCATTAATTTTTTTTTTTTTATAGATATTGGTAGTAAATTTACAACTCTAATTTTTTTTTAAATTTCAGACAAAGGTTTACAACATGGTATAATCAGTAATAGCTATATAAAGTTCATTTTTAAAATGGTGAACAAAAAAAAATGTTATAGATAAAAATAAGTCAATGGTTAATTGCTCAGAAAATCACATGACATTTAAGTATAAAAAGTAACAGAATTTCAAATAACTCTTGAATCCATCATTCTATTATGTTGAGATAGAGTAAAAGTTTCATTTGAGACGTCATCATTTTAACAGCTTACTATACATAAACATGCTAGTACAAAGTTTAATAAGAAAAATTAGTTCAGCAAATCTTGTAATATTTTGTTACGGTATATAATATTATATATATTTTTAATTATATAAATTCTGTCTTATTTATATTTATGTTTTTAGTAGATATAAAGCAAAAAATACACAATGTATATAATAATTGAATTTTATTTTTTTCCATGTGTCAAAGCACCGGCCGGGAAGCGAACCCGCGACAACTGCTTGTAATGCAACCGTGCTGATTCGGCCACCAACGCTTTTATAATAAAACAACAAAAGTTTGACAAATTTAAGTTAATATTCAGGGCAGTTGCTTCCCCTCGTACTTGTAAAAACTAACTTCTCACTGAACTAGTTAAAACTGTATAATGTGAAAAGCAAAATTTACTGACTTTTATAGCAGGAAATTGACAAGACCTGAAAGAATTCTGAAAAGCTGTGCACATAAAATAAACAAATCTAATTGATACTAAAAAAAAAAAACTATTTAAAAGAACAAAGAAAAAAATCACAAAGAAAAAATAAAACATTAACCATCAGAAATTAATATTATAATATGTTTTACTTAAAGGAAAAACGTCTACGAAATACAATAACCAAAAAGCATAATTAAAAATATTGATAATATATTATGAAATTTTGCTATAAAAAAGGGGCAAAGCAAACAGGAATTAATATATATTTTAATTCTATCATAAGAAGTTTACTCGCTCCTAAAAAAAAAAAAAAAAACTTTCAATATATAGCTGAGCATTCAAATCCATAGCACTCAAACTCAGCCATTGAAATTTGTAGTGATGTTAAAATTTCAATACAGCAGGTGTCATGCAAATTTATAAATTTACATATTCCACTTTTTGAACAAAACAACACAAGAGATTTTTTGTCAATCATGTAGGAATCATTCATGATAAATCCCCTCTTTTTTATCTTCCTCTTTTGATCTTCATGCTTAGCACATACTATATTAACATTTTTTTAGGTCAAAGGTATGGCCAGAATGTATATCTTGTTTGAGGAACATTGATTTAACACTAGAAACATTTTTCATGGGCTTGTAATGATATTTATGCTGTGCCAATCTCATGACAATATTAGCCTGCGTTTCCCCATAATAAATTAATTGCCTTGCACTGCAATCATATTATTCCAAACCTTACTACAAATGTCTAATCCAGCAGATCATAGCAAATCTTGTCCATATAATGTACACATATTTACTTTTTAATATTTATAAGTAGATCTCAACACAAATAATAAGCATTTAAGAAAAAAGACAATACAATAATAAATCTGAGACATAGAAATAAATCATGTAACAGTACAGAAAATGAAGAAATGGCTGTCTGAGAGATGATTCACCAGAGCATTCAAATGGACTTGATTAAAAATTTCTAAAAAACTTTTTTTCAAACTCATACTAAGAGTAAAAAGTCATGGTCTTTTCAAATCAGTGGTATAAAACTCTGTAATAAAAAAAACATGAAATTACACAAAAGACACAAAAATAACATGCCAATTAGAACTAAAACAAAACTGAATGTTGATATTTAAATGGAATATAATCATTTAATATATGTATATTACCATTAGCATATAATTTTGATATAAATAAAGTTGACCACAATTATACACTTTTCTAGATTTTACTACCAGTTATTAATAATGATTTGCTCTATTGATATATCCAAACATGCATAGAAATAACCTTCTTAAGATAGTAAAGACAATGACATTTATATAGTCTTCATAATAATACAAAATATTTTAAATATTTAAAGAACAGAACATAGCATGCTATATGAATCATGGAACAGTTAATTGGAAACATGGCCAATAATGAAGCTTCAGTTTTAAAGCTATAGATTTTATATTTTTTAATGGTTCAATGAGTAAAACACTGAATGTTGTTTATTGTACACCAATCTCAATAAAAATAAATTATTTATTATTATACTTAATCATAAATCGAATGATTCTACCCATAGTGTGTGTGTATATATATATATATATATATATATAATATTATAATTCAATGTCTGTATTTCTTCAAATATAAGTAATCTTATAATTAAATATTTATAAATACAGTAATTAGATATATGTAAAGTATAACTTTAAAATTTTATCCATTTAGGAGTCTTTGTCAACTAACACTTTGAAAGGCTAACCTTCCCACAATTCCATGATCTTAATGTTTTCTGCTTGTCTGTTAATTACGTCTTGCTTGTATTTGTATATTAACATAGCTTCCTTTATTTTTGTTTTGTTGTTATTTTTTAAATTTGCAATATTTTTACATTACTATAATTGAAGTTAAAACCATAAATACATGACTTACTATGGTCGTAAAAAATGGACACTGAAACATTATTATTTACTTTGCAATTTTGTTTCATTTTCTAAACCCTTTTTAATAACAACAAATGCTCTTTAGTTCTTTTTTCCAATGTCTATCTCAATTCCCCTATATATCCACTACCACACCTACATATCCATTTATAAATGAGGTTTTATCTTTAGAGTTATTTATTAATTTGTTTGATGTAGATGTGTAAAATGCAATGTCATATATACCACTATGAATTTTTCGTATAAAATTTAATTAATCATTCGAAATATATGGTATTGACATCCATATATCTTTTATTAGCAGGAGAATCAATATTATTATAAATATTTTTGTTCTTATATTTTGTATTAAAATTTTTAATAACATTATATATATATATATATATATATATATATGATTATAATTGTAGCCAACATTTAACAATTCACTAGAATACATTTCCATATTTTTAGCATTATCCGATGAATATTTACAAAGTCTATTATTTCTAAATAAGAAGAATTTAAACCTACCATTTTATGTGACATTGGCACTCTTGATTTATATGGAATATAACCACTTTTTACTATTGGTTTAATGGTCATACAGTAATCCAGCTTGCATTGATTTCTAATTAAGATCAAGAAACTGAATGCGCATTGTATTTTCATCAGCTTTTATCTATTTTAAGCCATTTAAATTATTTAATTCTGTAAACAACTCTTTAATTGTATTTGGTCTGCCACATACAAAAACATCATTAACATATTGATAATATACAATAATATTTTTTTGATAACATTCCTTTTTCATAATATTTTCTTCGTATGTGGAAATTACAAAATTACATACTTGAGCACAGTAGGTAAATCCATTGGCCAGCGATTGCCCATTTTATAAAAACCCTTCTTAAAAACTGCATAAATATTTTTATCAATAAAGCTTAATGTTTCAATTATAAATTTTGTTCTTTTTACATTGACATTTCTTAAACTTAATGTGTTGGAATGAATTTCAATAGATGCTTTTCAATCAATTGATCCATCTATTTCACTTATGTCTAGAGTTCATATTACATCACTAACATCAATCACAATATTACAGATTTTATTAACAAAATCAATGATGAACATATTGTATATTTATCAAAACCAAGTATTTCTTGAAACATTTTCTCAATTAATTGACATTTCATAATAAAATGGCCTCCTAAAATCCACCATTAAATGTAATGGTTCATCCTCTTTATGCAGTTTTATATTTGAAAAAATCTTGTGACATATTGCAGCAGAAGGATAAATCTTATAGTAAGTACTATGGACAATCACATTATTTTTGGCTTTTTTAAAATGTTATTAATAAATTGAATATGCAAATTTTCTATATTTACTTTATCAACTTTCATAAAATTAAGATTATTCATTTGAAATTATTTCCAATGCATTAAGTTTAAAAAATGTCAATGTAAAACAAAATTTATAATTGAAACATTAAGCTTATTGATAAAAAAATATTTATGCAGTTTTTAAAAAGGATTTTTATAAGATGGGCAATGGATGGCGAATGGGTTTATCTACTGTTGCTCAAATATATAATTTTGTAATTTTTACATATGAAAAAAATATTATGAAAAAGAAATATCAAAAAATATTACTGTATATTATTGATATGTCAATGACGCTTTTGTATGCAGCAGGACAAATACAATTAAAGAGTTGTTTAATGAATTAAATAATTTAAATGGCTTAAAATGGATAAAAGCAGATGAAAATTGAATGTGCATTCAGTTTCTGGATCTTAAAATAACTAGAAATCAATGTAAGGTGGATTACTGTATGACCATTAAACCAATAGTAAAAAGAGATTATATTTCATATAAATCAAGAGTGCCAATGTCATATAAAATATAAGTTTAAAGTTCTTTTTATTTAGAAATAATAGTCTTTGTAAATATTCATAGGATAAAGCTTAAAATATTGAAATGTATTTGAATGAATTGTTAAATGTTGGCTACAATTATAATCATATATATAATGTGATTAAAAATTTTAATACGAAATATAAGAATAAAAATATTAATAATAATATTGATTCTCCTGCTAATAAAAAATATGGATATCAATACCATATATTTCGAATGACAAGTAAATTTTATAAGAAAAATTTATAAAGGTATATGTGACATTGCATTTTACTCACCTCCTACATTAAACAAATTAATAAATAACTCTAAAAATAAAACCTCATTTGTAAATAAAAATTGATACATACGTATGGTCATGGATATATAAAGGAATCAAGATGCACATTGGAAAAAAGACCTAAAGAGCATTTGATGTTATTTTATTAAAAAAGATTCAGAAAACAAAACAAAATTGCAAAGTAAATAATGTTTCAGGATCTGTTTTTTTTTACAGCCGTAATAAGTCATGTTTTTATGGTTTTAACTTCAATTATAATAATGTAAAAATATTGCAAATTGAAAAAAATAACAACAAAAGGAAAATAAAGAAAGCTATGCTAATATACAAATACAAACAAGACTTAATTAACAGATAGGCAGCACACATTATGATCACGGAAATGTGGGAAGGGTAGCCTTTCAAAGTTTTAGTTAACAAAAACTACGAGAATAGTCTAAAGCACTCCTAAGTGGATAAAATTTTCAGTTATACTTTACATACATCTAATTACTGTATTTATAAATATTCAATTATAAGATTACACATATATATGTATATATTATGATGGGCACACTTTATGGTCAAACATAAGATTGTATTAAGTAAGCAAATGGGCTAAAATATGTAATTAAATCTAATATTTCAAAGTTGTAATGTTGATAACAGATTCACTGCAGGAATTAATCACAGATTACTGAAAAGTAAAAGTAAGTGCTAATGGAAAAATGGAGAGAATTACGAAAAACAATATACACCTAGACCTCACTTAGTGATTGGCTACTTAGTGATATTTCACAATAGTGATCATCATCAATTTATACCCATTAGTTCAATTTATAATCAATTATTCACCATAATGATCAAGAAAAAAAATTTTTTTAAAATTTTTTTGGCAGCCATCTTGAATTTGGTATCACTGATGATGTCAGAGAATAGGTATTTTAAAGTCATTTTACACAAAAGCAAAAGTACATTACTGTAATACGTATACAGGTAAAGACTTTGCTGAAATTGTATAGCACATACAATATTTTGTTCATAAAACACAATGTTAGTGCTGCATTCAATATTTTGATTCTGGAATGTATAAACTTAAAATATATATAATTAATCAATCTATAATATATATATATATATGTGTGTGTGTGTCTGTGTTGAATGTCTTTAGAAAAATTGAATTTTATTTAAATATAATGTACAGCACTTGGATTATTTAAATAAAGTTTAATTTTTCTAAAGGCATTCAACACTTGTATTAGATGATGAAATAGTCCAATATATAAATACAGTACAGGACAACTAAAATACCATAATCACAAACTTTCAGGAAAACATTAAGTACAAATATTAAACTTCATGTGTGTGTTCCTTAATTACTGTATATTATTTTTAAAACACCTGGTTAATTATGCAAAAATAGTTATTGATTTTGTAAATTCGTTAAAAATTTGTTTACACCCAAGTGGTTTCAAATCAAAAAAGAAACATTTTAAAACTCGAATATTGAATTAGAAAAAAAGTTTAGAAAGAAAAACAGATTACATTTAAAATAAGTGTTAATCAATAATTTTTTTAAATATGTACTTTATTTCCACGTTAGTGTAATTTTTTAGCTTTAGGAACCAACCAATTTTTTCCCCATAGACCCCCATTAGATATACATATTCTGTATATGATATTCTTGTTTAACAATGAGTTTTGGAGGACCAATTGCTATTGCTAAAAGGGGTAAAGGTGTACATAGTTGATCTTTTAAAATATTAGCAGATTTTGAATGTTTCTCCAGTTTTAAATGAAATAAATAGGAAGACAACTGATACATTCTTAAGAACTGTAAAAAAGATAACAGAATACAAAAAAGTGGCAATTTATCAATAAATTTTCTATTGAGACTAAACAATGTATGAAAAAAAAGATGAAAATATATAAAAATATCCATTAGGAAAAAATTGATTAGCTAGAATTTTTTAAATGCTATGAGAAAGAGTTGATAATAATATAAAAAAATATCTGTGAATTAGTAAAAAAGCTATAAGTCTTAAAAGTGTGAAACAATATTTTGTTGGCACTGATAGGGAATTTGTTTGTGCATGGCTATTAAGAATTACAAGAAGACAGCTGGTCTAAAAAAACATCAATTTACCAATAAATTTTCTACTAAGATTAGATAATATATTAAGAAAAGAAGGTAGTTGAAATATACTAAAATGATCCAATAGAAAAAAAATTGAATAGCTAAAATTTTGTAGAATGAAATGAAAAAGTTAATAACAATATCTTGATATTGGTAAAAAACCTACTTAAGAAAAAATATGAGCAATTATTAAAAAGAGGGATGACATCAAGAAATGTGTGAAAGAGTTCTATAAAGAATTACATAGTAATAAAGAATTAAAAAACAAACAAACAATGAATCCCCTACAATTAAAACAACTTATAAATTGCCCAACATTTTAAACAAAGAAGTGAGATTATGCAATTAGATTTATAAAAAAAAAAAAAATTCTAAGAAATTGTGGAATTATAATAAAAAGATACAGAAATTATTGGCAATGTTAAATAATAAATGTCTAAGATGTACCAGATGATTGGAAGGAAGAATGTAGTAGTAATATTGATATTTATGGAAGATGACAAAGAAGATATCAGAAATTACAGGCCTATCCATCTTTTATAATTTCTATAGAAATTTTTTACAAAAGATAATTACACTTTGTCTACAGCAATTTTAGATTTTAACCAACCAAAAAAAAAAAAAGGCTGGAATTAAAACAGGGTTTACCACAATCAATCATATCTAAGTATTAAGAGAAGTTATTAAAAAACCCCAATGTATATGAGTTTTCATTAAACTTTGGATTTGTAGATTGTGAAAAGGCAATTGATTCTTTAAGCATTTCTTCAGTGTATAAAGTATTGCATATTTAAAATATAGAACCAGAATATTGTCATAGTCTGAAAAATATTTCTCAAAATGCAGTAAGAATGATTATATTACATATTGATAATAAAAAAAAAAAAACATTGAGATGAATGTATGACAAAGTGATTTCATATATCTAAAACTTTTACAGTAGTTTTACAATAAATATTTTTTGGATTAAAATGGGGAAGTTAAGAAAGTAAAAATAAATGATTATTTAACTCATCTAAATTTTGCATAATATATGGTTGTTTTTGCAAATAATGCTTCACAGCTAAAAAATGTTGCAAGAGTTATCAGATAAAAATAAGAAGGTAAAACTAAAGATAAATACCAAAAAAAACTAATGGGTACAATAGTTGGACAGTTAAAAGAAGAAAAAAAAAAAAATTAAGACCATTCAAGTATTAAAGGAATAATAAAAATAAAGACAAAAATAAAATACATGTGTAAAAAAACAAACAATTACAGATATTATTAAAAAATTAAGAGATAGTGAAATGAAGCTAGGCTGGATATATTTCTAGCAGAGATTATAGTAGACAGACAGATGAAATCTTACATTGGATTGAGATTGTAAATAGACTACATATGAGATAGATAAATGAAATAAAAAAGTTTGCTGGTATAATGTGGTGAAGAAATGCTAGATTAAATTAAGTGTGGGGACCTTCATCTTGCAGTGGATTAATAATGGTTGAAAATAATGATACATTACCATCTCAAGTGATCAACTTGAGTCTGTAATTTTTACATTTGTTACTATAACTGAAAATAAAGAAAGACTTCCAGCAAACTTAAAAACTATGCCATTTTTATTGTTAAAAGTATAGTTCTATTTTAGAATTAGTTATATTAGACTAATATTCCCTAAATAAATAAAAAAAAACCGCAAATAGACTGTTGCTCAAAGATCGTGTGACATCTGAGTTTTCATATAGATATTTTTAGTTCTTGGGTCTTTTATTCTGCCATTATATTACCCTGCCGAAATAAATGAATACACAAATCATTGAGATACTCAAATTAAAAAAAAAAAAAAAATGATAAAAAATCTTTAAAAAATTTAAATTTTCCAAACAAATTACCTTAATTAATTTTCATTATTTTTCTGGTTTTAATTAAAATAATTGGCTTTAAATAGTCCACTACGAACAAAGACTTTTCTTTCAATCTTTCTACAGAGAAAATGTCAAGAAGAATGCGTTAGTTGGCTTTTTTTTTTTTTTCAAGCTAATAAGGATATCAGTGATCTTCTATAATGTATCTTCCATTTCGAACAGCTTGATATCCATTACTAAATAAATAAATTGATGTCATGGACCAGCTATCTGAAAAAATTTGAACCCAGATTCAAAACATACAATACGAGCACAACAAGAAGATATGCTAATAACTACACTATTAGATCGTTTCCAGTTTAAATAAAGCAATCAAAATAATGGTTAATATATATATTAAATTCATTTTTATATTTTCTACAGAAAGAAGGAAATGAAGCACATTAAATCAATTCATTTCTTAATCACATTTACTTACTTTCAGGCAATTTAAATGAATTAATCTTTTTTCACATTTTAAAAGGATTTATATATATATGTGTAAAGGTAAATGAATAAATAAATATAGAGAGGGGAGGGAGTAAATAAAATCAAAGATAAATGGTTTTATATATGCATTTTGTCACAAAAAAGAAATTTAATAAAATCAATATTTGTATAAAAACAAACAAATATCTCCCCAGAGAAATATAATATTAATAAATCTGTTTCATTGCAAACATATTTCATCAACTATTAGAATTATTAAATGGTTTGTTTTGAGTTAATATTCACACGTTCTTCTACTTTTTTTTTAAATAAATAATTTATTTGCTTTCGATAATTAATTTCATGATCAATAAATCAATATGCTTCAATGGAATCTTCTGTGTATTCTAGAAAATTATCAAGTGAAACAGCAAGTCATAATCGTATATCTTTTACATAATAAACATGAAAGAGAAAAAAAATGTGAATATTATGTTCTTGCTAAAATGATAAATACTGAGAAGATTCTGAAGAATTCATTGTTTCATTGACAGTCATGAAATCACATCAATGTATTGAATATGTCTAATGCAGAAGTCATAAATCATGAATCTTGATTGTGTTGAATGTTTCTTTATATATCCAAAAAATAATTGAGATCTCCATTTATACATAAATACCCTAAATCTAATTATAAATTAAAACTGATACCAAACATAATGTGGAGAAGATGTTTGTGAAGATTTAAATAATTATGTTGAAGGAGATAAAAAAAATGCAAATCAAAAATCATAAGAAAAAAAAATCATAATAAAAAAGTAAAAAAAGAAACGCAATAATTATTTAGTGATAAAGCATTTACATAGTGTATATCTTACAAACAATAAATAATGATAATAAAATTAACAATTTGAGTAATTATAAGATCATTTCAAATTAAAAATAAATAATTAACTACAGTAATAAAATAATATAAATAAAAATAAAAACATTTGTAAAAAAATTTGCATTTTTTTTTTAAACAAATAAACACAATTTCAAAAAAGAATTAGAACGTTGCTATCTGCAAAAGCAATAAAAATATGATAACATTACTTCATACTTTATTGGTTAAACGTTTTTTAAGCTTTAAATTAAATAAAAGGCATAAAAATCATTTATTCATTACTTGAATAACTTTTTTATGGGTCAAATTAAAATCTTCACTTCAAATTTTAATATCCAATATTTGTTATCAAAACCATTATATTATGCAGCATTTTCTTTCCAAATCCGATTTTCTTATTAATTAGTTACAATATATAATTTCCTTATTGGTTTATATTTCAATCATATTTTATAAACCTTATCAAATGATCTTTTTATTTATAGAAATTATTTAAAATTAATATACAAAAACCTATGTAAAATTAATGCATTTCTTATACATAATATACATTGATTTAAAATAAAAAATAAAAAGTAGAACTCCATGGAAAAACTAAATAGACACAGATGAGGAAAATTGACTACATAAATGGAAGTCATGGTTATTAATGTTTAAATATATATATATAATTTGTGTAATAAAGGTGATTTAAACAGATTCGGGAAGATTGAATCACACATTTTATATAGCAAAATTTAACAATTTAATTACAAACACTAGCATTTATTAATAAGACTAAATGTGGTTCTTGTAAAAAACATACGTGAACAAACAATTCACAATTTACTTTTAAAAAACTTCATAAATTAATAAAACTGACTTCAATTTTAAATGCAAACAAATTAAATTCAAACAAACAAAAAAAAATAAAATTTGGTTGTAAAATTATTGATATAATAGTTTATATCATTAAATAATTTGTTTTCATATATTGTTATATAAAAAGTTATAAAGATAAGATATTTAGAATTACATGTGCAATAATTTTAGGATGTTCCAGCATTTAACTATATAAAAAACAAAAGAGAAAGGCAGAGGTTTAGGTCTAATAATAATAATAAAAATAATCATAAATAAAATAAATTTTCTTTAATCTTATATTTTCAGCGTTTTGCTTCCTGTTAAGATTATTACTGTTAATCAATGATGAAAAAGCATACATAATTTTTATAATCTATATAAGATGAACAATGTCTGATAATTTGAATTCCAGAAATGAAATGAAATTATTAATAAAAGATATACTAAATGTAAAAATATATTATGTTTTATTAGCTGCCATAAAACATATAATAATTACTATGAGACTATATATTAAAAGTAGAAAAATTTCCAAAACTGAAATTAAATTAAATATGACGATAGGAAAATTCATATTTAAACTATGCCACATACTACTGACAAAAATATTTTCTAAAAAATTGAGCAAGTTTTGCAATTATCATTCAAAAAAACTAAAAAAAATGTTTTTAATTTGTAGAACTGGATAATTTTGCACACTGAAAAAAAAAATTAACAAATACTTTCTCTGAAAAACATTTTATATATATCATAAATAACTTATTTGCACCTAAGAACATTGACATATATGTAATAATTTTAAATTATAATGACAAAACACAAACAGTTATTTGGGTTATAAGTTATTTGGGTTATAATCATTAACAACTGAACATATGTATCAAGCATTGTTAGCCCAGAGGTCATCGCAGCAGCCTTGCAAGCAAGTAGTTGGTTGCAGACGGTTGTGGGTTTGCCTCCCGGCCGATGCTATGACATATGAAAAAAAAAAAAAACTGAACATATATATGAGAAACAGATATAGTATTTTTTCAGAAACTTTATAACTTAATTCAATACAATGTGTACTTTGCTACAAAGAGATGATTAACAATATTACAAATTAACTATAGTTTAGCGATGCTTGCTTTTGACCAGGCAGATCATATTCATGGCACTAGATAACATTATTAATACTAGCTGATTGGCAATTTATCATATAAAATGTAAAATTAATTAAAATGTAATAAGATTTGCCACTTTCATTTTCCTCTTTCTATGATATCTTTTATCACATAATATTTTTATATGATTAGAAGTGAAATTATGGTTAAATAAAACTAAAGTAATAATACTTTTTACTCATAGCATTTCTTATATGGTTATAGAATAACTGATGTTTGCTAATATCTTTTGTCTAAAACTATCCTGATTAACCTATATATAATTTTTTTGCATTCACATATAATTTTATAAACAATATTACTGAATTTAAACTAACACTCTAACAGAGTAGACTATTTAGTTAAAAGAAGAAGTCAATATAAATTTAATATGCTTAGCTATGAAAATCTATCCTGATTTCTCCACTTTTTTATAAAAATAAGACTAATAAGTGATTTTCTTAGAGTAATTTATGTCCTATGGGATTTTTTTTTTTACTTTTTCGTCTCTGCACAATATTTTATCATTTCCGAATCAATCAAGGGTGGTCTGCTACTTTATACACAACTGTTTGTTTTCTCTCTAATCATCAGTTTGAGTTCTTTTAATTATTTTTCAATGAGACATTTGGTTAAACTGTAGTAAAGGTGGTAGTTTAACAATATATATCTGTGAAATCAATTACCTCATTGAAAAAGAGCACAAACTGATGATGAGGTTAAAAAACCAGTGCATATAAATTAATGAACCATGTACATACCAATAAATTATATGTTAGATTGGGAAATACAAAAAATTTTTGGAAAGAGAGAGAGAAAAAAATGGAAAATTTGAAGAAGCTGCTTATATGATAATGTCAAATAAAACTATAAATCAACCAATACGATAATTCATAAGGTTTGAAAACTATTCATTAACCGTGCCCTTAAGTAAAAATGGAAAAATCAAAAAGACATTCAAAGATAAAATTTCTATTCATTGTTACTTTTGATATAATAGCCTAGTTTGTTAGAGCATCAATTAAAATTCAGTATTCAGAATCTAAGAGAGAAAAATACAACTCAAAACCTTATGTTGTATATTGATTTGTGTGCATTACTTGAATTTTTCAAGAAGACATTTAACACTTAATATTAGATGATGGAAACACTTCAATATATAATTACAAGTTAAGTAAAAATGAGGGGAGAAGAATAAAAAAATTAATATGTATAGATTGATTGAAAAAATATATTTTATCAGTTATTAGTATTATTAATGCTATAGACTTTATTATATTATGTATAAGAAGGAGCATATTAATAAATTAATGATGTTTAACTATTATGAAAAATATTTTTTAAAAACAAATATTCAAGTAAAGAATAAAATTAAAATAGTTCATTTTATCTGCTTTAATGATGTTAGAAAACTATGATATTAGGGACTTTAAGTTACTGAATATTAAAACAAATAGAATGATCATAATCAAACTAATTTTGAATACAAATGTGCTCATGCAACATTTATGATAAATATTGATATAAGATATATTATATTAGAAAGAGGAATATAACTTATAGATTATTAATATATATATATATATTAAACCGTGTAACTTCAACTAAATTGGTAATCCTTTACATGAAATGCATTTCATTCTTCCATTTGGCACTATAATCATCATGATGTGATTTCAATGGCTCTTGTCTATTTAGATTGTTACAAAACTTTCAAGCAAAATTTAATTTTGAAGTGATTTTCATGGTTGAAAATTATTTATTTGATTAAGATTTCAGTTCCAACAAATATGCTTAGATAATAACAGTAATCTATAATAATGTTAAGAAAGATAACTTGGCTATTATTTACATTGATGTTGATAGAAAAATAAATGTATTTTTTGCTTATTTACTAGATTATATTTTTTGTAACATTATTAAATAGTTATTCTTTAATAAGTATATGATATTTGAATAAGACTTTTTTAAAAATATATTTGATTTTTAAGAAAAATTAACTTACCAAGAACTTATAAAGATATAAAGAAAATGTTTTATATTGAAGTTATTATTACTTTCTTTTTAATTAAAAATTTATAATTTTATTTCTAAATTTAATTTTATTTTAATATATATTAATAAAATTTATCTAAACATAAAGATTTGATAAAAAAATTTATTAAGAAATAACAACTTAAGGAAAACTGTTTTAAAAAAAGAATTAAAAAGGCCCATTAGTGAGTTTCAAAATAAAACACTCAAAGGTTCATATTTTTTTAAATATTAATTCTAATATTCTCACAGATAAAGAAATTCATAGTATTATTTTCAGGAACTTCCGTGTAATAAAAATATAATAGCTAAATAGCTGATATTTCAGTACAATAATAAGTACTTTCCTCAGATCTTCTTCTTCCTCAAATCATAAGAATGATTTGAAAAAAAATAAACTTTGCGGAAAGTACTTGTTATTGTACTAAAACATCATTTATTTAGATACTATATTTTTATTACATGGAGGCTCCTGAAAATAATACTATATATATATATATATATATATATATATTGTAACTTTATATTTTACTAAGGGAATTAATACACAGGTATAATCTGTGAAAAATTTTATTGACTTTCTTTTCATGTTAAATTAAGTAAATCAATCACTCTTATTGATAAAATTACTGGAAATTTAGTTAAAAATGAATTTGAAACGTCTCTTATAGTATTACCTATTAAAATAGATTGGCAGAAAGTTACCCAAAATGTTTTCTGAACAGATTTTATTAAAGGGTGTCTCAAATTTCACACTTTTAAAAATCTCCAGACATTCAAGTTAGCCTGCTATCAAGTATTACTTATAGCAATGGAACAAATTTTACCCATAACATTTTGAAAAGCATAGAACTCAGTAATATTGGATGATATCACAGACTACATGATGATAAGTTATAAATATCAATCTCTGTCAAAAATTAGTCAATCTTTACTAAATTACAGCACATCAAGAATGATATCCAATTAAATTTTAAAATTAACCATCTTGTTAACTTTCTTCAACATGAAAGAGAAGACAAACCTACTAGGCATTTTGCCTAGCTAGAAAAATGTATATTTTTATCAGCCTAAATGGATAAATGCCACAACAATAAGGATAATCACCATATATTATTTAAAATAAAATCAAAGTTTAATATTTTAAGTCACCAATAGAATTTATAAAATCACTTATGGGATGCTCTACATATAAAATATTTCAGAAATCATTATCTTTTCTGAAATTAGAATAATAATATTGACTACCTCTCATTATAAATTTATGCCATATTAGAAACTTTGTTCAAACTACGGATTAACATTCAACATACAATTGTTCATGTATGAAAGCTGTTTAAAAATCTTAATGAAGATTGGTGCAAATAATTCAAATCAGTGGATTATTTGTTCTTTGCTAAGTTTCATAAGTTAACAAAATGACCTGAACTATAGATGAATGAATTAAACTTGCTTAAATTCATTAATTATCAAATTACTATATTTAATGGATATTACAAACATCAACCATTAGGATATTATTCCCTTATTTCTCCCTAAAAAATTAATTTGCTCATTTTATGCAAAATTACAGTGCTAATACCAGTCCAAGGATAACATTTATAATTGTTGATCTTATAGTCTTGAAATATGACAAACACATTATAAAGTGATGAGTTATTTTTTCATGATAGATTATTACAACAATGCAAGCCAGAGTAGAAGTAATCATTGTAATTTACTGTAAATCTTTGAAAAAATCAGTCTGTTAATCTGTGGTTCAAATCTTAATTTCTGAATGGATTATTCCATCATGTGGATTTAATGTTAAGAGTATATTATTAAAATTATTGCCAGTCAAATTTCAATAATCTTTGGATGCTACTTCAAAAGTGTGATATGCCTAAATGTAATGCTTTTAAGCTGTGCATACAATTTGGGGATTACTTGTTAAAATGATTGTCTACTGAATTTTATTCTTAAATTATGGAATTATTTTCTTTAGAATTATTATTGTTGTAATTATAATATTAATAAAGTACTCAAGCAAATGCTGGTACATAAGAAGATACAGCTAATAACCATATGAGAGATTATAAATGTAATGTCTGTTGTTATATTTTTACATTGAAGAGATAGGTTGCATTAAGTTAAATTAATATATAAACTACATAAACCTATTATCTATAACTTACTTTATGTTTTAATTGACTTTATTCTCAGCCTCATATTAAATCATGAAACATCCTGAGTAGATAATTAAATTACTAGGGAATATTTACTTTCATTGTACCTAGTAAAAATCATATATAATTTAATGGTTGCTATACCATGCAACAAAGCACTCTTGTGGTTTTTAATAATTCTAAACTTTATTTGTTAGTTAAAGTCTATCCCTAACTAAATATTGAAACTTTAACATATAAGCTAGACAATGTAGCCAGTCATGCCTCAAGAGATACAATGATCAGATTTTATGAAGCTATGTACTTGTATAATATTATTACAACTATTATGCAAACAATTTTCTTATTTCTAAAAGGGTTAAGGAACTAGACTGATTTTAGAAATGAGGTTGCTAGTAAATTAATTGTCACTGTAAAAAAATAAAGACATCATAAAGTATTCCTATCCAACTGTAAGTAATGATAGGCATTGAATGAATAGTGTATAACCCTCTCCTAATGTTTTGTATTTGCATCGCTTTATTGTCCCCATAGATAATCACATCCAAGAATTAAATTATTTAAGGAGAAAAAATATTATATATTTGTAATTATTTTGCAGAGAACTTTTGATATTAGAAGTAGATTTATTGTTTGTCAATATTTTGTTGTTTTGTTTTTATATAATTATTAATAATAAAGTAATTGTTGTATTGGCATTACTGAAATCATCTTTTCCACACTATCAAAAGAAAAGAAATCATACTGCCACTTTGTTAAATTAATTTTCTTTATTGAATCCATTTGTATCATTTACTATTTCCAATCTCTAGTTGTAATACAAAATTCAATAAGGTAAGTAAGATACAAGATCATACCTGGGGTAAATTAATGAAAATTTTATATTTCATTAAATAAATAATTTAATTGGATTTAGTTAATAACCCTGAGAAAATTAATTGATTTCATTTACTTTTAATCTGGGAATGAGAGATTTGCTAGCGGTATCTGAATAACAATACATCTTAAAGTAGATTTTTATTAAGCTTATTTTGATAAATCCATAAAAGTATCCTAAGATATTTAATAATTGTAATAATTATACTTATCACGATTTTATACAATACTTATATACTATTATTCTTAGAGAGATAAAACATATATATGTTCATTTTAGTTTACTTTCAATAAAAGTACGTCAAATCTCAAACACATTTCCAGATAAACACACTCGTTTCAACTTATCACGTTTTGCTCCTGGCCAATATATTACATGCATAAAATAGAAATTCATATAACATTACAATATTAGCCAAAACAACAAAATTTTACTAAAATCCTTACACAACCATGATTTCATCTATTAACAAATAGACCTCAAGTAAAATTCAAGTAATTATACAAGATATATTTACGAAATAAAATAGTCTTCCAATCATTCACTTCATGAGATTGATGGCATCAGATTCAAAAAATTTTATCAACAAAGTTTCTTTTACTCTTCTTTTCAATTCACTTTTTTCATAAAAGATAACCTCTGCATTGTCGAATAATATTTTATGATCTGTATTTAGTTCATGAATATACAAAGCTGAGTTTTTATACCTATTTTTAACTCTATTCTTATGAAATTTAACTCTTTCATTAAGACTTAATCTAATCTGACCTATATAAATTTTATGACAACTATATATGCTATCCATCCATTTCTAATATTATAAGATGTCATAAGTAAATTGTTATGATAATTATCTTTTATAATAAAAGATGCTTACAGAGATATTCCACAATTGTTTGACTGGAGTCTTTTTGGAATATGTACTCCAGTAACTTGTTGATTTTGAAATGCATTGGTTTGGAGATAATGCTGATAATCCTTTCAATTTAAAAAGTTTTTTGCACAACCTTTAATGCTATTTTTCCAGTTTTTATGCTCATATGACACTACCAAATGAAATTAATATATTGATATATTAATTTAAAAAAACTGGAAGAAGTCAACACTTTCCAATAGTGATGACATCAAAAAAATTTATATGTGTTTGATGAATCATTTATTGTTCTTTAGTTTTGAGATTAATTGTGAAATTATTTTGAAAAGATTTTTGGAATAGCAAAAAAAGCTCTTTTTTTTGCCTACGTTATTCAAAATTGATGATTATTTTTATATAATAATTGTATAATAATGATTTAAAACCAAAAATACATATACACACTTTGAATTTACTGATATACATTTTATTTTTAAAAATAGAAGTTAATAAATTCAACTGTAATGTTAACAAAAAATTATGATTGCTAATATTGTAACACCTTTTGAAACTGATCAATAACACCATTATCTTGGGATATTTTAAAAACTGTAAATGCAAATTTATATTTTAGAGCAGAATTTCATAGATTTATAAATGGTTTCACATTTACTCATTTCTGTTTTAGAAACAAATTTCAGTCAACAAAAGTGTCATTAATTTTCTGGAATTGTTAGTCTGCTTACTTTCCTACATATCATTCTATGAGGATTGTGTGATGTCATTATATATTTAGTGTTTTATTATTTGTTCAATATTTACAAGCATCAAATAAAAAATTTTTAAATGTAATTTATAATTCTAATAAATCAAATCCAATTTTTTGAATTTTAATATAAAGGTTTAATATTAAAATCAAATGTTGAACATTGACTGACAAAAACTACTAACGGGGAAAATGATAGAAAATGTCATCCTCTTAGAGGATTAATATTCAGAAATCTCAACTAATAATATCATAGTTCCACAACTGTATTATGTCACTCAAAATCAAATCATTTTACTTTTATTTCTCACTTAATATTATTGGATAATTTAATTACAAGGTCTGCTCATAGGTAGGCATGTGTTTTTGTAAAGCATATATAAACAATGTTATTTTACATCAAACTTCATAAATTCATCTATATCTTTATGCTTATTCATAATATAGCTAAATATAATGACATATGACCACCATTTTAATTCATATTAATTTCAAATACAGCATTAATACTACTAACAATAAATGAGTCTATATTCATTAACTGATCCATATATGCTAACACATTCATATCCTTCTCATTTTTATATAATTTTTTATACAAAATTTTAAGTTTGAAAAATTCAAAACTATATTTCAAAGAAATATAAAATTTATTTTAAAGCTAAATTGACATAATAATGTATATTAGATAAATATATATAATATTTCAATTTTAATATAATAAATATTTAAAATATATCAGGTTATACTACAAAATTGTTAAACTTCTATTGATTTACTCTCAGAATATTTAAGAATAGAATTTTAAAAAAATATTTGTTAGAAATTATAAATATAAAAAGGCCAAAGTAATAAACATTTCAATTGAGGTTATAAATATTAAAAAAATGTTAAGTAAAAATATAGTTTAAATTATATTTAAAAATAAATTTCTTACTTATATTTTGAATTTTATCTTAAACTACTTTATTACTTAGCATGTCTACATTTATAAATTCACATAAAATTTTAATTACATTAGAATTTCTTGTTTAATTAATTTTTCTTCTTCAAAAGATTAAATATGTGAGACAAGATTTAACATGCATGCTTAATTTTTCATATATATGGTGTGCTTCCAATTTAAGTATAATTTCTAGCAAAATTATTATTTAAAACATGTTAAAATTAACAATAACAAACATCTTTTTAATGTGCAATGACTACAATCTGATTTTATAACATAAATGCTATGAATGATATCATATACCACTAATAAGAGAGTGTGTTTTATATAACTATCATACCAAATGTGATTTTTTTAATTATAAGGACTATTTAGAATAAATATTATAATATTTGTATAAAAAATGTAATCATAAAATCACAAAAATGATAAAATAAAATCACAAAAATGATGAAATAAAATTGCAGCTTATTTAGAATAGCTGCTAATTGGAATCAGTTATTGCTTTTTTTATGATGAGTAATGAAATAAATTTGCTTTTTATTATTGTAAGCATTATTTATAACAAACCATAGATTGCAAAATACAAACAAATATTACTTACATTTAGATTACAAGCAGAATGAGATACTGCTAAACTCACAAAAAGTAAGTAGTTGGTTGCAGACGGGTGTGGGTTCGCGTCCCGGCAGATGCTATGACATATGAAAAAATTCTATAATATTAAGGCATATGTAAATTTTTTGTGGTGTTAATATTGGTTGTAGCCAGTGAGAGTTAATGCATTAAAAACTATTAAAATTATATATAAAAATATTAATAATAATAAAAATAATGTCTGAGTCTTTCCGAACATTAAGAATAGAAAAAACCCCAAAATTTTCAAATTCACATATGAATTTTCAATGCTTTTAAAAACAGTAATAAATATAAAAACAAAACATATTTTAAAATTTTTATCAAAAATATTATTTCTTTTACAAAAGACAATGTACTCGAAATCTTAAAAAAAAAAAAGGTTGAAAAAATAATAATTCCCTTTAATCTTTATGAATTAATGTAAAAAACTCCCATCTAATTATACAAAAACCAACTGCATTATTATCCCCTGAATTTATCTATCATTTAGAAACAAAAATTACAATTAACTTAAACATTTATAGCAATCAAAAACAAATCTTTAAATGACACAAATCCATACTAGACTCTGATACAAAGTAACATCATTTTATAGATAGACTGTTGTAAATCATATATAGAAGATAGTATAACTCCCATGTCAGGCTGAAAACAACTTGGAACAGATTTTAAAAGATCATTTATTAAGCAATATTTTATAATTTTCATTAAATTTTTGCCACTATTGATAGATGACTTATTTTTATTAACGTCTTCATTCTGTGAAAAGCTGAAAAACCAAAAACTTCAGATTAAAATTCTTGATCTCAGTAGACATAGATTTTAAAGTGCAGGGCAGACATTACTTTTAAACATTGTGTGTGTCTTTATCTATATATGCAATATAAATATAGGACTTTCAAAAAAAAAAAAAATCAGCAATTGCAAGTCAGCTCTATATTTTTTTAAAAACAAATGTTTACATTTTCCCTTTTATAACCTCATAAAGAAAATGAAAATTATTTTTTAAGATTAATTTTTTTTTTTTTACACACATGCACTCAAAATAGAAAACTCTTTTATTTATATTACTTTACTTTGATTCCTGAAAATAATTACAAAAAAGAAAGAAAACAGTGATAAGTGATCTCCATAAAAGTTTAATGCCTCTTTTTTAACTAAAATGTTCAAGACAACTAATCAACTATGACTACAAATGATTTCATAAAATAATTATTGCAAAAGGAGCTTCAAATGATCAAAGTTAAACAAATGGTTGCAAGAAAATAAAAAAGAAAAAATGCTATGTTATTTAAAAAAAAAAATAAAACAAAACAAAATCATAAATATAAACTTTGATTTTGCTTGTATATATATAATAATGATTTTCATTATTAAAATATTTTTCCAATATAATAATTTCATAATTTTGTGTTTATATGAACTTGAATTTATTTTCTTTTTTTTTTTACGGCAACTTAAATTTCTTATCTAATTAAGTTCCGATCTTTGATCACTAACATTAAAAAAAAAAAAAAAAGCAATTGTAGAAATTATTATTTCTATATTTGATTATAAATTTTTCATTTTGATAAATAGTTTTAAATTTGAATTTTTTTGAGCAGTTTCACTATAACCTTCATATAAGTCTTATATTGTAATTTCAAAATGAAAATAAATATTAGACCATAAAATAATTTTGTTTCCAAATATTTATTGAAAAATATCTTTGATAAATTACATAACATTACCAAATAAATTTCATCTTCATGTTATATATATATTCATATATATGTTATATATAGAGCTCGCAAAACAAAACTCTTAAATTAGGTCAGGTGACAACTGATTTTTTTTTTTTTGTAATTACATATATATATGGGAATGTACATAAAAAATATGCGATGAATTTTCTTTTTTTATGCTCTCAAAATAATAATAATTTATAACAGCTTTCAGAAGTATTAAATGAACAGTAATTATGATTTTACTAGAAAAAATAAATTATATTTTGTGGTTAGGTATTTATATATTTGGAAATAAATGCCTGCCATCATTGAAAAGTCCTTATTTAAATATTAAAAATGATAATAATAGCATATGCAGAATATGGAGTATTTTCACACTATTGTCAAAAAATGCAAAAAAAAAAAAAGATAAAAGTAAAACGTTTATACTGAAGTAAGCTAAGAACTTGTTACATAAGCTTTTTAAATGATGGTGAAGCAATATTTGCCATAGGCACATTGAATTTCTTTTTTTTTTTGATTAATGATCTTTTAATAAAGTATCTTTTAATTAACACAGTACTATGTAATGAAGCAAAACTTCTACCATTCATATGTATCATCATGTCTAAAAAAATGTTAATTCAAAATTGCAAACTAATCCTTAGAAATTAATATAGTCAATTTGTATTTTCAAATAACTTAAACTGTAGTATTGTTACAAATTTAATGCTCCTTGTCTTCTTTTCAATAAGTGTGTAATTTAACAACTATATATATATATATATATATATATATATATATATATTATATATATATAATGGAAATATATATATATTTCTTAATTATTGAGAATTGAAAAAAAGATATATGTTGAGAGGAGAATAAAGAAACATTATACAGAGCAAAATTTTTGAGGGATAAAAAGCAAAAGTGGTAGATAACATTAAAAAAAGAGAATTGTTGGGTCCAGAATTTACTTTTTAAAAGATAATTATTGATAAGAGTAACTGCACATAGTGTTGGAGTTCAAATACTATTGCTTAACCTCTAAGTATAATCACATCAAACTCAATATTATAAGAAATAATTATTTTTTTTTATTTTTTAAATTCTGTTCATAATTGACATTACAGCACAAAATAGCAAAATAAAAACTTGACAAGACACAAATGATTTAAAAATATTAAAATGAATAGATACTTTGTTACATTCTATAATAGTTAAATCAAGAAAAAAATACTTTGCCTTTACAAAATTGCAATATATAGGGAATGATGCTAACATCTAGTACCTATTGATGAATCAAATTTATGACAGATAATTTCCAAATAGAATACATGCAATATATTTCATTTCTAAAACAAATATTGAAAGATTTCTGGAAAAGTGATGAAAAAATTTATTTCATATATACTTATCTAAACTAGTTAATCTTATCCAGCAAAAAAAATGTTGTTCTAATGATATGGCAAAAGCAGAGAGTACTAATGTTAGAAAAGAAAAAAAAATATCATTATAGTATGTACTAAAAAAACTCTTTGGAATTTGATGCTAATGTACTATTTAAGCAATAAATAGTCTAAAACACTTTTTGGCACTGTATTGAATTTTTTATTCCCTTTAAAAAAATTAAAATTAATTTTAAGTGTATAAGTAACATGATACAACATAGCTGAAATATTAAACTGTTCAAAACCAAATGTAAAAAAAGTAACATTTCTCAACATTAACTTATCAAAATATTATAAATAAACATTAACTTTCTCTTTGTCATTCACAAAAGGCTTCATAGTAGCACTGCTGCATTAAAAACTATAATAAACAAGATATTTTGAACAACTTTGTTATCAGCATAGCTAATAGAAGCTTACTTATGAACCTTCTATATTTTATTTATAGTTTGAGTTAATAAATAAAATTTCCTTCATTACAAAAAAGTCTGCATTTGCACAGTAGCAGATAGAAATATAGGAAAAACTGTAACTTCAATCTAGGAATCAAAAAAAAAAAAAAAAACCTAAAAGATTACTTTTTTTAAAAAAAAAAGTTTTTTATAAACATTTAATACATAAATAAACATTGTGGTTAAATTTAAATTATGAATAACTGATCATATGCATGCAATCATAACATTAATTCATTCAAATGTTTTTTTTAATGGGACAGTTGCAAAAATATTTATTTCTTTTATCTATATTTAAAATAAAATTGTCATTTTAAATCCTGAATTTTAAAAAAATTAACAGCGTAGATTTATCAATAATACTAAATTAGAAAGCGGTAATAGTATTATAGAAACATTTCTTTTTAAGTAATATTTACTAAGGCTTTAACCTCAAGAATATGCATGTAAAAATGTGATATTAGGGACGTCTACAGGTCTTAACCACAAGCTTATGCCTTGGAAGAAAAGAGGGGAATTTATAATTACAATTTCTTATTAAGATAATTTTCATTTTCATATATTATACATGTATAGACACTCTTTACATAGTTATATATAATTTCTTCATTAAAAAAAGCACAAACTTTAAAATATCTTGTTAGATTTTTAAAATGATATTCTAGTATTAAAAGAATATGTGGGTACATGTATGTAGATAATAAAATAAACTAATTAACATTCTTTAGTACTTAAGAATTAGTCTGGACACCAAGATTGATTATGGGTATATTTTCTTTTATTATACATTTTCAGGAGCATAGTTATCTGGCAACACTAATGAATATATTTTAAATGTTAACATTTAAAAAAAAAAATCAATAAATCGATTATAAATTCCTGGAAAAAATAGCAATAAATGTATTATAAATTCCATTCACAGAAATAACATAAAACAACAATAATAAATTTTAAATAAAAATTAAATTTAATAATTGAAGCTAAAGGCATTTAAAAAAAAAAAAAAATTAATGTGGGTTAAGTGTGACAATAAATTTTAAATAAAAAATAAATTTAATAATTCAAACTACAGGGATTTTTTTAAAAAAAAACAAACTAAACAAAAAGTGACTAACGTTAGTTAAGTACGCCAATAATTTTTTTAATAAAAAATAAAGTTAAGCTACAGCATGGGTTAACTACTACAATAAATTTTAAATAAAAAAATAAATATAAGCTACTCAGATTTTTTTTAAAAAAAAAAACACAAAAAGTGACTAATGTGAATTATTCATCTCAGTAACCTGAAATCCCTAATGACCTGCAAAATTAATACAAATTTATCTTATTCTTTGTGCATGCACTGCCATATAAATAAGATTGAATATGTTGTCATGCAGTTCCCTGATGCTTCTTCTCATTCTGCCATTTGGCTAGACTTCATCGTTTTGTGTAAGGCATAACTGTATGTAGATCCACAAAGTTATATCGGTGATTGACCTCAAAATTAGAATCATGTAAATCATTAGTTTTATATGCCTTCCAGCAGTCCAAATAAATCATAGATTCATCAGCTACATTTTCTTTATTAGCATCCATAAGAATAATAACTGTTCTCCCTGGGATAGTTATTATAAAGCACTCACCACTCTCTCTGCACAAGCTACCAAATAATCACTGCTGTGGAAGTATTTTTCCCTATTGGGTTTTCCCTTGTTTAGAAGGCTTTCAACAATTTCTACTATTTTGTTTTATGGTCTAGACAAAATGCTATAAGTGCAAACTTCCAAAAGATAATTGTTCCAATCCATAACCATTTTGTTGGACAAATGTAACTGTGATTTGCCCCCATTGTATAGTCATTAATTTTTCACACCAGCTATAAATAAATCTGTCTATAATCAGAAATGACATTTTCAAGTGCTCTAACAATGTTCATTTCTAAAGGGATATTTGTTTACAGTAAGCTTTCACACTGCATTGCCATTCTGTCTGGTTGAAAAAGTCTCATATTGTGACCATTATTAAACACTTTTTGGGGGAAGCAGTATACCATAGTTTTGTAAATAATGAATTGTATGTTCTTCTGGTGATGGAAGATCCCAAATTATAATCATTTTGATGAAAAGAATTTTGAAAAAAATCTCAACCATGCTGGGGGTCAAGTATCCTGGATGTAAAACCAATGTTATAAATCTGTTAGCATTTAGACATGATATGATATATAAAAAAAATAATTAATTACATGTTGTGAATGGAATTTGTAATACATTTATTGCTATTTTTAAAGTCAACAAGAACTTACAATCGATTTATTGATAAAAATCCCAACCATGCTGGGGGTCAAGTACCCTGGATGTAAAATCAATGTTATAAATCTGTTAGCATTTAGACATGATATGATATATAAAAAATAATTAATTACATGTTGTGAATGGAATTTGTAATACATTTATTGCTATTTTTAAAGTCAACAAGAACTTACAATCGATTTATTGATATTTGTTAAGATTAAAAATAAAATATAGTCATTAAGCTTATGAGGTAACTATGCCCCTGAAAATGTATAATAATAAAAAAACATGGGTGTCAGCCATAGTATCCAAAATAGTCTATAATCAACTTTGGTAATTTATTTTTTATAAATAGCTTATTGTATTACATATATGAAGTATTGTACAAAATTTCTAAGAATATATACAGTCATTAAAACATACATATATTTAGACTTAATAATATAGAGAAAATTTAATAATTACTATTAGCATAGTTATTATCAAGATACAATTAATTATACATATTACGATAAGTATATCTATAATATAATAAAGCTTATATAAACATTTTTTTTCTCTTTCCATAATTTTATAACAATAGCCCAGAATTAATTTTTTCTTTTAAATCTACTTCTGGTTGCTACTACCTCTAAGCCATAACAACTTTCTTATTGACTTAAGCAGATAAATGTTTGCTGAGAAGATCTGTCTGCTGCTTTCTTTCTTGTCTTTTTCATTAAATTATTCTCCAAAGGCCCCAATAATTGCTCTGTAATAACAGACAAGTAATGCTGTCCAATTTCACTATAAAATAGTAAATTTGATTGCTTTGCTGACATTTCCAATGAGCCAACAGATGTTCCATTGACTGATAATAGTTGTTAAGATTATCTATCATATATAGAGAGAGAAAAAGGAGAGACAAAATTGTAATGAACTTTTATAAAGAAAGATTATATTTTTGTGAAGTAATAATATATATAAACCCCTATTTATTTTAAAGTGCAATATTTTTAACAATTTGATATAAAAATAAGTATCGTATTGGTCAAGTTATCATTACCAAAGGAGGACTTTTTTTTTTTTTACAGATATAGTTCAATGCGGACATGAAAATATAAATTTAAGAAACAACAAATGTATGATAAAATTCATTGCTTCTATTTTATAATACTTTTTTGAAGTTTGAGTAAATCTCAAAAAATAGTGGTATTCATCACCATTATTTTCAACTAATATTAATCTACTCCCGAGCAAAAATCCCTTTTTAGTAGAGTTTCTGCAATCAATAGCTTACCTTTTCCATATAACTCCAATAATATTTGTATGGAATCCAATTGAAGGTCCAGGTTATTCAATATTGTTATTTCTAATAATATTTAAAAAATTAAAAATGTTTCACTTTAGATGCCTCTTTTGTTAATTCCAAACACACTCTACTCCATATTTTGCTGTATAATTTGAAGTCTTTGTATTTATATTATGTTAATCATCTAAATCCCAGATCCATAAAAAAGTACATGAATATATTTATAATCAATATTAAGCTGATAATTGATATATTTTCCTAATGATGTTAAAAATCTGCGCAATATTTAAAAAAAACACAGAATATTATATATACGTATAATATTTAAATACAAATATACTTTCTATCCCTGGAGTTTAGATGTGATTATAGGGATTTGAACCCAGACTCTTAAGCTCCCTTCAGCTACCCAACCTCTCTCAAACATCCGATAAATACTACACACATATAAAAAAAGAAATTATCTCTAATATACATATTTCATACTGAACCAGCACTCAACAGTTGGTCCAGATCATCACCTCCCACACATATACATAATCACTGCTTGGTTTATATTAAGATAGCAAGTCTTCAAACTTTAATGGATAGGCTTCAATCTACTTCATCACACAACACCTCAGTTCCATACCATTGGAAGTCTGATAAAAGAACACCTTGTCCATAGATTCAGCTTTATCCTGCCCACCCCCTTCTGTAAATTTAAATAGGCAAAGTCCTATACTTGAGGAGTCAAAATGACTTAAGGTCAACATGGATATGACAATAATATTGGCATCATCAAAGGATTAGGGAATTCCATCACCAGATTTTCAATGGTATGGAAGGCTGAAGCAGCAGATAGTGAAGTAAATTGAAGCCTGTCCATTAAAGTTTGAAGATTTTTCTATCCTAATATAAGTCGAGCACTGATTACATATATGTGTGGGAGTTGATGGGTGCTGGTTCAGCATGAAATACATATATTGGAAATCATTTATCTTTTTCACATGCTATGTGGTTACGTGTATCAATTGTATGGGATACATTAGATAATTGAAGGAAGCTTAAAAGTCTGGGTACAAATCCCCTATAATTACATCTAAACTCCAGGGATATAAAGTACACCTGTATTTAAATATTACAGGTTCATCCTGTATCCTACCCATCACCCTTCTGTGTATTTAATTAAGTAGGCAAGGTCTTTGACAATAATATTGGCATCATCAAGGGATTTGGGCATTCCATCATCAGATTTTCAATGGTATAGAAGGCTGAAAAGAGTAGATTGAAGCCTGTCTGTTAAAGTTTTAAGATTTGTTGTCTTAATATAAACCAAGCACTGATTAATATTATATGTGTTTCGGAGATGATCTGAACCAATAGATAAGTGCTGGTTTAGCATGAAATACATATATTGGACCATATCTTTTTCATATGTGTGTGGTCATGTATATTGGGTGTATGAGATAGATTAAATAGATGAAGGAATTGAAAGTCTGGGTTCAAATCCCCTATAATTACATCTAAACCCCAGGGATATAAAGTATACCTGTACTTAAATATTACAGATTCAGCCTGTGCTCATCACTCTTTTGAGTATTTAAATAGACAAAGTCCTATGCATGAGGAGTCAGAATAACTTAAAATCAACATGAGCATGACAATAATATTAGCATCATCAAGGGATTTGGCATTGCATCATCAGATTTTCAATGGAATAGAAGGCTGAAGAGTTGAATGGTAGAGTAGATTGAAGCCTGTCTATTTAAGTTTGAAGATTGGTTACCTTAATGATGATCTGGGCTAAGTGATGAGTGTTGGTTCAGCATGAAATACATATATTGGAGATTACTTGTCTTTTTTCACGTATAAATGGTCATGTGTATCATTTGTATGAGATAGATTAAGTAGTTGAAAGAAGCTCAAAAGTCTGGGTTCAAATCCCCTATAATTATATATATACATATCCAAGTGCATATTGCTAGCTGAAAATTCAAATACAAAAATGTTCAAATCATCCTCTGTGAATTAATATAAAGCCTGAATTTCAAACAGCTGACTTAAAATGATATTCCTTTGAGATGAGTGTTTGAAGTTCAGACTTTATACTTATTATAGAGAGGGTAGCTGGAACAAAACTTAACGTTGCCAAGATAGTGAGGCAAATTAATTCGAATCAATTATTCTTGGATGAGACGAATAATAATTTCTCTCAATAAAAGGCCATTTGCCTAAAACCTAATTTAATAAGCTATTAAACATTACTTCTGTCATCTTTTACCCCATTGTATGCTCATTTTTTATTTTTCATTCATCATCCCCCTAGTTACAAAATCATTCTGAAAACATTAGCACATTTCCCTTCCTTTTTCTCACTTATTTTAATAAAAGCTGTTTGATCTGTTGAAATACTTTATTGCAATAATCATTTCTTGTCACTTTAACAATAAAAAAATCTTTACATCTTTCAATACACCCAACTTTTAAGTCTATCTCATTACCCCAATATATTTGATCCTATTCCTCTTTAAACAATCTATATTTCAAAAACAGATGTTCACTTATATGAAAATCACATCTGCAATTAAAATTTTGCCCCCTTTTTTTAGTATCCAAAGTGTCAAATTCTTGATTCAAACTACAGAAACTTTCGTCTAGTGATACTAATATTTATTTAATATTTTTCATTATTCTTATATAAGTCTAAATTATTTGTGCTATTCATATTTGATAACTTTTTTTTCTATCCTCTTTTCACTAACTCTTATGAATCTGGAATTTATTCATTACCTAATGTGAACAATATCAAAATAATTTTTTTAGTTTTAGTTCTCAATATGTATTATTTTTTCAATCGAATTCAATTAGATACTGTTTAATGTCCTTATTTGTTGTTGACAATTCACTATCTAATCCAAAACTATCTATTTCATTTTCAATTACAAACAATTTTGAGCTGGCTCTAATACAAAGTTTCACATTCTCAAAGATTAAAATGGTTCTTATTACTCCTTTCCAAACTATTCTGTATTTCGCATTTGTTAAATATAAAATATATCAGATTTTCAATTATTCTAATCTATTCTACCTCTTGCGTTTATTACAATATATGAAATACGATGTTTATAAAATTTCTCATATTTAAAAAGATATATAAACATCCATCTATATAGCTCTTTATATCTCCAAAGATTATTTTGCTTCCTTCGCTGTCTCTTATCCTCCAAATTAATTACTAATATATTAGACATTTCACAGAATTTAATTTTCAAGTTTCAATTTTTGCATCACATCAGTAATATTATTCTCTTTCCTCTTTGTAATACTATATTACTATAGAAAATATATCTTCAAAAAAAAAAAAAATACATAGAGCTGTCATGATTTTATAATAGACGGCTTTTTCCTAATCCCAATTTTTCTATAGCAGTCTCCAAACCTTTCTATTAACTTGGTTCATATTAACTTTCATTAACTATATATTTGTATGACTTCTAGTCGTTATTTATATATACATATAAAAACTTAAATGGTCAAATTTCTAATAATTTCAATGATAAAATTTAAATAATCAAATTAAATTTTAATTTTATAAAAAAAAAATATATTTACTATAAAACATTTAATCGTACTTCTGGTAATATTTTTCAGATATCTCTTCAACCTATTAGCATCGATCCTATAAGTCTATTTATTTATTAATACAAAAATATGTTTTTCTTGTATTTATACAACATTTAAATTAAATGAGAATAAATAGCACATACAATATCTATTATCCAAGTTCATTCTGAATCTTCCTCAAGATTTTGTTTTTCCATCTAAATGCTAGTTTCAACCATTAATATATATATATATATATTATTTACTTCAAATGATATCATCAATGACATAAAGCTAATAGTCAATATAATAATCAAATCTTCACAATCTTTTATTCCTTTTTATTTTTTATAATTTTGTTAAAACATCACCTAATATAACTTGTGCATACATTCTTTACAATTGCTTACATTTTGGTTATTAAATAATCCACTTTTCTATCTTTCTCTCTTTTTTTATTTTAATTACTAATAAAAAATGAAATACATAAAGTTATTAAGTCATTTATTTAATATAGCACTATGTTTTTATAAACTGTAATATTAATAAGCCAATAAGCTAATGCACATGCGCTTAGTAGATTTAACTACATAAATGAATATTCTCACTTTCCAAACACAAGATAAAGTCTGTGAAAAGATAAAATGGATTCATTTATCTTTTCAACCCAACTGTTTATGTATGGGCAAATCTTAAGTATTTGGAAATGAGAGCGTGAAGATGTTAATCGATCACTTTAAATTACTTTTTACTATGCCTGAATGAATGACCTTGCGAAATTTCTAAAATTTATGATATGTCATTCTTATAAAATTAAACATATGTAAATAAAACATTTATTTTATATAGTGCTATGTTTTTATAAACTGTAATATTTCACAAAGACTTTATCTCGTGTTTGGAAAGTGAGAGTATTCATTTATATAGTTAAATCTACAAAGTGTATGTGCATTAGCTTATTGGCTTATTAATATTACAGTTTATAAAAACATAGAATTATATAAAATAAATGTCTTATTTATATATTTTTAATTTAATAAGAATGACATATTGTAAATTTTAGAAATTGTGCAAGTGTCATTCATTCAGGCATAGTAAAAAGTAATTTAAAGTGATCGATTAACATCTTCATGCTCTCATTTCCAAATACTTAAGATTTGCCCATACATAAACATTTGGGTCAAAAAGATAGATTCATTCTATCTTTTCACAAAGACTTTATCATGTTTGAAAAGTGAGAGTATTCATTTATATAGTTAAGTCTACAAAGTGCATGTGCATTAGCTTATTGATATTACAGTTTATAAAAACATAGTGCTATATAAAATAAATGTCTTATTTATATATGTTTAATTTAATAAGAATGACATATAATAAATTCTAGAAATTTCTCAACACTCATTCATTCAGGCATAGTAAAAAATAATTTAAAGTGATTGATTAACATCTTCATGCTATCATTTCCAAATACATAAGATTTGCCCATACATAAATGTTTGGTTGAAAAGATAGATGGATTCATTCTATCTTTTCATAAAAACTTTATCTTGTATTTGGAAAGTGAGAGTATTCATTTATATAGTTAAATCTACAAAGCACATGTGCATTAGCTTATTGGCTTAAATAAAGTTATTATTTTAATAGATAAAAACTATATATACCAATAGCAATAAGAAAATTCACTGTTATAAATAAATATTAAAAATAGAATACCATTTTTATTAATGGCATCTATTACAAAGATGACATAAAAATAATTTTAAACATACTGAACTAAGCAATTCAATATAGCAGTGTCAAAAAAAATTTGCTATTACTTGCCATTCTATAAACTTCTTCCATGCATGTTCCCCATTTCCTTAGTGTAATAGTCATATCTGCTTCATATGGAAAATGATATTATTAACTTATAGAATCAAAGGAAACCAACTGTTGCCTACAATTAGCATAAAATTGGTTTTACTGAGCCCTGATCTGCTTTCTTTTTTATACCCAGTTTTCAAAAAATATTTTATTCATCATGTTTTATAACTATATCCTTCAATAAATATTTTTCCACTGTGCAATGAAACTAAAATCAGTTATAATTATCATTATTTTTAATAATGTATTTTATATTTTGAAATATTTCAATATGATAAAGATTTACAAAGTACATTTTATATTTCTTATATGAAAGATTTGAAGAATTTAGGATTTTATATCATGTTTATTTCATACTGATAATATTTTATATTACTGGTATTACAATATTTATTTTAAATTTTTTCTACTATATTTTTTATGTTGAAATATTTCCTTTCAAATGCATGCCTATTTCAATGCTAATCTATTTAATTCCATTATGTAATTTAATCATTGCTAATGCATTTTGATAAGTATTTTTTAGAACATGATAATGTCCTGGATGTATATCTTGATGATAATGACAGCATATGTTTATTGTTTCTTTCTATAACTTTTCTCTTTACTTGAATGTAATATTCTATGCTAAATATACTTTAAAACCAACTTGTGTTTGAGTCCAAAATTCACTGTAGATAAGTTGTAAGTATCTTAATGAAGATCCAAAAGAAATGATAGAGAAAAAATAAGGCTTTAATGTCTAATAAATTTTTTATCAACTTTATTAAATATACCATTACAATTCTTCCAATCATCCAGCATTAGTTTTGCTAACAATTTTTCTACTTTTTATCCATTATTTTCTGTAGCTTTTGCCTTCTTCAAACACTTAAATATATATTTCATCTCTTTATTCAAAATGCTTCATATTTCAAAAAATATAATAATTGCATTGATTGTTTTGTTACATTGTACTTTATTATTGTACAATTTTTTGTAGAACTTTCTCACACATCTCATAATCTCTTTTTTAAATAATAGTTTCATTTTTCATTTTTATTGATGCAATAATGTTTCTTTCAGTATCAAAATATTTTATATTTTTGAGAATTTTATTCTCTTTAATGCTTTTTTTGACAATTCATAGTTATATTTTCTTATATCACTATTAATTTTTTATTGAAATAGTTTACAGTTCTCCTAACATTCAAGTCTTCTTAATCAATCATTTTTCATTATTTTCACATTATTTTTTTCCTTCATGCATTCTCTTATCACAGTTTAGTAATGAATTGCTGCTTTTTTTACTGGTTATCTTTGTTATTGTTCTTAACAATATCACTTATCTTTTTATTGATGTCAATTATGCAAAACCATCAAATTGTAATTTAAATTCATTGGAATGTTATCTACTATAATATTATCTTTTTTAATATTTTTTATCTGTTTAGTTTTAGATTAACATGTAAAATAATTATTTCTTATGTTGATTATACGAAAATTACAATCTTGAATATATATAAATAATAATATTATAAATCGATGTCTGTATTTCTTCAAAGCAATATACAGAATCTTATAATTAAATATTAGTAAATACAGTAATAAAAAATTTTGAAAAATACAAAAAATATAATCGTCATTTAGGAGTGAATTCAACTATCCTCGTCATCTGTCAACTAATACCTTGAAAGGTTAACCTTCTCATAATTCCATGATCTTAACATTTGCTGCCTGCCTATTGATTAAGTACTGCTTGTATTTATATATTAGCATCGCTTCCTTTATTTTCCTTTTATTGTTATTTCTCTCAATTTGCAATATTTTTACATTATAATTGAAATTAAAACCATTTATACATAATTTATTATAGTTGTAAAACATGTAAGCTGATACATTATTATTATCTTTATAATTTTGTTCATATTTTGAACCCTTTTTAATAAAAAGAAGTGCTCTTTAGTTCTTTTCTCTAATGTACATCTCAATTCACCTATATATCCACTACAACACCTACATATCCATTCATAAATGATGCAATTTTTAATTATAAATGAGGTTTCATCTTTAGTTATTTCTTAATTTATTTAATGTAGGAGGTGCATAAAATGCAATGTCACATATACCTTTATAAATTTTCATTATGAAATTTGTTTGTTGATTCAAAATATATAGTACTGATATCCAAATTTTTTTATTAGTAGAAGAATCAACCTTATTATTAATATATTTATTTTTATATTTCATATTAAAATTTTTAATAGTATTATAAATATGATTATAATTATAGATAACATTTAATAATTCATTAAAATACATTTTAATATTTTTACATTTACTCGATGAATATTTAGAAAGATTATCATTTTAAATAAGGATTTCAAACCTACCATTTTATGTGGCATTAGTAATCCTGGTTTATATGGAATATAACTTCTTGTTGCTATTGGTTTAATAGTCATACAGTAATCTAGCTTACACCTATTTCTAATTATCTTAAGATTGAGAAACTGAATGATTTTCATCTGTTTTGATCAATTTTAAGCCATTTATATTATTTAATTCTTTAAACAAATGTTTAATTGTATTTGTCTTGCCACAAAAAAAAAACATCATCGACATATCCATAATATAAAGTAACATTTTTTGATAACATTCCTTTTTTAAAATACTTTTCTTATATGTAGAAATTACAAAATTATATATTTGGGCAACTGTAGGCAAACCCATTGACCAGCCATTACCCATTTTATAAAAATCCTTCTTAAAAACTGCATAAATATTTTTATCAATAAAGCTTAATATCAGAGCTATAAATTTTATTATCTTCACATTAACATTTTTTAAATTTAATGTGTCAGAAATAATTTCAATAGATGCCATTCGATCTATTGAACCATACATTTCACTTACATCTAAAGTACATATTATACCATTAACATCAACGATAACATCACAGATTTTACTAAAAAACTCAAATGATGAACATATTGTATATTTACTGTAATGGGCACACATGCCATTACATTATTTATTTTAAAAATTAAACATTAAAAAGAAAAGTTCGCAAATAAAAACTTTTTTAAGAATTAAAAATTAAAAGTTAAAAGTCATCTAAACTTTATATATATAAAATCGCATAGATGAAAAATTATTAAAAGAAAACTTTATTAATAAAAGAAAAAGTTTTAAAACTAAATTTTCAACAAAAACTTAAAAAGATTTAAAGATAAAAATATATCTTTAAAAATGTACAAATTTAATTAATGCTATTGTGTAAAATGGAAATGATTATTTTAATTAGTTAAAAGTAAACTAGCCCTTGGGCATCTCAATATATATAAGTAAAGGTCAGATAGGAGAGAAAAAACAATAGAAACTAATAGCCAATAAAATAAATCCCTCAGGAAATGGACCTCAATGAAAGGATCATCATCGTCATGACATAATGTCCACTCAATCTGAAAGTTTATTATAAAAGGAAAAGTTTCGAAATAAATTTAAAAAAAAAGAAGAAAGAGAGAGATGTGATAGAGAGGAGGGTGCTATATGTGTTAGTGCAGAGAGAGTTGAAGAAGGAATTGAAAAGACACACTCTTCAATCCCTTCAGTTTCTCTAAAAAAAAGAAGAGAAAGAGACATGACCAATCATTTTCCTATATTGCGGACCACAGGACATCGGGGAAAGCTGGATTCCAAATGGCAAGCAACTGTTAAGGATGGATTTTTTAAAACTGTAAGAACTTTATGAACATTAATTCTAAAACTTTCCAGTATTTGAAAACAATAAGAACTCTAAATTCTAAACCTTTTCAGTATTTAATAGAAACAGAATCCTATCTGACCAACGTAAATTATTATTAATAATTAATTTTATTAAATGTATTTTTTTTAAAAAATCATTTCCATTAAGTTATCTTTTTCATTCTTTTAAGTTTTATTATGATTTTTTTTTGTTAAACTTAATAAATGTTAAATTTAAGTCAGGCATGAATGGCTGCATATATTCATAAAGTTATGTTAGTTTAAGGGAGGGTAAATCTTAGGTTATTTATTTTGTAGTTAAATTGGGTTAATCAATTGGATATGTTGGTGCAATTAGTAAATGTAGTATGAATGTCCGCTATGTGTAGGATCGCATGATATGCCACACTTGGGCAAAATAAGTCCCATTTCATACTGACCAACAGAAGCAAACGTATTCCCTGCTCCTTGGATCACCCCATTAGCCTATGGAATGGAATAATAAGATGGTAAAAGGGACCGCAATCCCTTCCTATGGAGTTTTTATTGTTCTTCTTGCCAGACAGATGTAACATTCCTGTATTGGACAAGAGACAATTGCTTCTTTATAACCATACTGTTCAGATGTGCATTCCTGACAATATGGTATTGTGCTGTCATATTCATGCTGCATTGAATACATCGATATATCAGAAAGATTGGCATTGGTTTGACTGCGAACTTTTGGCCTAAGGTTAAATCAGGGATAGAATATTTTCTTTTCAAATGCAATCTATGTAGTCTATTCATACTTGACACTCTAATAAAATATTAAATTCATCTGTGCAAACTTCTAAAATAAAAGTTAAAACATAAATTAAATTCTAAAGTAAAAGTCAAAATGTACGTTAAATTTTAAAGTAAAAGTGATACTAAAATGATTCTAAATCTTATATATGTTTAATAAATGTTTGCATGTGTTATTACTGGCAGTGGCTTCTTTTAAATATTTTAATAAGAATTTATATTTTATAAATCTCTGCCTCTCCCTGAGTTAATGGCATGGGATGATGGTCGGAATTAAAATATATATGTAAAATTTGAATCTTAACTTACGTATCTGCCTACCATATAAATTTTCCAGGTTCAAATAGACTGGTGGCACCCATATGGCAGATACAGAACTCTTCTTGATCATGCCGATTGTTATAATTCGACTCCCAATGTGGGTCGATGTTTAATAAACCACGAGCACCCTGAGTAAATTTTTTTAATGAAATATTTTTATCTACCATATACTTTAAATCTTATAAAAGCACTGCCAGAAAGAAATAGCACATATATTAAACAAAAGAAAAAAAATATATTAATAATTTTAAATTGTAATTTTTTTTTTAAAAAGAAAAGTCAAAAGGTTGCAATTAATATAAGTTTTTTTAAAAAATATATATTATGCTTTAATGTGTATAGGCACGCACAGCCATGTAAGTTTATGATTGTAAATGTGGCACCTTATGATGAGTGCCTTTGGGAATTTACTCCAGTGTAACCCTATTTAAGCATTTCAATTAGTCATAAATAAGTTGGTGGTATATATAATTGTGCCACCAATATGCAGGTATAAACCCATTATTACTTAAAACATATTCACTTCAATGCAACCTCCTTAAATAAATAATTTGCTTGGCATGCCGTTTGTTCAAAAATAAAATGTAGAGAAAAAGGAACTCTTGGGGGGGAGGAGGCATAAACATAGATGGTTCATGGGAAAATGATAGTCAACATTTTTCTTTTTTGTATATAGTCCTTTTGTAAAATTACTAACCGAATGTCTTTGTAAATTTTCATTAATCACGTACCTTAATTACTAACCCTAAGTAAAATATTTTTTTCTTTTTTTTTTTTTAAGCAAGTTTACTGATATGTAACAGGCACACACACCATTACATTATTTATTTTAAAAATTAGACATTAAAAAGAAAAGTTCATAAATAAAAACTTCTTTTTTAAGAATTAAAAATTGAAAGTTAAAAGTCATCTAAACTTTATATATATAAAATGGCACAGATGAAAAATTATTAAAAGAAAACTTTATTAATAAAAGAAAAAGTTTTAAAACTAAATTTTCAACAAAAACTTAAAAAGATTTAAAGATAAAAATATATCTTTAAGAACGTACAAATTTAATTAATGCTACTGTGTAAAATGGAAATGATTATTTTAATTAGTTAAAAGTAAACTAGCCCTTGGGCATCTCAAAATGTATAAGTAAAGGTCAGATAGGAAAGAAAAAAACAACAGAAACTAATAGCCAATAAAAGAAATTCCTCAGGAAATGGACCTCAATGAAAGGATCATCATAGTCATGACATAATGTCCACTCGATCCAAAAGTCTATTATAAAAGGAAAAGTTTGGAAATAAATTTTAAAAACAGGAGAAAGAGAGAGATGTGATCGAGAGGAGAGTGCTATATGTGTTAGTGCAGAGAGAGTTGAAGAAGGGATTGAAAAGACACACTTTTCAATCCCTTCAGTTTCTCTAAAAAAAAAAAGAAGAGAAAGAGAAATGACCAATCATTTTCCTATATTGTGGACCACAGGACATCGGGGGAATTAACGCTGGATCCCAAATGGCAAGCAACTGTTAAGGGTGGACTTTTTAAAACTGTAAGAACTTTATGAACATTAATTCTAAAACTTTCCAGTATTTGAAAACAATAAGAACTCTAAATTCTAAACCTTTTCAGTATTCAATAGAAATAGAATCCTATCTGACCAACGTAAAATATTATTAATAATTAATTTTATTTGGGCACACATGCCATTGTATTACCAAAACCAAGAATTTTTTGTAGTATTTTCTCGATTAATCGACATGTTCCATAATAGTCCCCCCCCCCCTGAATTTGACCAATAACCATAATAGTTCATTCTCTTTATGCAATTTTATATTTGAAGAGTTCTTGGGTCATATTGCTTCAGAAGAACAAATCTTATAGTAAGTAAAATTGTCAATCACAATTTTCGCTTTTTTAAAAATATTATTGATAAATTAAGTATGCAAATTTTCTATATTTACTTTAGTTGACAAAGACTATGCGGATACTTGAAAGCTTGTACTTTTCAAAATTTTTGATTAGTATATTTACTAATATTTAATTAAAAGTTTCCATATACTGTATATATATATTCTTTTAGCTAAAATAAAATCCAATATAACTGTATACATTCATTTTAATGTCTCCATTTCTATTTCCTATTGGTATTTTTCTTAAAGAAAGAATTAAAAATACATAGTTTTCTTTTTCTGAAAATCCCATTAGTTTGTGTTGTCTTTCATTTTTCTCACCATAATTCATCTTCCAATTATTAATATTAAGTCCCATCATGATAGTGTTAAAATGCTGTCTGTTGTTATGAAATCATTTTGATATTTATGTAAAAATCTTCAATTTCATGCATTGAGAAAGTATTGGGCATAAATGTGAATTATAACTTGTTGGATTATAAACCTGAATTTCTTGTATTTGATATTTTTCATTAAAATAAATAAATAATCTTTCAACCCTATCTGATGGTCTTTATGGTGTTAATAAATAACAGTCCATCTTTCAAATTAATTATTTTTTCAACTTTTATTCTAGCCCAACATACTAGATAGTTCTCTCAACTTATGCAATTCTCCATCACTTGAAAGTAATTTTACACTTATAGCTAAATAAAGATCCTGATAAAGAGACAATCTGGATCTGGAATTAAGAAATTTTAGTACTCTCTGTCTTCAATCAACAACTGCTAACTTTACAGTATCCTGTGAATAAGGGCCATAATTTAGTTTTGTCTGTCATGATAATAAATATGTAAAAAATATATTCATATATATTCATTATTTCAATAAAATTCAACTGATGTCTCAGTTAAAGACTGTTAGTCAACTAAAAAAAAAAAGCTAAAGTATTTTATGGTTTTAAATTCAGAGGTAGAAATCAATAAACTCACAATGGTAGTTGATAGATGTTGGTAAAAAAAACATACCCATCTTTGTTTATCATATGAATAATCACAGAATAACAACTGGAATAAAAAAAAATTATGGTATCAAGATTTTGCCTGTTTTTATCCCTTCAAAGAAGCAAAGAGTTTTCTTTCAGTTTAATACAAACTTCTTTCTGCACTTATTTAATATATATATAAAGATTTATAAATGGGCTTAGATTTCCCTGCTTAATAATTTAATATATTATGATGCATTGCATGATGGATGTACTTAATATTATTCATATGCTAATATGGCATCATTAATTTAAATATATTGTATTCACTGAGTTTCTGATCCTATACTTTAAAGCATCTAAGAAAATTTGCTTTTCTAAGTTAAATATATATGTCCAAATTGGTCATTGGTAATTTTGTGGATGTAATGATTTGAGTGACATAAATTAAATTAAAAAATAAGTTATACAAATCTGTAGCAACATATCTGGCAATATAAAAACTAAAAATAATAGTATAATTTTACTTTTAGAAATTTAATATATTTTTTAACATCATTAATATGAAGATAAGCCCTAAAAAAAAAAAACTCACTAGAATAAGTATTTGAGTAATTAAAATAGTTTCTATTATTATTTCTGTAGAAAAAATAAATGTTATGAGGACATAATCATCTGCTTTATGTTTGGTTATATACTTTAATGTAATACAAAATACAGTTAACATATTATACTGGTTGAATTACACAGCTCTATTTTAATTGCTACACAAAAATTTAACTTCATCTTTTGAACATAATTACTCCATTGACTAAGAATAGTCTACATTTTTGTACTAAATTCTGAAGAAAACAAATTGTTCCATATATTCAATGTTTCAATATATTTTACAGAAGATACTGTGATAATACATTTATGTATGAATCATTTAAATTATAATTGTTTTCAAACTTTAACACTGACTCTATTATGATAACAGTGACATGAAAATAATTTTTTAATTGTAAAAGAATTGAATAAAATATTGGATCAACACTTCATTTAAAAGCCTTTATACATTCAAAATTTTATATATTGTAACTCTCAAATTCTTGTGGGTTTAAGAATTTTTTGTTTTAAAATAAAATAATCTAAATTTTCCAATAAGACACATTCAATGGTTTTCCATGATTTCTAATGGAAGTTTTTAAACATAATAAGAATGTATGCTCTATAATTACAATGTATTCTTCATTATCTTAATTGTTATATTAACAATTTGAAAAAGTACAAGTGATAAACTAAATAAATCTAACATAATACAACAATATGGACCACCGAGGAATATATTATAAAAATGAAAAAAGAATATCTTTTAGTATGGTTTCATAAGGAAAACATTACTTATTACATACACATGTTAACCAATTCTAAGCAGAGGACTTTTTTTTAATGTATTTTGATAACTAATAAATAAGCCCACACACTTCATCAGCATTATTAATTAAATATGGTTAGGATACTCAGCTCAAAGCCATCAAAGGTTCGTCCATGTGGTCAATAATAGAATCATTTTCAGAAATAAGAATTAACTGAAAATACACATTAAGAAATGGCTGATGAAGATTATTTCCGGATGCATTGTAAAATAAGATAATGACTTATCAAATATTAAATAATGCTTATAATGCTATCACCTGCTTTATCTGTCTTTTGACACTTAGTTTGAACATGACATTCTGCAAAGTAATTAATTCCTTTAATTATACAAAAATACTTCTGAAAATCTTTTTTTTTTTTCAGTTTAAAAAGCAATGATATGAGACAATACAATTATTTTTAGGTTGAATTGGAAGTAGATTTGTAATTGATGATTCACTTGACACATTGATTATAAATTTGGACAATCCTATTTATTGCTCACTTAGAAATATTTGCAAATTATATAATGAAAGTCAATATTAAAGATAATATTAATAATAAAGATAATTGTTTTTTTTCTAGATTAACATGATTTAAGTTTGATACAGCTGTGTCCAGAGAAAGCAAACTTTAATTGAGAAAATAAAAGACCACAAGCTTTTTTAGAAGAAGAGATCACTAAATAAAAGTAAATTGCATATTTAATTCATTAATAGCTAACTTAGTATCTTGAAAATTTAGAATTCCCCTTATGTATAAATGAAAGATTAATGATATTAAAAATTGTCCTTTATAATCATATTGTGTCTATTTCATTTGTGTTTGTGCTTCACTATTACATTTAGACTGTTGAGGGACAAGTATTAAACTTTGTGCTGAATTACTACTGAAAGATAATATTTTGTTGCTTTTTAATACATGAATAAGAATATAAAATTACGTTCCAATTTATTGGAAATAATAGTATTAATGTTTCAAAATCAATTTGCCTGCTGATATCGAATTTTTGCATAATATAAATGTAGTCTATTAGAACATTTTGCTTAGTCAGACAAATTGTATTACAAATGTGATGCATCCATGTTCAAAGCTTTGGAATTTTACTGATCAAATAAAAAATAAATATCAGAATATAAAAAATAATAATATTACTTTATCATTTACAGATGCATATTGTGAGAAAGATCCTAAAATAGTATGCTCTAAAATTAAAATGATAATTGCACTAAAAGACATCCTATTGGCATGCTCAATTTTGCCAGCTACTATAGACACTAATAAGACTACTTTTTTTTTGTTTCATTGGGGAAACAAATCTTGGTTCACTAACAATGTATCTATTATTAGTGATTTGATGAAAAGAAAACCTGTAGCATTATCTCTTTGATATAATAATAAATTAATGTGCAGCTTCAAAAGCAATATAAAAATTTACAATGAAGATAATAATCGTTAACTATGGTCTCTTTAAATCTTTTATTAATATAAAGAAAGCAGTATCTCACCAGAAAAAATAAAATAATTCAAATCCATAGATGGGAACTATTTTATATATACCAATGATAGTTTGAACAGGTAAAAGAAATGTTTTAATCATTTATTTATTTAGATTTGGACGAAAATGAAGTTAAACAGTTCTGCGTAAACTTATATGACTACAATTTTAGTTTAAACTCAAATTTTAATTATGTATATTATTTTATTACAGCACGTTAATAAACTATTCTAGATACATAAAGATATGATTGTTTTATAGTTCGCATTTTATTGATAAATATTAGCTAGATTCTACTAAACATAAAAATGAAAGTTAAATTCAAAACTACAAAAGCTGAACATTTATTGTTTTTGTCAAATACTAAAAAACCAAAAGTCACTTTAAAAGATGTTCCTAGAACAGAAAATTTGATAACCCTAGATAATTAGAATATACAGTACTGTATCAATCCAATAGCATGATCACCACTTTACTTTACCATCTGTGATTCTTTGCTAGTTTCTTGATAATTTTATTTTATCACCATTATATTTAGAGTTACATCATAAACTTACTTTAATGAGTATTTTACATTTAAAAAATGTACACACATACTTTTTTGTAATAAAATAGAAAAAAGTATATTTGTACTTATTTTGTTAAGTAAAATGTTCTGGATATTATATGGGTTTTAATCAACATTCATTTGTTTAGTCTAAATGATAATATTTTTTCTTAACCAAACAGTTTCTGCATATTGCATGAGTTTTAACCAACTTTCATTTGTATAGACTGTCAATGTAATGATAGAGTGGACTAGTGAATTATTAATGTGACTCCTAGTGTGCCTAAGATAAATCACTTCTCTTTGCTTTAAAAAAAATCATTGAAAAAGCGTAACCCTTCTAAAACAAATCAACTATTGGAAATATATATATATATTGAAAAGATATAATCATTTTTCTTGATTATAATCATCCAACATTTAATAACTGGTTTAAAATGGGAGGAGGGAGTGTAACAGCAAATATATTTATTTAGGAGACAATCCAAGCAATAAGGGAAAGTTGAGCTATTCAAAATTAATAAATAAAACATATATAATTAGGAATAATTAACTCGAAACATTAATTGGTAAGCATGTGTTATATTATATTAGGCAGGGAGATATCTATACATTACACACACACACACACACAAACATTTAAATGAATATTGAAAATTTTATTAGTTAATTTTTAATACTGATTAAGATAATTTAAATTACGAACAAAAGAGTAATAATAATGATATTAGTTAATATTTTAATTTTATAAAGCACTAAATAAAAGTTGTTAATTTTATATACTACTGTTATCTTTTTCAAAAATAAATAACCTAGGAAATCGCATTTGGGAATGGAATAGTTTGCATATTTTAAAATTGACAGAAAATTATCTACAATTGTGAAATAAAATTGACTTTACCTAAAACCTGTAAGATAAATTTTACTCCGATGGCAGATTAAAACACCACAATTTCGGTCTAGATACATAAGCAAATCCTAGATAAGTGTCTCTAAGATGTAATAAAATAGAATACAACGAATTCTCAACCTTCATACCAACTTGATTAATAAGCAAAAAAGATTTATCTTTCAAAAGAAAATTTTATTCACAAACCATAAGAATCATTTACAAAAAGAAGGACATTTACATATCAATCTCAAAGGAGACCAGTCAACAAAATCAGAGGTTACGCTTGTATATATACACAAAAAACAATTTCATATCAATAACATTAAGACATTAGTTATCACCAGAAATTGAAGACATATAACTTCCCATTCCAGAAATCATAGTAGCGGCCCATTTACATTAATCTGATCATGTATATCACATATATGATGGTGTTAGTCAATTCAAACACATATAAGTTTGTTTAATTTATGAACATGTGGACAATGATTAAAACCATATTTGGCCATTTAGTCTATAGAGCTTTATCTTATCAAGTGAAGAGCATTTCCAATGTTTCTGTGTGTATTAGTTTAACATTTTAAATATCGAGAGATTAATTATTATGAACCATATATGAAAACCATACACTTTACTTAGAGATCATGAGGTTAACCAATCCAATATAGGAATTGCATTGATAAAAATTATTTAAAAGCAAGTTTTCATAGAATACATAAGACTAAAAATTACACAAAATATCTCATAGATTCTTTACAGTAAACAAATCGGTTACCATTAGGCATTGTTAAAGCAGACTTAATATATTTATTGGGTCATTGATTAAAACTGATCCATTAATCAAATGAAAACCCTTTCCTATTATTCATCAATTAGGTGAGTAACTTTATAATGGCATTTTCTAGTTCTTGGATCTCTTCCATATAAAGTTTATCTAGAATGTTTTAGGTAAATGGTTCATTAAAATTTCTCAGTCTCTGTGGATTTACAACTTTATATTCTTTTCATCATCGGTACTACACTTTGTTTTAGGTTTATTAGGGACTAGGTCTGGTTGAAGATCCAATTCTGAAAAAAATTTTGGTCTAATTCTTTAATTTCTTTTAGTAAGTGTAAAGACATTTTCATCATGTCATATTCTTCTCCACTTTCGAAGATAGTCTTATTTCTCAATGACCAAAATGGAAAAAATTTATAAATGTTGCCAATCTTATGATCCCAAAATGCCCACTCTTGAAGGCCTTAGTCAAATTTACACAAGCTGATTCTTTGTTTTTAATGAGAGATTTAAAAGTGTTTCTTATGCTATTCCAAATTTGACACTCCTCCAATATATGTGCCATTGTCTCATCACTACACCTACATAGTACACATACAGGGTCCAGATTATAATTCCTTTTACTAAGTATGAAGTCAGCAGTGGCAAGGCCCCAAGGTTGACCTTGATTAAAAAAATCAACAAACCTCGTTCCAATTTTAGATGTTTGGTCAATCTCGAGAACTTCGATATCCCAATCGAAAGAATATTGTCAATTTTAGTTTCTTCCGGATTCATAAGATCATATGTGTTCCAGTAGTTTAATTTGTTATTAAACATTGTTTCTGGTTTCTTCATTTTTAGATGGTTAAATACTATAGAGATTTGCTTTTGAATCCAAAGTCTTCCACTTTTGGGAGGTGGCCTATCGGTAGGAGTTATTTCTTCTGGGAATATTGGCCCTTCCATATCTGGGTTTTTCATAAATAATCTGGTAAGTACATTATGAAAACACTGTATTAATAAGATTTTGACTGAGTGTAGTCCTATGCTGTTCATCTGTTTAGGTTTCTGTAGGAGGCGCAGGCTAATGATTTATGTGCAAAACAATTAACAGTAAATGTTTAAATAATGTTCAAATATTCAACCAGGATTTTAAAAAATCATAGTCGACAACTAGGAAATAATAGAGCTTAAAGAATAACAATCCAAGAATATTCTTATTCATGAAGACAAAATTGATTAAATTAAAATCAAACATTCAATTGAAATTCTGATGGTTAATCTAATCTATAAACTTTAATAAACTGTCTTAAACTTAATTACTTTTGGATATGGAAAAAGGATTTAAATTATTTATTATTTATATTTTAAAGTGCTTCATAAATAGAACATATATTTTACAATTAGTATTATAATTTAAATATACTAAATGTACAATTTTGTTTTGTATAATAATATAAAATTTTCATGTGGTTATTAATAATGAAAAAAGTCAATTCTTTACTATTCAATTAAATAAATTATAATATTTTTTTAACAAAAAAAAATTAAATAAATTATTACAATTTGAAGATATATATATATAAAAACAATTTTATATAAAATATTATAGGTTTGAATCGGTATATATGAACATAAGGCATAAATTATTTGTGATCATTAAACAATGGAAATGTTTTAAATTTGAATGATGATTCAAATTTTATTTTATATATCTTAAAGGAATGAATATTAAATGCGTATAATAACTTATTTTAATCTTTTTGCAAATAGTAGTACAACTTTATTAATTTAAGTTCATAGATTTATCTACTGTTTATTTAAGATGTAGAGTGAGTGACCATATAATATTTTATACAATTAATATTATTTACAGGTATATAGATGTTGCATTATTTCAAGTTTAAGCTATATTACATGTATATTGTTCCTTCTTGAATATAAACTGATTCCACTTTTATTGTAAAAAGGAAGTTGCCTTGACAACAGGTTGAGATTGTTAATTGTTTGTTGTCTATATTGGGATTATATATATATATATATAAACTGCAAATGTAGAATTCCTGCTTTACTTGAGTTATTATTATGATAAGCATACTTGAGATGTGCATTTTTGCATTACATTGAGTAATAATTAGTGCCTTTTTATTTATATTTTACATTCCATGTATTGTAGTGAGAATCCTAGTATATAATGATTAATTCACTGTTTCTAAATATATATTCATGTATTGTTTATTGGTATATATATATATATTGTGACAGTCAGATGATGTAGGTTGGTTTAACCCAGTTTGAATACTAAACAAAAGTACCTCAAGGCCACCCATATGCTAGATATTATATCAAGAATACTATGACCACTGCCCTATTCACCTATTCTCGAGGCTAATTACGAACCAACAACATTATCTGAGCCATACATAAATTATTTTTCAACCGGCCAAGCTTAGCCTCAGTGGTAGAGACATGGACGGGAACACCTATGGAGCTAAATAGTTAAATGGGCATAAAAGTACTATGAAAAATGTGTTTTGCGTGCCTGGATCATTGGAAAAGTAAAATAAAGCATTATAATAAAATTAGGAAACTCAAGCTTTTTATAGTTAAATAATGTTTAATTAATGACTTTAAAATATTAAGAATGTTTTTAATGGCCTCCGCTATTCCCCTAAATTAATGAAAAAGTAATTAGACAATAAAAACAGATTAAATGATGTAATATTTTTGCGGTCTAAATCTTTTCTTCCCAATTCGAATAAAATTGTCAACTAGAATCTCCTTGATAAAGTACAATAATAAAAATCTTTCACAAAGCATTGTCTAATTGCTTTGTGCTAAAAACAGACAGTTTAAAAATTATTTAAGACGTATATAGCTAAATCAGATATATGTAATAAGCTGATGGCAGACAAAAGAGGCATTATCGAGGAGATCAAGTTGGCAAACAAAGGAAACTTACTCGTATGGAATTTTAGAAATATAAATGAAAATTGGAAAAAGATTTAAATGAAAAATTAACCTTTGACTTACACCGCAATGGAATACGAAATATTTATACATGTTAGTAATGAAGAATAGCGAAGGAAAAAGGGTTAAATATATAGATAGATGATCACACATATATATATTTAAGACTAGTCTAATAAAAATGGTTACATTACAAATATCATTAAATAAAACATTTCAGAAATATAATTCAGTGAAGCACTTAAAAAAGGTATGAACAAAAAAGGGTAGAAAGTTAATAGTTCAATGGAGGAGAGATATGATTACCGTCCTGGTTCCTTGGTCATGTTTCCTACAGCGTTCGTGGCTTGATCTGTCCATCGATAGGTATTTGTCCGGACAAGGAAAGTGGAAATAAGTAGCATGCTTTTACAAAAAGTTCTACAGACATGGCACAGAGTTCAAATGACTATTGAGTGGACACTAAGGCATTTTGATGGTATTTAAGAACCTCAGCGATAGGCAAAGCTATTTATTTGCCTAGCCAAGCATAGTAGAATCCATCAAATTCATATGACTTTTAGCTTGAGCATGTTCAAACTTCTCCATCTCCACAAGCAAAATCTGAAAGAGTTCTCCAAAGAGAAATCTGAATGCCAGCAAGAAAACTCTGAATAACTAAGTCTTTTGTTCTCACTTTTATTTATACCTTTTTGTCAGCTACCTTCTATTGTTTGTATGATCTTAGATCTTGATAAGCCCCCATGCTTCTTTGTTTCAAGGTAACATTTTCTAAAAATAACTTTTAATTTTTTACTCTAAATTTCTTTCTTTAAACTTTGAATTTTATTAATTAAAAAAGAAAGAGAAGGTCATCTTTAATTTGCCTTGAATGGGCTAATTAATTAAAAATATACATTTTTTTAGAAAATGCTGGCGGGCTTATCTCAAAATCAAATCATACTAAATATTTTAACAAGATTTAAAAAGAAAAATACATTCTTATTTCTTTTAATAAAATAAGCATTTTTTCAGCAGAATTTTGCATTAACTCATATATATATATGCTTGATGTATATATATGTTTGACTAATAGGTTTTATAAGTAATTTTTATTAACAGAAATCTAATCTTAGAATGGAATTTATTTAAAATGAAATAGTTAAATGCAAATACAAATTTAATAAACATAATTAATTTTAGCTGTAATGCAAAACCCTGCTGATATTGGGCTATAAACTTAATTCAGGCCTACAATACTAATTAAGTTTATAGGAGGCTGTGAAGCATGGATCGGACTTGGATCGGACTTCCAGATCCACTGCTTCAATATATATATTATGCATGCACTTAAAGGCAACCAAAGGTATTGTTTTCAGGAAATAATAATGTTGAGTACTTTACTTTCATTTCCCTGACTATTTCTAAATATGCATATCTTGTCTTTGTTTCTTCATATTAAATGTGAATGAATGAGATAATAATAACAAGTTCTAAGGTAATTTGTTGGTAATAAATTTGTTTTATTAAATTAACATGTATAATATGATAACATATTTTGGTAATGAATCTTAAAATTTGGCTAAAAATATTGTTTTATTTTTATGATTAGACATTTGGATTAAATGATTGTGTGCACATTCATGTTACGGAATACATTCAAATATAATAAATTATATTATATAATTCAAGCAAAACTGAATATTATATTGCCATTATAAAAGTAGAGTCTCATAAACTAAAACCAAATAATTAACAATTATAAAATTTGATTTTCTTTTAAATTATAAAATTTGCTGGTATAATTTTTGACTATGGCTTTCCATTATGCACTGGGTATTTGCAGATGTTGTTAATAATCATCAATAACTGTTGTAACTTTGGAGTTACAAATTGATGATAAAATTATTTATTTTCTTTAATAGTTTTTTTTTTTTCATATGTCATAGCATCGGCCGGGACGCGAACCCACAACCGTCTGCAACCAACTACTTGCTTGCAAGGCTGCTGCGATGACCTCTCAGCTAACAATGCTTGACGATAGTTATTTTCTTTTCTTTATGTTTCAGTTACTTAACACATGTTGTATAATTATTAGTTGGTGGAATAATTTACTTTTAAGAGAAATACAATTGTAATGGTTTTACTTTTCACCACACACACACATTTTTAGCATTACAATGTACACATATATTTTATTAGAAAAAACAATACTAATCTATTTATAAAAAATTAAATAGGCAGAATATCATAATAATTATTAGACATTCAATCATCAAGTAAACAAATAATAGTAAAAACTACTGATACTAATATAATCATAATCATATTTTGTCCATTAGTTTATTAAGCTAATTATAATAAGCAGTTAACATTTCTATCTCCAAGTATGCCATAATTACTATTACTAATAATATAACTATTTCTAAATGATCCAGAGAAGAATTCTAATCCCTAATAAGGTTAGATCCAAGATTGCAATACATTTGGAATAACATCAGTTATTTTCTTTTATAGTAATAACAATTGTCAAGATCCTTTTCATGAACATTCTATTCCTGACTTTATATATGGGAAAATGGAAAAAAAAAACTTTTTATAAATTTTCAATATATATAAAAGATAATATTAACTCAGTTTACATGGATAAAATATCTTCATCTCTATTTTGCATCAAATTGAAAATCCATGAAAATATATATTTCAACATATACAACTCTCTGGAGAAGATTAATTGCAAGATGTCAAAAAAGCTGCTAACCTTCTGCATTCTGATATCTATAAAAATAACTTTTGGGGTTTAAATCCATGTAACAACTTGGTATTGAAGTAAAAGAGGATTCTTTTTATTTCATTGTAACACAAATGAAAAGAGCTATTGCATAAACTAATAGAAGAAAACTTGTTCTTTTCAAAGATTTTCTTTTTTTTTTTTTTTACAAAAAGTAGTAATTCATAAGATTTAATTGAATAAGTTTTTATTATTCACAAATTTGTTTGGATAATGATTAATTGTAAATATTCCGTAAAAATTTCCACTAGTTTCAAGCAAAACCATGTCACAATATTCTACTCACAATAAACAAACATGTGATTCATTAATAAAATACTAATTTTCTGACAATGAGAAAGCAATAGTATAAACAAAAATAAAAATAAAAATTTTAGGTTCTAACAATTAATTTATATATATGTGCATATTTTAAACATTCAGATTAAATTATTTATAGAAAAGTAGAAAAAAATATTTTTAATCATAAATCAACAGATGATTTCATTTGTCCTATGCTGTTCTCAGAATGATAGAGTAGTGGATTTAAAAACTAAAGATTCCTGAATTGATTATTAGATGATTAGAATACAAAATAAATCTCAACTAAATCAATTATGTAGAACTGATAAGCAATTAATCATATTATTTATTTACTTATTATCTTGTTTGATATAGTGCAGTAGTAGATTAATAAACCATTTGATTATTATTTTATTACAAATAAGATTAAAAAGACATTATTTTTTGCTTCCAAATATGATGTAGTATTCCAAATAAAAAGGAATGACAATATAACAATCTAGTAAAGTGAATGTATAATAATATAATATAAATTTTCAGTTATAGAAAAATATGAATAGGAGTGAGTATATAGAAAATAAAAATAATAGAAATAATATTCTTTTTCCTATAAATTATAAAAATGTTTATAGAAAGTCAATACATGGAAGTGAAATTCTTAATTAAAATTTTAAAATGTCTTCCAAACTAATATCCTTATCATAAAATATTGTGAAAGTTTTTTAATTAATTTATTGTTTTATAATAATTTACTGAAGCGGTAAAATGATTCCATTTCTTTGCTACCATTGTACTCCATAATTTCCAGTAGTAACTTCTTATGCACTCAATTACTTTAATTTATTTATTATATGGTTAGTTACTCAAAAGTCAAATGATGTTCAAGCATCAAAGTGCTGGGCTAAACACATCAATTCTACTTTAGAGCTCAGATTACCTTTCCTCTCTGTTGCAACTGATTTCAGTGTATAAAGTGGTAGGGGGGGAAATGAAATTTTGATATAATCATAAAACTGCAGAGTCATATATATGTGCAGAGTGATATATATATATACACACAATCATAGTTAATATGTCGATTTAATAGCATGTGAATATCAAAGAAAAAATGTCAGGTAATGCTTGAAAAGATAGCTTACTTGAGGCTGGAATGTGCTAAGAAAAAAATATTTTTTGTTTTGGAACACCAGCATTTAAAAGTAAAGATAAAATAAATTTCCTCTATACATGCAAATCATAATTATTTCCAATCTGTTTTAAGAAACATAAGATTATTTAATATGACCAAAACTGCATCATCGTCAATAAAAAAGTCACAATTAAATAGCATTCTCTGTTTATATTTCAGTGCACAAACTGGGTTAAAATAAAATTAACTCTTGATCTGTTACTTGACAGGAACATTTTCCCTTTGTTATAGAAGAACTGTAGAAAAGCATTAGCCATTTGTATAAGATTCACTAACTGCCTCTATGACTTTACGCCAACCAAAGCTGGCCTATAGACAAAGATATGCGCTTTCAACTATAACTTCTAATTGATGTGAGACAGTTTTCTAGGAGTTTCTGGCAAGTAATTACACTTAAAATAAATCACTTTTATATATTTGAACTTTCTGAAGATCAAACCCGAAAATATAAAATTATTCTTCAAATAAAAAAATTATTTAAAGCCATTAAAAGAAATGCTAAGACAGTAAACAATATTTAAATTTTTCATAGAAATATTATTTAAAAATTACAGAATTAGTCAATATAATTTTTTTTCAGTACATAAAAAAAAAATGCACGTGCAGATGACGTTAAAATTTTTCTTCATATAAAACTGACAAACTTTTGTTTATTTAATAAAATAGCTAATAGTCAGAATACGAGCAATAGAATCATAATTAATTTTGTTTTCAATTAGCAAAAATAATCTATATATCTTTTGGTTTTGTTTCATATCACTCCCCTGCATAAACTATCTAAAGCAAAAAAGAAAGTTAATTGTGTGCTGAGGTTAAAAGGTAAGATTTTATATCAAAGGCTAGATGATTTATTACACAATACAAGAAACACTTTTACAAATGGCTTTTATCTTTTAAAAAAAAAAAGTTTTAAAATGTGCAAGACCATAAGCTTTCTCCTCCTTTCCATATATATTTACACACAGACAGATATTCAATTAAATCTATAATCTTGACTAATATTTGCTTGTAAATAAAAATTATCATCATCAAAAGGCAGATCTAACTCTCAAAATCAGGTCATCTATTCCAATATTTATATGACTCTTTCTCTAATCCTAAAAGAACTCTGGCTAAATTTCTAATTGAGACCATCACTTTAACTTTCCTATTTCTTTTCTTATAATAGTCTCTTGTCTCAAAATACATACTCAATCGAATTTACTTTCTTTGCATAACTTTAAAAAAAAAATATTTATTTTTCATTTATATTATTATCAACACTAATATATCATTTTTTGCTTTGCACTTTTAATATATAGGGTATATATACTTTGTACTTTTGAATTTAAGTTAATATAGGGATTGAACAGCATACAACTGCATTTCTAATCTTATTTCATTCACTAAAGCAGAGGTCTTCAACCTTTTCACACCTACGGACTTGGAAAAATAAGGATAAGGTTCCATGGACCAGCAAAAATAAGGATAAGATTTCGCAGACCGGCAGAAGTCTATAGATAAATTTTCTTAAAGATAAGCATAATTGTTATAACTGATCAAAACAACAATGTTAATTATATAAGATAAAGTTTTATATATATAGAGTTTATATAATAAAAAACTTTTTTTTAAATTTTTTTAGAAAAGTAATAAAAAATTTAATTCTACCCCCCCCCTCATAAATATCTGTGATAACTAGAAAAACAAATTAATTTATGAATGATTGATTAGATTTTGTTTTCGTTCTGTTTTTTTTTTTTTTAATTGGGTAAAAATTAGATGAAAAAATAAATAAAAATTGGCTATATTAATTAAAAGTTTAAGCTCTTATTATTTATTATTACAAACTTTTTATTGCCCGTCTAGCACGCGGACCTGCAGAAAAGTTCCGCGGCCCGGCACCGGGCCACGGACCAAGGGTTGAAGAACACTGCACTAAAGTATTTGGAAAACTTTTTTTATTATTTATATTTAAACTTCATTTTTATAAATGATTTAAAGGCTAATCAAAAACAAGATTTTAAAGATATGCACCAGTATCTAGCAATAGGTGATAGCATGTATATATATATAGATACACGAATTTAAATGGATCTTTATTAAATTCAAGTATTTTATGGAAAAGTAATTATAAAAAAACCCATTTATTTTCTTTTATAAATTATCAAGAAATTTTAAGTTCTTTTACATATTTAATTCGTGCATGTATATATTATGTGGGATAAATAAATAATCATATATTGTAAATAAAAATAATTACTAATAATTTATATAAAACAAATTTTTAAGAGTCACTCAATGTAATCGTTAAATCTGATAATATTGGCGAGTGAGTCATTGTTTTATGTCAAAAATGTAAAAAAATGTATAAATACCAAAGATTCTTTAATTAAATTTTACTTGGCTAATTGATTGGTCTTTCCATACCATATATAGAAATGTAGGTCAATTTAGTTAAATTTCATTTGGATATTGATCAGTCTTTCCATACCATATATGGAAATGTAGGTCAATTTAGAATCTCAACCAAGTATACCGAGTTTGAAACAATAGCTGACAAGAATTTGATCAGATTAACATCTAAACAAAAATGTAATGGAAACAAAAGATTATGTCCTGTTTCTAGATATATGCAAAATGATTAAAGTATCTTGCCTCAAGGCAGCATTCTTTAAATATTCATATTGTGCATAAATAGCTAAATTTTTGGCTATCAGGAATTCTTGTTCTAGGTTTTATATCAGAGTGCTAACGTGTTTCATGCTAATTTAATTTGTGAAATAAATAATTCCAGAGTTAACCCTTAAACCGCTAATTTTATAATTCCAGAGTTAAAGAAGTGACCATTTGCTTTCCCATACCTTTGGGACTCTCATCTCCCCACCCATGATGCTGAAGCCTGAAAAATCTGGGCCATGTTTAATGAAATGTTCAAAGAAGATGCTTGCTTGAAAGTGAACTTTAAATTTCTACTGATACCTGTTTCCAGCCAAACCAGTATATGATCATGATCCATCGATCACCTGAGTCATGTCAACAAGTTGGCCAAAGTAAAATGTCTACATTGCCGTCAACTCATGAACTTTTATTTAATCTAACTTTCTTTAAAACAATATTGTAAGTCTTTATATATATATATAATTCTTAAAACCTATATATATATATTATTATAAAATATAAAATTTTTATTCAGAAATTTGGTTACAATACACGATAATAGTTAAACATAGAATATATTACATGATAATCAGGAGGATGAAAGTTTAATATTGATATCTTGCTTGACACCAGCTAAAAGGACTAATATGAAGCACAACAGCAAGGACCAAGTCAGGAATAGTATCGTGTTGATAGGTGAGCATGCTTGCATGTCTCATACAGTTCAACGATAGATCTAATCCTTTGTAAAATGTTAAATAATGTCTATTCAATTTCTTTTAAATCTGTGTTAAGTTCTTTCAATTTGGTGCAGCAATTTAGATTGAATTTTATTTTCTCCTAATTTGTTATTTTGATTTATTAAATATGCCAAGTCGGTATCCAACCTAGCAAGTAAAATTAAACCCCACTGCCCTATAGTTTTCTCCGATTAAATTGTTAGAGACTCAAATTTCTTTAAAGTTAATTAGTACAAACTCGCTTGGTTTTATACCAATTATTCCATATCATAATACTATTTATTATTTAAATGACAGGAGAAGTTTTGATATTTGTATTCAGCTGCCTTCATTAATTTATAAATTAAATCCTTACCTAACCACTGAAATTTGTTTTACCAATTTGTTTAACTAAATCTCACCAGAAGTGAATTTAATATTTAATGTATCATCTGCCTATTGATGATCTATGATTTTATTTTGTAAATTAATATATTAAGTTATATGTGCATTGATCTCTTATAAAAATGTAAAGAAATATATAGAAGTGTCGGAGAAAGCAATCTATGACCTTTAGTCTTTATATTCTAATCCACTTTATATTTTCTTAGGCATTAGTTAATCACCTGGGGATGATTTGTGTTTAGGCATTCCATTACACCAGGTAGCATATTATTGTAAACAAGTATTAATTAGTTTATCATAGTCATTAGTGGTATAAACTATCTATATATTGTTGGTGTTATTGGGGTATCATTATAATAGTTTAATTCATCATTTTTCTTGTTATGCCATGCACCATAGGATCTTCAGAATGCCTGGGACAATCCTCATCATCCCTCTCAAAGTAGATGTTTTTCCTACTAGGGATTTCTTTCAGGCACTTCTAATGGATACGTGTATGGGGAAAATACCAATAAACCATCCCAACAGTCTAGCCTGTGCCACTGTTTTCAGAGATATGTTCTTGGCAGTTGTGCAGACATACTTTCACCTTTGTGCAAGTATGAAAAATTCACCCAGAGGGTCATAAGTGACCTCAATCATATATACGATAGTAAATTGTAATGTAATACTGTCTTTATTATTATTAATTTATTTATACACTTGCAATGCTATCTGTAAGCCGTAATTCCACCCATTCTATTTAATTTTTTAGGTCAGATCACATAATTGCAGCCTCTTTTAGGCTGAACCATCTTACTCCCACTCATATGAGTGATTCCCAAATTTATGAGAAATGTGATCATGCACGTTCTTAAAATCACATATTGCCGATTACTTATATCTATAAGATTGTAATAAAATCTGTATATGTAAATTCGTGATATTTTAAAATAATGATTAAACTATAATGAATTATTGATTATCTGATTAATTTATTCTATAACCTTGGCATATTAACAGCACAAACCAAGTTTATATATTAACTGCACCAATGTATTTTCATATGTTGACCGCACAAACCAACTTTCTTAGTTATGTATTAAACCAACTATTTTATTTACTTGCATAACTTCCCAAATAACCTATTTAATTAATCCACAGAAACGCATAATTGCAAATTAAACTAGAATCAAATTTGTAATAATAATTGTATAGACATTTTCGTCACATATTTTGTTTTATTTATAATCATTAAATTACCGTATTTAATCATTTAATAAATTTATATAATTTCTCTGTATTATGGTATTTGTCATTCATTGCCTGAATTTCTAGTATAAATTGTTTGATTGAATTATTAATTGAATGAAGGTTTATTTAATATTATTAATTAAACTCCTTTTATTTAACGTCTTGAATATTATTATGGCTATCATTATTAATCAATATTAAGCAATAATCTATACCTTTTAATTGTTATATCTCTTAGAAATTATTAGTGAATCACTTGAATATATTATTGATTTCTAAGTCTCTGTGCTCACCCTGTTCTCATTGCTGGGACTGCAGTAATGAACCACTTGTAGTATTTCCAAAAACGTTGCTCATAGAGTCATAGACCCTGGAGCACAGATAAATAGGTTAACATTTAGTATTGTTTCTGACTTATGTGTCCTGCACATGATAGATTGATGTCCTTTTGTTTGGATTCTAGGCCTTGTTGAATGAACACACGATTTTGACCAGTACAATATGCATGTCTCTGTTTAAGTATAAATGTGACTACATGTACTTCATGAAAGTGAACATTATACTTTCTGCTAGCAATATATTACTTTGAAGGTGTATCTTTGTTCATTACTATTTCTATTTGATATCAGTCTCATATGTTCTCTAGTCAATATGTCTTGACAGTAGTTTTAGTTAATAGATAGAAATTCTAAGTTAAAAAAAAATGCTGATATGAAAAGTTAAAAAAAAAAATTCTGGGGAATTTGTTTAACTGTAGGAGAAGTATTCAATTCAGTTCTCCCATTTTTTTTTCTAGGTATATATTGTAACATAAATAAAAGATGATCATTGAACCATTGTAACTTAATTAAAAGATCAATAAGATCCAAATTTAAAATTATATTAAAATGTCAAATATTCAAATATTATAACTTAATAAACAAAAAAGAATTGTAGCTTTTTATTTTATATCAAAAAGAAAAGAATTGTAATATGCAACTTGCTGAGCATAAGCTATTAAACAAAAGATCAGACTGAGTTATCAATCATATTAAAGGTCATTGGATTAAATGAAACATACTCCTGGATAGTAGCTATATAGCCATAAGGTCATAAATATTAAAATGATGAGTAGGAATAAATTAAACATATTTCTATAATTAGATTTCTCAAGATATCACAATATCAATAATTATAAACAAATTATTAATAACAACTATTATAACTCAGGTATATGGAAATCAAGTGAGGTGAGTACACTAGTAACTCAATAAAATATCTTCTCAGGTATACAGACAGTAGATTTTATCCACTTTCATTTCTTGGTTGGATCTCAAGTGCATGTCTAAGTGAACAACAAGTGAATATGGTCTATCAGGGCGCCACTAGGTTAGCTGGACCTAGACAAAGTTATATTTATAACTTTTTCACATGTACCAGGTTTGAATCCCTTTGGTACCTTATTTCTTACAAAATGTATGATTTTGATTTTAGACCCATAGCACTGTATGCACTAATATTTAAGTAAACACCTAGGTAACATAAAACATCTTTAAACTAAAGTGGAATTCATTAGACAGAAATCATTTCTTAGACCTTAACATAACAAATGTGTTTCAATATTTTTTTATAAGTTTTACTAGCTCTGATTATATTATTAATTTAGGATAGTAATTCACTCATCCTTGCATGAAATAGATGATGGGATGGTGGTTATAATAATACTAAGAAATCACTAAATACTATGAAATCCATATTTATTTATAGACTTTAAACATTTAAACAGCTCATTAATTAAAACGTGATGATGATGACGATGATGATAATGATAACGATAATGGTTAACCACAGCTTTAGGACTAAGCCTAATCATAAACCTAATTTTTATAAAGAAATTCATAATCATTGCTTAATTTTAGTATATCTAATTGGAACTTAAATAGCTAATATTCACCTTGATGATGAATGATCACACTTAATAAAGACTACTCTTAATGAAATATATACGCCTTGTTTAATAAAATAAACTAATATTTATTGCTGCATTTCTAACATATACATAAAAATTTCTATATCTACATGAAAATTTATATTAACAATAACAACAATAATCATAATCGACTGTTTTAAAATCATAACATTAATTTTTAAATTCTTCCCCCTTTCCGTAAATGTATTTCAAATTGGATGTCACATTGACCATGATTTTCACTCCATGAGAAAATGTTTCAAAAAAAAAAAAAACACTCTTTTTTCTCTTTTGCACACATACCCTTATAAATCTAACATGTAAGTAGAATGACAAAAATAAATGTTAGTAAAATTGGAAAGAGCAAGTTTTAGAAACAAGTTTTAAATTATTTTCTCCCCCTCCCTCCTAAGCATTGAAATGCTATATTTTCCTAAAACAAAATAATCTAATATCTCCAATGTTATATGTCGATCATTCTCACACACACCCAACCACACATGGAACAAGTTAATATATTGCTGTGTATGTGCGTGTTTTATCCCCATAATAACAAAAATATTATTTAAAACAAAATAATAATAAAAAAATATATATATTACATATTAATAACATTTCATAACTTTAGGTTAATAGACAATCAGAATTTTAGTACATCCAAAATCATTATTAAGAAATTTTTGGTTTCAATTGATCTTGTTTACCACTCTGTTGCTAAAATTTTACTAAGTCTCTGATATCATAAAGAAAACATAAAAAAAATTCATATTACCAGTTCCATTCTTTGGCCGCGACTTCCAATGATTCAAATTTATCTTGTTCAATGTCTATCTTTCTGCAGCTACCATTTCCAATTTACTTTGGAACAATCTATTTCTTGAGGTGTATAATTATTTAATGATGATGATCCTATTGAGGTTATTTGCTTTAGTGGACAACTTGGAAATCATTATATTAACTCTTCTTCTCTTCCTGTCAAGCATGATTCTTTTAGTGGATGAAGTACAGCAGTTGTTTTCATGTTTATAAATTTTCTGGGGTTTAAACTCAGTTACTGGAACAATTAATTGGACTTGATGATTTAATATTTATCTGTAGATTAATCATTTTTCTTCTGATTGCCTTCAAATGCGGGTGAATGCTTTCTTATTTCTATTTAAAAACATCTGATTTCTCTCGGTCAGTTGAAAGGTGTAGAATATTATTTTTCAGACAAGACATCTTTTCTTTCCTATATGATGTGCTGGCTGGATGGTCTGGTCAACAGACGAGATATATATTAATTTTTCTTAGTCCGCCATCCTTATATTTTCAACATTCAAAACTTGATATAAAAAATGATTTAAAAAAAAAAGAAGGTTATCTAGCAGAATTAAAAATGTTTGTCTGCCTTGGTTTCAATAATTTTTAAAAAGTCTCTTTAACAATAATAACTGATTTTCTAGACTGCTTTTATATCCGATTTTTATTTCTATTTTTGACCAATTCATTTTTTAGCTGGAGAGTGCAATCTTTTTTAGGAACATTAAAAAAAAAAATCACACACCTGGTTTCCAGACAAACTTTTGTCTTGACGAAAAAAATAGTCTTAATCCTTTTTTACACCTATGTAACATCTCAAATTTGAGCTTCTTTCTTTTGATCTTAAGATGAGACACTTTTAAAATTAGACTTTTCACATCATCTCTAAGTTTTAAAAGAAAAACAACCTTTATAGTACAAACTGTTGAATAAAAAAAATAATTTAACAGATTTTCTTTTTTTTTTCTTTCAATATTTAATAAATAAAAATGTAGTTTATGTATGCAATGTATACACATACTCATTCAAATTATTTATAAACTGACATTAAAATAATCTAATTGCTAGCTTAGTAATTATAACCCTAATATTTAAAATTAAATCCTTAGCTTTTAAATCCTAATTACAATTATAGAAAAGAAAAAATAGAAGTATAGAATAAGATATTAAAATTTAGCAAGTGTAGGTTAGTTTTAAAGAAAGTTAATATGTGTAATTTAAAAGTGACTAACTAAATAGCTTTTATAACACACACTGCCTATACATATGCATTATAACTTTATTTTTTAACAAAAAAAATAAAAATTACCTATTAAATGTGTAACTGTTGTCCTACTCTCTCTCTGTCTTAAGCTTTTAGAACTGGATCTTGCAGGGTTTAAACTTGGATGCCTGACAGCTTCCCTTTTTTTGAAAATGTGATGATGATTTTTGTTCAGCATTTTCTTTCATGCACATTACTACAAATTCAGCTAATGACTAAATTGTAATGGCACAATATATATATATATATATATATATATATATATATATATATATATATATATATATATATATATATATATATATATATATATTAAAACAACTACCTTTAAATGCACTCACAATTCCACTTACATCCTATACACCCTTCAGAATCTTAAATTTTTGATAATAAAGATTCTTTAATTCTTACTTTTTATTTAATTATTCTCAAAGAAGACGACTTTAGCATTATCAAAATTAATAGTGTTTCCTGTAACTTTATCATGGATATATAAAACAGAACTAAGATTTATTTATAACCCTACTTTTATGTATCTTTATTCTTTCATTTATATTCAAACTACTTTGATCTATATATATCTTCTTATAAAGCAAGAGATAATATAGCAAAACTCTGGTAATATTCTTTCTATCAAAAATTTCCTTGGTATTATTTAATACATTCAGGGTAATTTTGATTATATATAAAAGATGCATTCATTTAACATTGCTGAATTTGTATATTTTAAAAAATAAAGTTCATGTTTTGTATATATTTCCAACAATTAATTACAATTATCTCAGTTTATCTTTCACATTAGCTGAATCCTATCACAACCATCTATCAGCCCCAAAGTCAGACTATCCTCTCTAGCACACTTCATGCATATATCTAATTGTTGAAACAATTGGAGGTAAAAATCTTGCAAATATGGGTTACATTTACTTTAAATTAAAATAATCTTGAAAATATTTTAAAAATATTTCTTGCACTTTATTTTAATTTTGGAAAATATACAAAAGAGGCCCAAAAATAATTTAAATCATTCTCTGATAGGCATGCCTGTTATAATACATGCTTCTGCCATTAGATACCTTTTGCAGGGACTTTCTGCATCAATTTTCTAAATGATATCACTATGTGAAATTGTGGTCCACATAACACACTTTTTTTATAAAGTGCATTTAGAATTACTTATTGATTTTTGTAATGTCTGAAAATTTGGAACAATATGAAATTCTCTTTTCTTTAAGGGGAAATAGTGGGGAAAAAAAACAGTGGTAATGCTTTAAACAGTTTACAGACAAGGTGCTTTTGGGAAAAACACAACTTTAGGAGTGATTTAATGGAAGAATCAAATTTTACCATGTCCCAAAAAAAGCACAGTGAATGAAGTTCAATGTTAAGATGATGATTCTTTTTTTTTGGATACAAATACCATTGTGCATTCAGAATTTGTTTGTAACGATCAAACACTTAAAATCTGCAAATTTTGAAGACTTTGCATGATACAGAAATATCACATTTTTGTCTTAATGGGGTGTCCACGCTGCTAGTGCACAATGTTTTGAGTTTGAAACAATTTTTAATCAAATTGAGCATGACATAGTTTATAAATCAGCCATATTCACTTGATCATTCTCTGTGTAACTTTCTTTTATTCTATCAAATAAAAACATACCTAAAATTTTTTTTAGTGACTTATACAACCAACTGAGCTATACTACCAAAGGCATCAGTCACTAGAAATTTCATAGACTTACCTATGTGGTTCCTCCTGATGTCTCAACTTTTTCATAAGTGCAAAGTTGATTATTGGTTTTTCACTATTGTCATGTGAGCAGCTTCTTTGAACTTTCCCCTATCCAATATTTTTCTATTTTCTGAATTGAACATATGTTCATTACATACATGCTTTGCTACTTTAGACACTTGTTTTCTCTCTTCTAATCATCAATTTGAGCTCTTGCAATTGCTTTTAAATGGGATGACTAGTCTCACCAGTATACATTCTTCCACATGATAATTCATAGAAGAAGCTTTTGCTTTTCAGCATTTCAAGTTAAGGCTTTGTAGGTGTTAGAATTCCTTGTAGGGTAATATGTCTCTGGAATACTGTTCTGATGTTATGCTGATTACAGATTTTCTTTACTTTGTGCATCTTTGATATGTATGGGTACACTACAATAACAATAATTGTTTTTCTTTTAATGGTTATTTTGTTGGCTTTTTAAGGTTTTTTTAACATTAACTATTGAAACTTTTGTTCTGTTCCTTAGTAATAGTATAACTCCATGTTTATGTTTCTGATGTGATTGGATGTATAGGCAAAGTATTTCCTTTATGTGTAGGTTTTCTGAAAAAATGTGGTTTTAATTTTGCCTGAGAGAGTCTTGTCACAAGAACATCTAATGATCACCATTCTTTAGGCTTACATGAGTTGTTTACACAGAGGCAAAACTCTCCATACAGTAGCACCACTCAGTGCATCTATTGATTATTCTGATTTGTACTGTAAGTCCTATTGTATAGAGATATTTGTCTCTGTGCAAAGAACATCTAAGAATGCCAATTCTTATTCTTAGCAATATTTACATGGAAGAACTTGAAACCACAGCCATAAAGTTTACTCCATACCTACCTAAAGTTTGGCTTTGCTATGTTGATGACACATTTGTTGTATGGCCATATGGTGAAGTACTACAACAAAATTCCAGAAAACATATCAACAACATATCCTCTTCAATTAAATAAAATCAGAACAAGAAGAAAAATATGGAAGAATGTATATTGGTGAGACCAGTCACCCCATTGAAAATGATTGCAAGAACACAAACTGATGATTAGAAGAGAAAAATAGATATGTCTAAGGAAGCAGACTATGTATGTATCAATAAACATATATTCAATTGGGAAAATGCAAAAATATTATATAGAGGGGTAAAGGTACAAAGAAGAAAGTCCAGAAAAGTTTTTCACATGATAATGGCAAATAACTCCAGATGTCAGCTAAGTGTGATTATACATAATGTATGGAAACCATTAATCAGCTTTGCTTTTAGGAAAAAGTGGAGAAATCAGGAGAATCCATATAGAGAAGTATCTGAAATTTCTACTGACTGTTACCATTGGCAGGATAGCTCAATTGGCTAAAGTGTTACCTTAAAAATTCAATATTTGAAAATCTAAGGATCCAGGTTCAATTTCCATGCTCATACTATCACTGGGAAGACCAGCAATATCTGAAGAAGAGGAGAAAATAATATTTCTCAAAACATTGTGCATACACTAACCTGCATGCTAATACAAAAAGTTGAATGTGATTGGAATATTTAAATAAAGTTAAATCTTTCTAAAGACCTTCAATATTTAATTTTAGATGATGGAATAAGCCCAATATATAAATACCATCATCACAAATCTTCATGAAAACCTAATAAATTAGATGTGAAGGGTCACTTACAAACCAAAATAATAATTTGAAAATAAAGAGGGAATTATATAATGAAAAAAAAAAAGAGTCTAATTGATCAAATAAAATATGTGGTAGAATCTAATTGATAAACAGATTACTGACTTCAAAAATAGCACATACTATAAATTATAATAATACTTTTAATTATATCAGCAATAACAAACAAGCCATTTAATGAATGCATGGAGAATTGCAAAAATTCATGTAGTTGTCACTGGAAAGGATATGAAATATATAATAGATTAAGATGTTTATCCATGATTATAATTGGTTCCATAGGGACCATCAAAATTCCTGTGAATATAATAAAAGGTTAAAATATAGTTATACAAAAATACATTGTTGCAATTAATGCAAATACAGATCTTATGCCAAAAATATCTAAATTAAAGCAGTGTTATTAAAAAGAAGAATGTAAAGAAGAATACAATGAGAAAACAAGAAAAGTATGTTTGTATTAAAAACAGTTAGTGATAAGCTAAAATCCTATTCTACAATACAGTGACAAATATTTTTGGATGCACACTGCTTAAATTACTCAAAGTTAAGTTTCACATAAAAGATCATTCTCAGCTTCTCATCTGTGAATATCATAATTAGCTTAGTTCAGTTTAGGTCAGTTGAAATAAATTATTGTATTTGATTTGCCACTTTGAAGCTTGGAGTTAACTTTCAAAATATCTAAAAATCTATTTTTCAAATATGATGGTATGAAAATATAAGTAATAATCAACAAGATTATTAAAATTCATTCCATGTAAGTTATAAAATAATTCATTATCTACATATAGGTTAATAAATTATTTTGAAAGATGACTTGGAATAAGGTTTATAATTTATCATTGGCATCCAAAATAACATTTTTTTAAAAAACCAAATGAAGAGATACATTTACTTTTCCTTTTTTTTAGAATGAAAAATAAGCAACTTTTACTAAAAGCTTGTTGAACATAAAAAATGTTAGATAGGAAAGACTTTATATATTCCTCAGATATAATATGGCAAATTGTGTCATTTAAATCTTTTGCCAATTATTTAATTTTAAAGTTTGATTCTGCTTAGATTTTACAGATTTTCTTTGGCAAAAACATTAATATTAAAATTTTTATTAACACTATTATTTGAAGATATCAGAAAATAGCATTTTTTTTTTTTAAAAAAAGTTTAATTTCTTTTTACAACTGTCAGAAAATATTTTCACAAATATAAATGTTTAGAACAATTCACGATTTTATCAAATACTTATAAAAGGTACTAATATTCTAATCTTTTTAGAATGGCAAAAAATAATAACTATTAAGAATATTTTTTTATTTACATTTTAATAACTCCTGAATTTTTGAAAATGATACTTACAAAATGATGAATTAATCAATTCTCTTTTTTTTTTACTTTATTATTGATATCAGTTAACATCACAAATCAAGTCCCATGCTTTGTTGAAAAGAGTGAAATACCAGAGAAAATTTTAGTTTCTGATAATTAAAGATTCTGAATGAAATTTATTCCAGCAATGAAGTATATTTTTAATTTAATAGCATTTTCATCTGTGTAGTTTAGTGCAATGATAGAATGATGAATTCTAAAATTGGCGATTCATGGATCACGACTCAAACTCTGTCATTTCTAGTGGCTTGAACTTTATTTACACGAACACCAGAGCAATCTATTATTCAAATATATTATTTTACATGAAAATGATAAACAATGAGAAAAGCTGTTAATAAAACATTTGTTTTACACGATTCAAAATATAATTAAAAAGCAATTTAATTTACAATAAACAGTTAATGTAATATATAAGGGATTGAACTCAGACTTTCATACAACCTCAACTCTCCATGCCATCTCATATTGCTGACCCACCTGATCAAACACATGTTGAAAAGATAAATAATCACCAATATACATATTTCATGCTAAACCAGCAATCATCAGTTGGTCCAGATTACTATCTCCACACACATATATACAATCAGTGCTCAGCTTTACACTAAGATAGCCAATCTTCATACTTTAATGGACAGGCTTCAAACTACTCCTATCCACAACTCTTCAGCCATCCATTTCATTGAAAATCTGATAATGGAACATTCAAAGCCCACCTTAGTGCCAAGGCTGTCATCCTCCCATGTTAACATGTAGGTGTGTGTAAGGCTGTACAGTGTATTAAATAAACAGTTAATGTGATTTATCTATAAATTTAATAACACTTGGGGAGTAATTTTTGGATTACCTAATTAGATAAGTTTAAAAAGATTTTACAAAGCTTAACGTAGAGCAAAAAAAAAAACCTACAATAATCTAAAGACAAACTGTGAAAAAGAATATATCACTATATGCTGATCGGTAAAAGTTTTGGATAGATATCAATTGATTAATCTATTTTAGACAGGTAGCTAGTTGATTATTTATAGGCAAGATATTTGAGGGGCGGGGCATGTTGTGGGCATAGGAAAAATATGTGCAATTATTATATCATAAAGGTCTTTCTTTGAATTTGTTAATGATGGCCAAAAGAAGAATGTTGTTTTTTAATACTAGATGCTATAACAAATCACATAGAGAAAATATATATATATATAATAATCCAATGATGAAAAAAAAAGTATTATCTACATATATACATAAATGTACTAATAAAAATACAGCTGATTGAAACATATAAAAATATGCAAGTAAACCTAGTCTATACTTAATCAACTGTTTAAAAAAGATCAGAAAAATTTATTTTATGCATATCAAAAGTTGATATGCAAATACAGAACAACTATAAATAATGGTGGACGAACTTAAAAAAAAAAAATTCTAATAAATGAAGTACGAATAAAAAATGATAATTAAAATGACTATCATAAATTAAACTATATAAAAAAATATAAATAACTTACTAGGATTAAAAAAAATGTTAAAATTTAATCTTACAATATCTAACATCAAGAAAAACTTTTCTTTTTATCCTCAATTATTCAACAACTTGGAATACAATTTAGAGATAATTAGTAATGTAATGATGTGTTATAAAAGACACCAAGAGCGTGTGAATAATTAATGAGCAGAAGCAAAACAAAACAAAAAAAAAAAAGACAGGAAAGACAAAAAAAAAAATCGTTGTATTGTTATTGCAAATAATAATAAAAAAAAAATTGGTTAAAATAAAATTTCAAAAAATAAAAGAAATAAAACAAGTATTTCTTAATATACATGTTTACTTTGTCATTAGAAAAAAAACTTTAATAAGTGTCCACATTCATATAAATGACAATTTGCTTTTATACAGCTAATAATAAGTTGCTTCAATTGAAATAAACGCTGATGATTTAAAATGAAGAGAGAAATCTATCAATTTCTTCAAGTCTCTTTCTCTCCTTGCAGTTAATAGTATATATGCAGCTGTTTCAATCATCACTGCATGAATTACCAATTGTAACCAAGTTTTTTAATTATTTTATTCTTAAAAAAATGCAAAACATATATAATATGTGTTTTCGTGAAAGTTTGTGATGATAGTATTTTAATTGTATTTTTATATTGGACTATTTCCATCGTCTAATATTAAGTATTGAATGTCTTAGAAAAAATTAACTTTATTTAAATTTTCCAATTACATTCAACTGTTAATAATGGTACACAGGTTAGTATATGCTCAGCATTTTGAGAGGTATTATTTTCTTTTCATCTTCAGGTATTGCTGGTCTGACAGTGACAGTATTAGCATGGAATTGAATCTAGATCCTTAGATTCTTGGATATTGAACTTTAAATTAATGCTCTAACTAACTGAGCCATAATATGTATTACATTCAATCATTCCAGCATATTATAACAATAATATGAACTAATATCATTAAAATTAAAATGAAGATTATAAGGCTTGACATAAAACTCAACATTAAATTTGAATAGGAATGATAAAATACTAGCACTGAAGACTTCCAAACTTTCCAGAAGCAATGCAGTTGTTAATTATCACTACCATTTTAAATATGGATATAAGAAATTTAATTTATTTTTTTTAATTTTTATTCTACTTCATTTGTGATGTAACAGTCAAGTTTGTACATTCGCGTAACAGAATTCAGAATCCAAGCAAAAGAGACCGAAGCTGACCAGACTAGGACTTAATCCGTCCACCACACTTCAACTCTAACCAGGATTCCAAGACTCAAGACCCTCGAATGACCACCTTGAAATTACTAGTATACCTCCTTCCACACAGCCGACATAGGTCACGGAGAAGCAATAAGACTCTGATAATTAAAGAAAGGTTCTTAATTGACTAAAATATATCACTAATCTAATTTAACTTAATCATAGTTTCACATATATAGACTATAAATAATAATTAGAATTGATTGAATCAGATCAATAACAAGACAGAGAACGAAATACATTAAATTAATTATATATTTATTTACAATTCATGAAATTGATCGTTTAACATTTCAGCGTCGAATGTACAAACATTGTGGATAAGAGAACAATTTCTTTTTATATACAATTCAAAATCACTTTACATAAGTAATCATTAAATTTCATAGAGGGTTTAACATATCCATCTTATGAATTTTTACAACTGATACATATTCAATCACTCTTATGTCTATAACTCTAGTTAAGCCAAATCCTATTACATTTGCTGGTATATAAATAATTATATTAAACTTTATCATGAATTCATTACTAAAAACAATATACTTAATACACCATAAACACTCAAGTAAGACCGATCGAACATCTTTAAGAAAAATTTCAGAATGCTGAAAGCGTTATGTTAAGGTGGGAGAGTTGGCTGAAATAAGATTTTACCAATGCACTATGGCACAGGTAAACAATAATAGGAAAAGTCGCTCTGCGGATGGATGAAATAACTTCAGGGTTCTTGCGACAAACGCCGGTATCCTGTAACCGATCGCAATGCTGCGTGAAAAGGAACATTTTGTTCAGAAATGGCGGGGGACTTACGTGCTAACCTGGCCTTGGCTCAGGCTTCGCTACTGCTCTACCCTATAAAAGAAGATGTGCTGGCAACGCCGTGGTTCCATCCTAAGATACGTATAATACGTATAGCAACAAAACGAGAATATTTTTATAAAATAATATCACATCCGCCAAGCAAAGAATAGTATATTTCATACTATGAAATACGAGTTAATAGCATATTAGCTCTATCAAATTGGGACCAACTCTTGCGTAGCTTGGTAATAAACATCTATGCTACAAAAGGGAATATTACTACATCTGTACTTTGACATGCTCGATCTATTAAGTTACTTATAGATAATAAATATTTAAGGAGGAAAAGTATATTTCTATGGACTTAAGAATTTAAATGTCAAATATACTTATAAATAATCAAGGCTAAATTTAATTCTAAATAAAACTAAAAGTTAATTTTTAAATGGTTGATTATAAAAAGCCACATTTCATCATAAATAAAAAGACACTGCAAGCAATTATTATTTTATAGAAATAGGACTCAAACAGGCAGAGGTTGACCAATAAACAATTTACACGAATTTCAAATAATATCTTCTTAAAAAGAAATTAAGTGCCATTTTGAAATATTGGCATATAAAATATAATAAGCATTTAAAATAAGCAAAAATATAGACACAACGAGTGATATAACTTTAAATTAGACACTTATAATGTACTTTAAATGAAAGAACATATAAATAAGTCAGATTATTTAAACTTTAACACATTAAATTTTGGATAGCACTTGACATATTTAAAATATTAAATGGATTTTAAGTTTTGATTACATTTAGCTTTATCATTATTTTAAAAAGAAAGTTAGCTAACTTATATAGATATATTTACATTTAGAATTACACAGAGCTCTGCGGTTTGAAAAATAAAACGGTACCGATTATTTATCTGGACTGCAAGTTCTTGGCTGTTGGTTTGGTTTAGTTTGACTGGGCGGCATCATCTTTCCCATTATGTTAGGCTCGTCTCTTCCATCGGCATGATGGTGGTTTAGGCATTTCGAGGAGAGAAACCCCATTCTCCCGCGGAGTAACAGCAACAAGATGCCTGCTTTTAGCCGGACATGTTAAACATTAACAATTGTGAAGACTGGCTGCAATTCTCACTAACAATAAAGCTGTTCTCCTTGTTAAAAATACAGAGTATTTATATCTTTTCCTTATCGGAATCTATCGCCTCAAGACTCACTAAACTCAGGAATTTAATTAAATATTTTTCAATTTTACAATCCAGATTTTTAAAATCTTAGATAACTTATGTTAGAAACATTCCATAAGCTATTATTATAATTAAGATTTTTCGTTGCAAACAATTGTCCAATTTAGATTTTAAAATAACTTAAATCTTATCTAAGGAGATTTTAATTAGTAAATTTTGAATTAGTTTTACTTTTTACGAATTGCAGGTGTGGTCGTTAATGACACTTGTTTACAATCAAAAATCTTTTAATTACTTGACCAGCTTTTATTTTTAATCTTACATATAATAGAAACTCTTTATATTTAAAAACAACCTTTTAACATTTTTTTAAAACGAAAACATTTTTACCATATTTATTAAAATAATTTACAAACATATTTTGATATAGCCTTTAAATATATTTTCGAGAAACTTTTCCCTGAAATATATTTAAAACAAGAAATCTTTTAACAATTTTTAAAGACATTTAATATTATTTTTAGATATTGGCTTTTACATATTTTAAATCATGTCTTTCTTCTATATAGCACAGATTATATATCCACATACGAAATTATAATATTAAACAACAAAATTAATAATTTACTCTTAACTTAAATAATATAACGAATATTTTTAGAAATATTAAATAAATTTAGTACGCTATAATTTTAGTAATCCTATCTAATTATAGCGTTGGTTCGCACGCAAATATATAATACTGTTTATACAGACATGAGCGAATTTTAGATTTATTAACATTTAAATAGGTTCGAACTTAGCACAGATGAGAGTGTCAGTGATGGACCATTTCTTACTTTCTATAAAACTTCTTATATTCAAATTACCTTCATTTCTATGACTAGTAAATTGGTTATTTATCTATATCAGCTTTAAGATATGCACATGCACTTTTACTGATAATTATAATCTTACTTTGTACAAATATTTAATTAAAGTAAAATGCACTTAAATCACCTTTCTACATGGAACTAATTTTTTTATAACTTTAATATGCTATATACATTTTTATAATGCTTATTTCCCATTTAAAAATATTAATTTTTCATGGCTTTCATTTTTATCTAATTTATAATTTTCTTCAATCTTATCTTCTCTTATTTAATTTACCACATTTCAATTCCTTATAAACTAATTTTTGAAGTGATTTTCAATTTCTGTATACATGATCTCCAATTGTTTACTATCATGTTTTTGTATAATCTTTAGATTGCTCAAAATAGTTTTTGCCTCTTGATAACTTCAATATATTATTTAAACTAGATACTTACATAATATTCAGTTAATACAACAATAAACTCTCAGATTATCTTGATATCTTACTTCATAATTTTATCGTGCCTGTTTCACAATGACTTCCATATCTAATATTTTCATTTGTAATAAAATCTTTTTTTCATTTATTGTATAAAGTCTAATTTATCCTTTTAAAACAGAAATCTTTGGAATTAGATTGTGAACAATATTACTCTCTGACATCTTACTCTGTATTTTACCTTAATGTTGCTAATACATTTTTACATATTATTTTATATTATTAAAAAAACATACTTATAAAAATATATTTTATAATTTTCAGATGTAAATAGCAGATAATTAATTTCATATCATTAATATGATTTAAGTATATAAAATACAATAATTAAAATTAAATGTGGCATGTTGGCTATATAAACATTATTAGCAATTTGATTTATAGTATTAAAGATAACAGATATACTGCTGAAATTAAATAATTATTCAAATATATTGACAATAAACAGAGCTAATATATAAAGCAATCCAGAGTAAATGAATTTCCCATTTCCACAAATTTTGGCAACTGAAGAAGTAAATAATTAATTTAAATTTCAATTCGTCATAAAAAAACAATCATATTCAAGAGCAGAAAAGAGTATTTAAAAAAAAAAATAAAAGTTCTATAATGTAACTGTTAAATATGATAAACTAAATGTGAATGGAAAAAATAATGTATGTAAGAAAATAAAATTAATCAGTATGCTCATGTTTAACTTCAAAAGGAGATGCTATATTTGAGAAATTCCTGATAATAAGATCTTTGTGTGTGAAGTATATAGAAGCTTTGGAAAATGCTAGTTTCATAGGCTACATCTAAATTGCCTCTGAAAAGCTTCATTGAGGTAACATGTGAATACTGAATATAAGAAAAAAAATCAGAATATTTAATAGATATAATAAATAAACACAAATGTATTATGCATTCAAAAATTCTAGTGCTGAGATAATTGGAAGAATATTTCATACTCTTATGCAAAGCATCATAAAATATTGCTACTGTATTAAAAGCAAAGCTTTCAATGATTAAATGATTAAAGTACTCAGGAGAAGAAGTCTTAATATAACTAATAGATTTAACTTTCATTTAAAAACCAGATCAAGAGAAACTAATCAAAAATATCTATATATTTTTGCATTACATTATTTTCCTTGTACATTAATTCCAAAGGCAGATTTCCTGGATTACTATGATATTTTACTGTTAATGATCTGATGAATAAACTGTTCATATGTGAACACTATAACATCTATAGACACTTTCATAAATAATTATACAGCCTTATATTATAACAAACTCCCCTGATTTTCAGCTAAATTAAACAAAAGCATCTGTCTGGTGAACAAAATGGAACTTTTGCGTTCATTTTGTTATGGAAGTATTCAGATATCATATAATTTCCCAAGCAACTAATAACAAAATTTTTTTTTTTTTTTTTTCAAAATTATTGTAACTATATCATTTCATAAGTGCTCATCATAAAACACATATAAAAATAAAAAAATAATATGAGTGAATAATTCTAAACTAAAAATTTCAAAATTAATTCCAGATTTAAAAAAGTGAAAAAAAAAAAAGTCTATCAAAGTGAATGGCGTTATTCTACTGTATTAAATAATTGACGTTTTGATCAAATGATTTTTGACAAATGAATATGAGTGCATATTTAAAATAGACAATTGCAAACTATGAATTTCAGTTATTTACATATAAAGCTATTGCAAAATAATTAAGCAAACCGGTGAGAATCTATTTATGAAAAAAACATAGAAATATGCATCTTTCACTTGCATAATTGATAGTAAATAATCCTGAATATAATTTCTTAATATTCCAAATAATCTATTTTTATTAATAATACAGCGCCGCTTGGCTACACACATGGCTTCAAGTATGTTAATAGTCTCCTGTTATTTTTAATATTATTACTCGCAACTTCATTATAAAAGGTAATTTTTTTTTAAAAAAAACAAAACAAATTAGTTATATTGTAAAAGTTTGCAAATATTTGTGTGTGCATCTGTGAACACAAAAAAAAAAATACACTTAGTTCACAGTGATGGTTAAAAGTAACGTAAATGGCTGCCATGCTTTCAGGATTGCATAACACCAGTGAAAAAACAAACCTAAGAAATAATGCTACTTTAATTAATAACAAAATATTTGCTGATATTTCAGAAAAAAACTTTGGTATCTTACACTAATTACAAGCATGAATTTTAACCCCTCTCCACAAGGAATCAGAAAATCTACAACCAGTGATATTGAAAATTTAGATTTACAAAATCAAAACGATGAAGAAACACCCCCCTCTGTAATTTAAAGTGCTAATATGCTAGATAGCATTTCTGAGAAGTTCCACAACTCTGTTCCTAATGGACTATTTAACACAGTCTGCCATTTTTTCACTGAGTGCTCAATAGTTTTATCAGCTACAGATATTCATTGTTCTTTGTATCACTTCCCAAAAGCTTTACTGTATTCTGAAACCCTCACTTTACACAATGCATGGGACAGTGTTCTATGCTTAGCTGATCATCCCAATAAAAGATATCTGATCATAGAATCCCATGATGAAAACCAAAAAAAAAAAGATTTAAAAATGAAAATCAAAACACAGGGTCATTTTTCTCTAATTGCTGTAGATGAAGACAAAAAGAGATACATAACTGGCATAATATGTCTAGGTTACTCCACACAGGATTTTCAAAAAAATAATAGAGCCTTTTGGGAAGTTTGTTTCATTGCAACTAGTTTACCCAAAGGACACACCTGTTCCAATATACTGCAATAGCTATGAGTTTAAAGTCAAGCTAAACAAAAATATTGATCCAACCATTATATCTACTCAGATTATAGACCAAAAGACAACAATTTGCCTATACATAAGAGAATTAAAAGTACAATGTTTCTCTTGTCACCAATGTGGTTATCTAGAAATTAACTGCATAACCACTCGGCACTTATTGTGTAATCAGGTGGGTAACCAAACACCTAGAAGCATTCATAATCAAAGCCAAGGCAATATTGACAAAAAACCTAATACACAAATTCTCCCTTAAATAAAGATGCTTTACCAGTTCATCTCTCCATCAAGCAGACAAATCAAACCTTCAGTGCACCCATTAGCATCGGCAACAAAACTGATCAGAGAGATGATAATCAAACTATCACCTTATCAGCCAAACCATGTAGCAGTTAGTTCAACTCATATAGTTAAAGTACCACAGTCAATAATTTATAATGACAATACTAACCAATTTTCACATGACCATGAAAAGATCATGGTAATAAAAAAATAAAAACACTTGATACTGAAATTAATCTAACATGCTCCACTATCCTGTAACCCCCACTTAACAGATACTCAACAAAAGCAGGAATCTCTGAGCACAAAAAATTTTCATTATTCACTTATCAAAACACCAAACTCAAACAATGAATCAAAAACCAACACTGAAGACAAAAAAAAAAAAAAGCAAACTTAGATGTTGATTTTCAGTATAAAACATAGGGTGTTGCTTCTGCATTAAACAAATTAAAAAAGGATGTATTCATCATCACTAATAATGAGATTTTGTAATATTTGGAAATTATGATGACAAGATTATAAAATAACTCAGCATGTTCTTGATAATAATTGTTACGAAAGACGTAAATCTTGTTATAAATGTTATTGCAAAACTCTAAGAAGAAATGGCTGATGATAAAACATAATAGTCAGCTACAATTGAATAATAAATTGAAAACTTTTGCAATAAAAACTATATTTAATAAGTAGTATTAAACAAACTTCGGTATATGTAAAATTATTTTAAAATGTATATATTTATATTTATATTACAATGAAACATTTTTCATACTTTATTTAAATAAAACTTTTAATAAAAATATAAAATCAGCAATGATTTAACACCTCCCAAAAATTTAGCTACATCATAGCCCTATAACAAAGCAATTTTTCATTAATAGATAAGCTTAGAGAAACTTTTCTGATTTTCAAATAAAGTTTATTAAACACAGATAACAGTATTTAATTTAGATGTGGGAGCATATTTTGAAAATCCAAAGATGATAGCTTATATATATATATAAAATAAAGATATATTCAAATTTAAAGCATACTAAGATAATAAAATAATGATGACAACAAATCCTCTTACCCAAATCATTAATCTTGACAGTTTAAAAAAGATGAATAAATGATTTTATTGATTTTCCTGAAAGAAGAGAATTGGACATGCTTCTGCATGAAATAGATAAACATTGCCATACATGATTTTCATCTATTAAAAACCTCAGAAATATTTAAATAAAATCAGTCAAGAAAAAAAGAGTAATAGACATTAGAAAATAAAAACACAATATATATAGACAAACAGATTAAATTGACTGGTAGATAGGTAGATAAGATATCGTTTCACTAAAAATGAATAGCTCGTTTTTATTTGTAAGAATTACTAACAATGTTATTTAGAACCTACTCATAAATGAATATGAGTTTTCTAACCAGAAGAGAGAAAGACAAAGAACATAAAATTAGAGATGAGTTTTGTGATGACTTTATAAGTTAACGTATGAAACACATCTAAACCCCAATGTATCACATGCTGATTTTTTATATAGATTATCTGACATCTTTGATATTTATTATCTTTTAACTTCTGCAAAAATTTCTTTATGAAAAACTTTGAAATTTCTTAACTGAGATTATACAATGCAATTTATCCTCAAGTATATCCTTGTCATGAAAACAATCAACAATATGCTCCCTTAGAGGTGATTTTATGATAATCTCTATAAAATAAATAATCAGTTATTAATATAAATCCAGTCTCAACTTTTAGAAAATTATTTTTTAGAATTATATTTTAAACATTTGTTTTATGCATACACAGTTCAGAGAAAATACACTATTATAACATCTAAAATACAAGGATTTACTATTATAACAGTAGATACAATATCAACACATTCAGAAAGCAAAGAAAACATAGCAATTGGATTTACAATCTAGCAGGTACATTTTATAGAACTTCATTAAAATAAATTTTTCTTACAATTTTATGTTACTTAATGAGAAGACTATTTAGCACTTTTATAGAATGTCAGTATAATAATTAATTAATTAAAAATTATGTCAGTATAATATAACAAAAACATCATCATTTAACTCCTCAAATGCACAAATAACATTTTAGAATCTGTGTTGAAATTTACTTTCCAAGTCTGTCTTTATAAGCCAAAAATCTACCAAAATAGTGATTTAACCTGATTAACATTTTCAAACTGATATCCATTCAACTTCCATAACTTATTGATAAAACTTCTTAACATTTCTTGAATATTAAGTACTAAACCAAATTCATTATAGGTTGTATTGCAAATATTAAAAATATTCTATACATCATCCTTTGAATTAAAAAAAAACAACACAATCTCATCAACCAGCACATCATTAATGTAGAAACAAACAAGATTTTCTTACTTTTGCTTTTAATTAAATTAATATCAAAAGACTCATAACCTGCATGCTAGTACACACATTTTTCAAGTTTATGAGTTTGAATTTAGGCCAGATAATCCTTAAAAAGGTTTTTAGACATAAACATGCATAGAACTTTTCTTTCAAGTGGATGATTAATAAAAACTCATCATCTGATTTTGCCTGTTATCTAGCTATTATTACATAGAAAGTAAATGTCCAAAATTAATCTGATATAATAAGATGAATGTCAATGCATTGAGATAAAAACAGCAATATAATTGTAATATGATGTGGACTTCATCATTAATAGAATAAGTAACATATTATGGTGCTATACTCACAATTTTAGTCTAAAAACTCTACAACAAAATCTATATCATATATTGGTGAAATTTTATATAAATGCTTTCAAAACATTATTATCATAAAGAAAGAAAAAAGGTGGTATTAGTGATCACTCTTGATTAATATTAGATATAATTTAGAATACTTCATATTTATCAACACCAGTATTAATGTTATGTTTTATATCGCAGTGTAGAAGTTGTCTAATACAAATAAGCATTAATGAATTATCACCTATTTTCAACTGAGTTAATTACCTTGACCACATGAATAAAATCAACATATAAACATATTTTAATCATGATACTTTTTTTTTATTTCTCTGGAAAAATAAAAATTCACAGAATTATCATCCTTGTTGATTTTTCTCCCAATATCTCTGCAGTCATTCCATTATTATGATTACAAATAAGTTTTAACTTTATCAAGCTGAACATTTCTGTCCAAATCTGAGTTAATAGATTGGATATATTATTAAAATCAGTTATCTTAATTTTTGTATTCTTTATTAGACCACCCAAAATATTTCCTCCATCTTTTGAAATGTTATTATTATTCAACAAAAGTATTAAACAATGATGATATGGAATTATGTTATGATGATATTTTTAATGTCCATTTCTTATCTTCAAATTTTAATTCACCCATCATTCTGGATTTAAATCTTTAATTTGCTTAGAAAGCTTTACATTCTTTTTATTATTTCTGTAAATTAAAGTATATTACATTTTTGTTAATCAAATCATTAATAGTATTATACTGATAGAGAAACATGCATTGATCTTTTTATTGAATCCCTAACAGACTTATTTGCAACTACAATAGACTCTTTAAGCAAATTTTAACATGAGAACATATTAATCAATTTAACTATCCAGCCAACCGGCTTTTTTAATTATTCATGTAGTATTACAGTTAAGAATGAAAAACATAATTATAGTCCATAATGGTATTTTTTGATCATAGATGCATTTGGTTTGTTAATGGAGATTTATTTTGCAAAAACCATTTAAGTTCTTGAAGGCAATATTCTTATTTCCAAAATCTTTGAGCTATAATATACTGATCCTGCTAATAAAAAATTAAAGTTTCCAAGAATAAAAACTTAATCATTCATTCATATTGATAAAATAATATTATTCTAATATATATTTAGGCAAAACAATTTTAAAAATCAATAGTTTATTATATACATTCAAATTTCAAAAATATAAATAAATGAATGGATTTCTTGCTCAGATGTTCATAAAAAATTTAAGCAACAAAAATGCCAGAACTGAAATCAATCTGAGGAAGTTAAACCCCAGAAACTGATATTGTACCATTGTACTAAACCATCTAAAACATTTCAAGATGAGAAAATGACAGATTAGATTTCACAGTAAACGTAATATCATGAATTCTTCTTTTAATTGAAATGCAATTCCATAAAAAACAATGGCAAATATCTGTTCAAATAAACTGCCTATCTCTGGAAGATGAGAAGTTTCCAAAACATAATCATTTATTAAATATGGAATGTCTGTGTGTGTATGTGAATGTAAATAAAATGTATTATTTAATCATGTAAAGATATGCAGTTAGAATAAAAAATCTCATTATTATGCTATGCTAGAATATCTAGATATGCCAATCATACATTTGAATATATATTAAAAATCAATTACCCTAATGATAAATAATTGTGCAAAAATGGTCTCATATAAAAAAACTCACTACTAAGAGCTATTTGTGTCAGAGTATAGTATAATTCTGATTATGATTCACATACTAAATAGCAGAAAATAGTGTGCATACTGTTGATATGATAAATACCTAAGTTTAGCACTGAACAATATGAGTAGAAACTACTAAGAAAAGCTATAGAGATTTTTTAAAAGAACTAAGAGCATAAATTAAAAGTGTGAATTAAAGAAAATTAACAATATTTGTAAAAAACTATTGGTGGATAAACTATTTTTTAAAACTTTTGAAAATAATACTATAAATTCATCTTTTATCCATGAGAATATTGGAATATATATATATGGTACCCGCTTAACAATATAAAATAACTCATAGCTCAGCCTTCTTAATGGCAGATAGTGAAAACATTTTCACTAAAAAATTAGTCAGTACTAACTCTTTCTTCTTAAAATTATTAACACTTGGCTAAAGTCACTCATAAATTTAAAATAGGAAATGTAAATAGCTTTTCTGCATAAGACTATTTTTGTTACTGCTACTTGTTAAAATTAATAAAAATTGTTCACTATCATTCAACATATGAACATGAATAAATATAAATTCCTTAAATATCCTTCGCATTGTTTTGTAAGTAATATTTCACAAAGTTTTTTAACCATATGCATTTTCATTTTCTGAAATAGATTTTTTCCTTCAATTACAATAGATTCCTAGTTGGCTTGTGTAGCACACTAGTAATGAAAATTTTGTTTTTTTTTTATTCGATATTGAAATAAGTATCAAAACTTAAAAAAAAATCCATAGTTTTATAAGTTACTGTTACTAAGCTTTAAAGAAATAATAAAATTTAAAGTAAATTTAGAACTTAGATTTAAAAAATACAAAGAATATGATTCTATTCCTCTGAAAATTTCTTGATTTCTCCCTCGTTCATATTTGCTTACCTGTATTTATAGAAATAATCTACTCTTTCATGATTGGTCAATCAATTCCAGATACTTGCTAAATGTTACATATTAATTATTTCTGTCCAGTCTTTTAAAATAATTTAATAATATATATTATTAAATAATACACTTTTTCAATTTTATTCTAATATGATATTTAAATAAATCTTTTAATAAAAAATACTTTTATTTCAACTTAATTTTGGAAACATAAAAATCTATCATTTGTGTCACTATAATAATTATTTTAGATACTTCATATAATTGATACAATGAAATAAAAGGCAACATTTATTTTACACTAGTATTAAATCAAGTTAAGGACAAGGAGTACCATTTAATTATTACATAAATGTGCATGCAAATATATTAACATGCGTTTCATTCTGCATTTATTTCATCATTATTAAATAATAATTAAATAACAATTTTAAATTAGACTGTTAATAATTATAAAATATTAACTACAGTTTTAACATTATATTATATGATTTTAATAATTATTCCCTTTTATTTGACAGTAATATTGTTTTATATTCTCAACTTTATTATTTAAATTAAATTATATTGCTTTCCAGTAACTTAGCAGAATTTTAATATTGAAAAACAATTTATTTTAATCTTTTCCATAAATTAAATAATAAATTATAACTAATGATTGTATAAAATTTAAAATTTCTATATGAAAATTGACTATTATTCACATCCATAGAGTAATATAGCAAAATAAAAAGATTACAATATATATATTGTAGGCAATGGCCAATTCTGGCCATGCCAATATTGCAAGTTCTTTAACTTATTCATTATTACAAGCGTTGAAAGTGCTCAAGAAATTTCAAATTATAAACATCTGGGTTGAGGTTAAGATTAATAAAAATCTGTGCAAGCTATGCATGTGCTTTTTAGACCTTCTTTTCCATTTTTGCCTGCAGATTCCAAAAAGGTAAAATTTATTTTTCCATGATAAAAAATAAAATTTTTATGATAATTTTTGTGATCAAGTAGATTGAATTTTTTTATCTTTCTCTCCTATTTTGTTAGTTACTGGAGAACAGTTCAGCATGAAAAATATATCGGTAAAAAGTTTTACTTTTTCCATTGTACTTTGAAGAAAACATTATGAGGGCCTATTGGTATTTTTATTTTTTTACATATTATTAATTATTATTTTTATTTTTCTATATATTATTAATTATTATTTTATATGTTTTTTAATTATTATTTTATTATATAATTTTTAATTGTTGTTTATATATATATTTGATAAAAAAAATTACTATTGAAACTAACAAAAAAAAAAAAAAGAAAGATCGTGATTGTCTGCATTTTTTTCTATAATGTGAGCTTAGTCTTCAAATTAAATGATATAAGACAAAAATAAATATATTTTGGAAATATAATGACTGATTTAGATATTTCTATAATTTCTTGTCTGATGTAAATGCTAAAAGTAATGATTTGATAGTACATAAACGGACTTGCAATATAAATTTCAAAGCTGCATATTTTTTAATTATTATTTTATTATATGTTTTTTAATTATTATTTTATTATATATTTTTTAATTATTGTTTTTTTTATATATATTTGATAAAAAAATTACTATCGAAACTAACATTAAAAAAAAAAAAAGAAGAAAGATCGTGATTGCTTTTTTTTTCTATAATGTGAGTTTATTATTTGAATTAATTGATATAAGACAAAAATAAATATATTTCAGAAATATAATGACCCGATTTAGATGTTTCTATAATTTCTTGTCTGCATTTTAATAATAATAAAAATACTCAAATGTTAAAAGTAAGTTTTGACAGTATATATATATATATATATATATATATATATATATATATATATATATATATATATATATATATATAAATGACATGTATGTACCTCAAGCTTAGCTCTATGATGAATTTAGTATTTCATTCACTTTTTATTTTATTATTTTGTATATAGTGAGAATTTTAGTAGTAATTTTTAATAAATTACAAACTGTATTGAAGTTCTTTATTATAATATTCAAATTATACTAATTATTGATCAATATTAAATACTTGTTATAAGGGATGTTATTAGGGATGTCTTATACATTGCAAACCTTTGTATGGACATGCATTTTGAAGGACTACTGAGAAAAATGAAAGGTACTAATGACTTTATTCTATGAAGTTTTCAAGTGATGGATTACCTTAGATAAGTGTTATTATATACCAAATTTTTAAATTTTTTTATGATGAATCCAACTAACCTACTAACAAAACAATAAATTTAAGTTGTGTGCATGACAATTTTGAATTTATAAAATAATATGAAAATTATTATTAGAAATATTAACATTTATTCTATTTTTTATTACTTTAACTATCAATAACTATATTTTTTGAACTTAATTACATTCTTTGGGGTTCTATGTTTCAAAAAATATATATTATGTCATTTTTGAGTAATATAAATTTAATTCATGATAAAATTTGTGGATTAACATAATTTTTTAAATATTCAATATGGCCACTTCAGCAGTAAATAAGTTAAGTTTAGAATATATTAATTAATAAAAAAATAATATTTGATTTTCGAATGTTTTTTTTAAAAAATAATAATAGATATTTGATTTATTTAAATATTTTCTTCATTAAATGATATGAAAATTTTCAAACATTTTTTAAACATAAGAGGAATATTATTATAAGTAATAAATATTTGTAAAAAAGAAAGAAAATATAAAATTAAATAAACAATTTCTTTTATTCTTCCTCTTGCATAATTATAATAAATTACCAGTTTAATTTTAGTTTTGAAAAAGTACTATGGAAAAAATCTCTTCAGTACATTATTTAATAATTTTTAACTTTAATTTTTTATGTTTAGTAGCATTTGTAAAAGAAAAAAATAAGATTTTAACATCTTTGATAAATTTTTGTTGTAACTGATTATAGTTGTTTTTTCTCTTAATCTCTCTTCAATACAATAAGCAGAGTTTATCACCTCAGTGTAATTAACTGATTATCTTGTAATTCTCTTTTGGCATAAAAAAAAAGTATAGAAGATTTTTTTTGACTTGTTGTACAATCTTAAAAAAGGAAGGACATAACTAAACATTTTTTTAGTAAAAATAGATCTCATTGGTCAATGTTGAATTTAGTCATGCAAGAAATAGTATTGTGATTTTTGAACACGGAATTGTTCTAAAGATAAGGGAGTGATTAAATCAGTAGCACTTAGTGTCTTGTATGAAGAGATTAATCTTAATCAGATTGATGAACAACACAAGGTCTTGATCCAGCTGTTAAAGAGAACAGTAGAAGAAATCATGATCCTGGTGCTAAACAAGTAAGAAGGATAAACTTTGCTGTAAAAATGTTTTCCAAAATCAAGACATACATGTACTAATTTAGCTAAAGCTAAACATCATCTACTTCAAAGTAACCAGCTCACTAAAAATTGTACAGAAAAATGCCCCTGAAGTAATATGCAACAAGCCTTGTTTCTAACTAAGAGCATGTCTATCCCTAATTTTATGTGATTTAGTCATCCCTGGAAAATTAAAAAAAATGATAAATTCATTATGTATTAGCCTGACTTGTAAATAAATATATATAAAAATGACATTTTTATGGCAGAGTATATAATTTATCTGCATACATTAGCCTGGAATTGAAAAGCCTTCAAAAAAAAAACTTACATAGAAACTGGATGTTATAAGTGTCAAAAAAAAAAAAAAATAAAACCATGGTAAAAGTTATTTTTTTAATGTGCATATTATCACATCAATTTTAGATAATTTTTTTATGAAAATATTTTTTGATCATAATGAATAATCTTTATTAATTCAATATTTTCTTTTAAAACATGATTTTATTCATTTATTTCCCCTCCAAAATTATATAAGAAGTTAAACTAATTTAAAATGTTTTATCTCTGATTGTGAAAAAGTTGTTTTCCAACTTTTTTTATTTGAAAGTAAATAACTAAATGAAAGCAAAAGTTAATTAATTTAAGAAATAAATCAATTGAGTAGTCATTTTTTATATGAGATTATAGTTTTGATTAAACTGTATACATTTATATTATCATATTATCATGCAATTTTTTAATTATTAATCAGTTGGTTTATTAAATAATTGCTTTAAAATGTTCTAGGGTTAAGGCCTTTATTCTTCCAGCTTTCTGTTCTATGAATGATCATTGTGTGTGCCATGATTATAGTACAGCTTAGTATTTAAGGGATTCTTAGATTATCCCATAAATTATTTAAAATAGAGTAAGCTGTTACATTTATCATTCTCTTGTTTACAGTTACAGATCCTAAAATATTATGAACTTGAACTATCTCTAGAGAGCATAATGATTAGTTATATGAATATAGGGTTTTGTGTGTGGACATCCAAATGACAACTCTGGATGGTAGAAAGGCATCACTTTAGAGTGCATTCAATGCATTTTGATTATTTTATTAGAAATTAAGCATTATTTTATTATGTGTTATATTTTGCTCTAAGTTTGACAATGATTAGATAAGTAGCCTGTTTATAATGTACCTCTTTTAGATTCAGTCACAAGATTGATTGTTGACAATTGATTTAATAATTCTTGTGTAATGTTGGATGATGTAGTTTATAACTTATGATTACTATAACTACTTAGTTTTATTCTATCTGATCTCATGTTCCTGTGTATATTTGTTTTGCATTTATTCACTGTATTCATTTTATATTATGTAATCAGTGAGGACAATGTTTCATTTGCCATTTACCCATTTCACTCCACCATCCATATCATTATGATATATATATATATATATATATATATATATATAATGATATGGATGGTGGATCATATATATATATATATATATATATCAGAAACTGCCTGTGAGAAGAACTATCTTCATTTTCATATGCAAGACAATGGATTATAATTATCTATTGTGCATGTGTAGGAATTGAGTTTATATATAGATTTTGGAGATTTCTAATAAAAAATTCTAATTGTTATTTACTCTATATTTTTTTCCTATTTTGTTATTTGACATTGAATATGCTTCAGCTCTTTGAGCACATTATGCGCTCATCGGATGACATGTTGTTATCTTTCTTTACTGATGTAAAAAGTATAAACATGACATCAACCAGCATATGGGCATTTGATAGCTCAATGACGTAGCTTTCCAAAGATATTTACCTCAAAAAAATCCGTTGAAATTTGGATTTTTGGCAACATTTTTAATCAACCACAGTATTTAATTTTTTTTTGTTTTTGATAACTTTTGTAATTATCATGAAGCGATAAAAGAAAAAAAATGGTTTACCGAATGCAAGTCAACATTTGCCGCATGTTATTCACAAACAAGGACTACAATAGAGCTTCAACGTATTGACTCATAAGTATAAAATTTTACTTTTTTTAATAATATTTAAATTTAATTTTCATTTTTTGAAAAAAATATCTTTTTTATTAATTTTAGTTTGTAGTTAGTAAATTATATATTTATTTATGTTCATATAGAATTCATCTCTACCGTAATTTTCTAAAGCTCTAATCCACTTATTTTATAAAAATAATGATTTTCAAAAAGTTTAATAATTTATTATTTATAATTATGTTTATATAATATGTTTGTGTTTACAAGAAATGAGTGATAAAACTAATAATCAAATGTATAGAAAGATTGAATACATGGGCATATAATCAAATTCTGATTCTTGTTTATGTTTTTGTTTATTCTTTTTCATGCTTTGGAGTCACTCTGGTTTTGCTATATGTTTCATAACATTATTTTCAAGTCTATAGCTAACAAATGGACTATATGCAAATAAATTATATCTATGTGATACAATGAATATAACAAGATAGCATCACTTGTGTGCATAAAGAATATAAACATCACTTGTGTGCATAAAAATATAAACATCACTGGTATCCATAAAGAATATAAACATAACTGATGTACACACAAAAAAATGAAGATGAAACTCATTTTATCAGTGATGTAGTCAGTAGCCTACAATTTCTAGTTTTAGATAGACAAGAAGCCAATTGCTATGATGATTTCTTTTTTATCTTTTATTAGGATGAATCTTTTCCTTTATAGATGCCTTTGACATTTGGAACTGTTGGGGTACAAGATAAAAATGAAGAATTCATATCTAACTTCTTTTGGAGCTTGTGAAGCTATGGATTATCTCAGGTAAGACATGTTATACATGTTTAGAAAGATAATTTTGTGAGGAATACACAGAAATTATCACTGGGGCTAAGAATAAACTCTGAGAAATCTGCTACCTCGAAGATCCATTGGACAACAGCAATTTCTTCAAGATTCTCGGGAAACCTCAAAATTTTCTTGGATTTTCCATGGTGCTGTCCAGGTCGGCTATGAGAAGAGCACTGCAAAACAGCATTCTAGAAAAAACAAAAAGGTTGCAAATGCTCGCTCAGGGATCTACTTATCACTCCCGGATAAAGTTAGGCATCAATTATTGACAACACTAACACTTATTGGCAATAGTTTACAAATACATGCATGCAAACATTACTGAATTAACTACTGAGCTTGATTTATCTACCAAATTACTAATCAGGAAACTAAAATTTTGCTACTTGGAAGCCAAACATATTGACTTTATCATAAAATTTAATTTGAAAGCCTTGTCAACAAATCATTTTTTGGTGAATTATAGAAATTTCTCAAAAATAAAACCACAATGCAGCTTATGTAAAGTGGTGGATGAAACTATTGGACATATTTTTATTGCTTGCCCATTTTTGAGTCCTGCTAGACAAAATATCATAACCAGAGTACTGCCAGCAAACATGAAAATTCTAAGAACCAGGGATGCTATACAGAGTAGTGTCTTTGTTGCAATTAGAATGGGAATGTTCTTGCTTTATGCCGTGTGGTTAACTAGGAATTATTTTGTTTTTAAGCAAAGAAGTAAAGAACCATGGGAGGTGTACAAAAAAATTATTTGAAGGACTATGTTCAGGGATCGCTTGTTAATGCTGGAAAAGCTCTTCGAGGACACTTGGGGGCATGAAGAGCCTATCCTCAGGCATGCTAATTAAAAATTAATTCACGATTAAAAAATGATCCAGTTAGATGGAGAATGACAAAGGATCACTGCCAATCAAAATATGGACTGCACAATGATCACTGGCTAAGTCACTAAATGAAGAGCCAGTTGTTCTGGTATAAAACTAGTTACATAATAATTATAGACTAAGTTTGAACGATGAGCTTCTTGCTCTGATCATGAAATTAATTTGTCATAATAATAACTAATGTATCAAATGGGTATATTTTCTAATTTGGAAAATTATTTACTAATGATTGTTATAATATGTGTAACAATTCCAAACAAATGTATAACAACAAGATTTATATTGTAATACATGTATTTTTCTTAATAAAAAAAAGAAAGATGTAATTTGAATTTTAGTTAATGTTAATTTCCAAATTATGAATAAACAATCAAATAATAATTATTTCGGATGTGAAAATTTCCTTTTTTTCTTATTTTTTATATAGTTATCACTATTTATCTTATGCTTATTGTTTGCCTTAGTTTTTTCTAGTTTGCTCTAACATAATTAAAACTGAAGTTATTGTAAAAATTGTGTCTCAGATCAGTATTTTAAAAAATTCAATATGGCGTTTTAGACTGAAGCAGTTAACTTGTGTTGTGAATTTATTTAAAGTTATCACTTTATCCTGATTGGTATTGAATAATACTTTCTGAATATGGCAAAATGAAATTCTTGTCTCATAGTCTCAAGGTGACTCATTACTGATCACCTCATATAAGATTACAATTAGATTCCTAGTCTGCAAAACATTTCTTTCATTGCTTATTAATAATTTATATAAAATGTGTACATACTTGCAGAAATAATAATTTTTAATAATAATTGCTGTGAATATAATTTAGGAAAGAAATATAGTTGCACCAGCACACAACATCATTACTAATGTTCAAGCAACATTATCTGAGCTTTATATGAAAATAAGTATTAAAGACAGTATTAGAGAGATACTGAGAAAATTATTATTTTAAACATGGAAAAAACTATTTTATTCATCAAGACAGGTAAAATATTGCAATCTGTCTTGCATTGGTGGTCGAGAAGTCAGCGCGACTGCCTTGCACTTGCAGGCAGTTACCCGGGTTGCGGGTTCGCGTCCTGGCCAATGCTATGATACTTAAAAAAAAATATTGCAATCTGCACTTGCGAACTTTGACAATAGCAAAATTCAGCTACTAATTACAAATATTTATATTTGTCAAAAGATTTTCGTGTTTTCTTTGAAGGACATATTTTATTTTTTTAAAAATAAATTAATAATAAATTGTAGTTCCAATAAAACTGTAATTGTATTTACAAAGGGTTTCACAAGAAAAATGATACAGTCCTAATTCTAGATGTGAAATATAAAAAAAGAGAGAAAAAAAGAACACTTTAAATGTCTAGAATCTTAATGGAATTTTTATGAAAAGGAAGACTAGAAATATATAAAGAGGGCTATCAAAACAATTCATAAAACAATAGTTCAAATAGAATGACAGGTTTTCTATTGGAAATCTATTATTAAAATATTTAAAAAAAATTACAAACTTAAGTTATTTATTAACTGCTTTCTTCTATACAAAAGAAAATTACTATATAATAACACTTTAGATTTTTGACTTACTGATATTTTAAACAATCAATTCAAATTTTTAACCAAATTACAGTAAAAAAAAGACAATTTGTTTTTTAAGTAATGAAAATGTTTCAAAGCAAAAAGTTGTGCTTTATACTTTCATATTGCTTTACATGTAAATGTTAAAAAAATCGAGTTGTAAATAACTGATATAAAATAAGTTATTCTAATAATATATAAAAAATGATATTACTTTTGTGCATGTGTTTCTTAAAATTTTGAAATGGCATGATACCTTTAATATTTTTAACATTAAATTTCATTTATAGCATAAATCACTTTTTATTACTGTTAGCATTTTTATTTCATTCTTTAAAAGTAGAAATTAGGCCTTGATCTATTTTCGGACATTTCTTCAATTACAGTAGTTACAAACAAATGAGCTATTATCAACGACAGCTATAATATGATATTCATTCTTTTTCATTAAAAAAATAATGACTGAAAATACGCGATAAATGAAAAATTCCAAAGATAATTATATCAAGATATATATTTTTTCATTTAGATAGAAACTAATTTCAAAAGTATGTTCTACTAAATATTTTTTTGAAAAAAAAAAAAGAAATTAAATTTCAACTATGCACAATTACAAATTTCGAATTTCATGATTCAATATATATCTAGAAGTTAAAAAAAATAAACAGCTTAACATATGAATACAATTTTAAAAATATATTCCAAACAATGGCGGCCAGTGAAATTTTAAAACAGGGTGCTTTATTACAATATCTTTGTCAAAAAGTAAGTAAGGAAAACAAAAGAAAGCATTTCTAATTTCGAAATCATACAATCATTTTCTTTTTCCACACCAATGATTGTTAGAAGACACAATATGCTTTGTTTTTTACTAACTGCTTTTTGACAAATAATAATACCTGGAGTAGATGGATCTTTACTTTTTGTTTCAATTTTTTCATGTAATATCAATTCGTAAAATGAATTTATATATATTTAACAATAACATCTATCATGATAAACATTTAAAATAATATTTCTTTTATTATTTTGTTATATTTTTCTACAATAAGTATTTATGTTAATTTATATAAAAAAACACAATATTTTATTGCAGATCCAAAATAAAAACAATATAAATTTATTCAATGATCCCAATAAAACAACTCACTTATAATAAAGTAATCCTAGGAATTATATGAAATAATTTATAATAAGCTGCTTTATTTATTTATTTTTCTCTGGCTCACAGTAATAGCTTATAGGATTCTTGCTTCCTGAGCTAGATTTGTTCATAATAATTATATGGAGTAGGGGTTCAGTGGTTTGAACATCCAGATAATGATGATCCTAGTTGATAATAAAAGGGACAGCCTTTCAAGTCCATACAGTACACTTCATTTTATTTATTATTTCCTTAGAAATTTAGTTTATAGGTGATGATGATCAGGAAATTTTTAATATCTCAGCATTATTTGACTTATTGTTGAATTTTGATTAGTTCCTGAGTATGTGCATCCAAATAATTATTGATGGTCTTCCTGCCCTAGGTTTGGCAGTGGCTAAATAAGTAGCCTGGTAGTGGACCACTTTCAAATCAAGTCCAAGCTTAACTGTTGATTTATATTTTATCACTGATCATTCATGATGAAGAATGATTATTACTTTTGTATAATGCTGGTGAACTTATAGTTAGTTCTGCGCTAATCTCTCATGCTTATTCCTTTTATACTTCATTTTATATTTGTTTATTTGGGAATAATGGTAGTTTCCCTCTCCTCATAATTTAGCCCTAATGTGGTGTACTGTTACAAATGGCTACCCAATTGTGGAACCTTATAACATCAAATTTTCCTTTATTAACTCTCTATTTTCTCTACTGTTACAATATATATATATATATATATATTAATTTTGATGAAGCTAAGGTTGTCCTCTTTGAGAGAAATGTCATCTTTGAGAGAAATGAGATAAAAAGAAGGATTAAAGAATCTTTATTATTGAAAATTTATTATTCTGAAGCAATTAATTTATTTAAAAGTTCTTTTAATATTAAGGGTGGATGGGAAGTAAATGAAATTGTGGGTGATGTTTAATTTAAGTATATTGATGTTTTGTAGTTCTTTACACTTGAGAAGTCTGCTTGTAGCAGTGAAACCATTAGTTGTATTTTTAATTTTATTTCTTGGATAGTCTGGTTGAGTTTTGGATTTGGGGTAATTTTAAATATTATTTTTTATATATAAAGATAAACAATTATTATATATTTACATATAAATAAATCATTTAATAGCAGCAGTAACAGTGGCAAAAGTAGTAGTTATAGTAGTAATAATATTAATGCTATAGTCTGTTGTTTTCTGATATTTAAACATCAAACTGATACTATGAGCACAATAGTTTCATACAAATGTCTTAAGATTTTTTTTTCTTTTTCCTAAGCTGAGAATCATCCTTAAATACATACAAAAACTCATTGAAATTTATGACATTGTCATTCTAAAATATAATATTGTATTAAAAAGATAAATGCCTATTACAACTTATCACCAATGATGATAAAATATTATTACATTACTTCAGAACTTCATAGTTGAGCAGAAAACTCAACATGCATACATACACACATAACAGCCTTGAAATTGTTATTGTAATGAAATGCAGTTTCAAATTTTTTATTTACAAATTTAAATAAAGTCGAGGGTGAATAAAATGCATTATCTTCTCTCGAAGATTACTATATTAATTTCATTTTGCATAATTAAATGCAAATCTAGTAATAATTGTTTTAGTTGTTGCAGTAATTATTTTTTTTAATATAGAAATTATAGGCTTTTGAATTTTATAAAAGTAAGCTTGCATATTTTTTTCTCTTTTAATATCTAACTTAATTTTAAATAATAATAACAAATAAACTTAAAAAAAAGAGAATTAAAATAATGGAAGAGTGATAACTTATTTAATCATATAATAAAAACACAATATAATTTAGGTAATTATTAATCTCAAATATAATTAAAGATAACTAACTACTTTAATAATAATAGACTGCTTGAACAATTAATCCCATTTTCAAATTTTTTTTTTAAAAAAAGGAATTTGTTTAAAATAAGGAGAAAGTTCAAATAAACAAACAACAAAAATTGAAGTTTTTTTTACATATATAATTTTTTTAGCAGAAAAATCTTTTATAATTAATTCATAATTGGGAGGAAAAAAAATGTGTGAAATTTTGGAAAAAAAAATGGAGGATGTTTTTTTATTTTAAATAACTTAAACGAGTTAAGGAATTACCGTATGGAATATGAATCAAATAAAAATTGGAATAGTAGAGATGAAAATGAGTCTTCTAGTAGTGAATAAAGTAATATAGGCAATAAATGATGTGATTTTCAATAATAATAAAACAAATTATTTTTCAAAATTATAGTAGATGTAATCTTGTTAAAGGATGATTGGTATCAATTTAATTCATTAATACTTATTCAATTTTACTAAAAGCATACTACATAGCATATTTCAAACAAATGAAAAAAAAGAGGGAAAAACATTAGGATGAAAATTGAAAAAACTTGTGAACAATATATAGTTTTGGTGATCACTAAATGGAATGCCAAAGTTGAAAATAAAAAGGAAAAAAAATATCATTGACCAATATAAACTTAGAAGGAAAGTTAAGTAGAATTACTAAGAAGTTATATGACTGCAATGATGATTACATATATAAACATTACAAAATTCAAGACTTCCATTGTGGTACTCAAAACATACAAAAACAGATTATGGAATAAATCATAAATTATATCACATATCAAAACTTAGTAAAATATTTCCATCAATTTAAATAACTATATAAAATATACCAAATGTTTTTATGAATTATGAATATTAAAAATTGGTTTGAAATTTTGAATGTACTTAAAGGTGAACCAAATAAAATGTGTGTGAATAAAAGTGACCAAAATAAGTAAAAATGAATTTGAAAACAAAACAAAAAAAAAAACCAAAATTATAAGGACTAAATATTGTAAAAAAAAGTGAAAAGAAAATTACAGACAATTTAGAAAAAAATGCAAAAAAAAATATTTGAAACACATTGAAAATGAAACAACTTAGCAAGAACAAGAGCTCTACCTCGAGAGTTCACAAAACATAAGTTTCAGAAATGGTAGTTTATTGAGATGTGCTAATAGGTAGATTGTAACTGAAACAACAAGATTAATCAGAGAAATATAATTGCATAAACCAGTTTTACCACAAAGTATATTAAAATGTAACTTCAAGAATTTAGTGAACTATATTTGGAAAAATGTAACAAACAAAATATAACCATAACCATATTACAGATAAATTTTATATTGTAAAATTAACAAAGTATACCTAATGCACATTCGACTACTTACTCATAATAGTCATAAGCATGACTTTAACAGTAAAAAGAAAATTGCTAATTTCACAATGCACAGTTTATCTCTAATACAATTATGCATTTATTTTGTTTGTCACAAAATTATGTCTAAAAAACTTAATATGGAACTTTATGTACAGAAAAATCTCTAATGGAAATAATGTCATATTAGCCTTAAGATCTTTGTTAAAAGTTAAAGATTATGAAAATGATGAAATTACATTAGAAATTTTATAGAAAATTGAAGAATTAATAAAAATGCTAACTAAATGATTACTCAATAGCTTAATGGCCAAAATAAAAATATGCACCATTATGACTATATCATTATCATATATCTTACCTCATAGAGTTCTGTAATATCTAGCCCTTTTCTTTTCATCTCTATAATAAATAAATATTCCATGTTTGTGGTGCATACAATTCTAACATCTCATATAACTATTTCTACATTTATGAATTCTAGTGATTTTTTCAATAGCCCAACATATCTAGGAAATCTGCTAAATTCTGGAACTCAATAATCTTGGATAGAGTATTTTCCATTTGTTTATACATACTGTATATTTATCACATTTGTAGAGCCTGTAATTTGAAATTCTTTTCATTATTTACAAATTTTTCAAATATAATTTTATTACTTTTTTAATATTTTGCAATATGATTAGTCACTTGAAGGTCATATATATATATATATGATGTGAGTTCATAAGTATCAGGTTAAGCATGATATGTCCATTTATTTGACAAAATATTACTTTCACCCCTTTATTTAATGCCACAAGTGATCTAGAACCTTAACATTTTTGCTTCCATTATTCTATTAGTGCATTAAAATAATGATAATATAAAAATATCAAGTGAGATTTAATGAAATGGTATAGTGGCTGAGGAATTTTTATTTCATTTTTAAAATCTGTTTGGCAAGGTGGTTGGAACTGAATGGTCGATGTACCATTTTACTAATCAAACAGCATAAAATTTTCTTAATTATTCACATAAATATATAATAACAAAACTAGTGCTTTTTATTAAATCTTGAAATCTTGATGCTATAATAAATATTGTCAAATAATAAATGTAAAACAAATGATAAATTATCACTTAATGATAGTCTAGTATATTCGTATTGTGTGATCATAATGCTCTTTGACAAAATAATTTACGATAAATAATTCTACTTTTCATCATATTGTTTTATAAGATTGATAGCGTTGATGTTTTAATTATTTATGTTTGTATGTATATAAGTATTATATTATCAAGATTTACAACAGTCTATATTATTAGATTAATAAAAAGTAAGGCCATCAATTACCAGATTTGCTTTTAATAAATAATTCATATGCAGGATATGCCTGATTGGGGCAATACGGTGGAGATGCCATACAACCAACTTTTATTTGAATCATTTGTTTTTAATGTGGGGCTGATTTTTTCTTATTAAAAATGAAATGTAAAAAGACAAAAGTATTATTAACTAATAATTACAGTTAATACTTCTTATAATTTCATAATTTATTTTTAAAGTAGATTGTAGACATTTTTCTTGAACAAAATTTATTGACTTAGACATTCATTTTTATCTTTTTAATATTTTAACTCCGAAAATAGTTAATTAAATCTAGTTATTTATAAATTACTGCAGAATAAAAGTCACTTCAAGTTTAATTCAGTTTTTTTTTTTCATATTCCATAAAACATTCTTCATGTGTTTCATCTATGATCTTCCTCTAGGTCTCCTGCAATCTCTAGGAACTTAGATCCACACTTCAATTTATCCATGTATTCTCACCTCTTAGTAAAATATCCAGCCTTATTGAAAGCAAATAATGTGTTTTTAATGATTATAATAACAATCAATCCTTAAGCTGTCAACATTCTCAACCTGTAGTCAAGACAATCTCCTTTAACAACAAAGAAGACCATAGAGTTGACAAAGATTATGTTGTGGAAATGGGATGGGGCAGAATATGGGAAGACGTAATAGTGGGGAATGGAGAATAAAATGGCTAACAGGTTTATCTAGGCGTAATTGCTGAGATATTCTTGACTTCATTTAAGGAGAAGCCAAATACATCACACCACATCATCACATGTTATTATATAGATACTAAAGATTGCAACTTGACTAAGGAGTGTGAGATTAATAATACAAAGAAGTTTAAACAAACCTCATTAATCAGGCAAATATAATCTGTTCTGAAAGCAGACTAATAAATAGTTAATTATAACTTCCAGATTCTAAAAGTAGACTAATAGTTATTTATAACTGACAAATTCCATACAAAGTATATATTTACTAAGACAATAAAGCCAATTACTCAATGATTTAATAAGTTTATAAATGTAGATGGTAACAATCAACCCTTAAACTAACACCAATCTCAACCTGTAGTAAAGACAACTTCCTTTAACAATAAAAATGCTACGACCTATATCTACGATTTTCCGTAATATCCATTACTTTTATTTATGTGTGCGTGTGAGCAAGCATCTGCATATTCAGTATGAAAAATAATTTATATTTTTATTTCTGTCCTTATACTTTAAAATAATAATGTTTCAAATGTATTAATTAAAATACATTTATTTAATGGATTGATTACAAAAATAATAGTTATTTAATATTTATTTCTCTCATCATTTCAACAAGTTCCAGATAGTTATTGTTCTAATTATGCTATGAAAAGAAAAAAAAAATCATTTGTTTACTTAATTCATAACCATTAATATTTTTTTCAAATTTACTGCTTATTTAATTACTTCATAACCATTAGTATTTTTCCAAATTTACTGCTTACACTTTATGTATAAGCTCATAATAATAATAACTCTTTATTGTAAATTAAACAAAAAATAAGAAATACATATATTAAATAAAATAAAATCAAGCTATAAAATAATTTTTGTATCCTGGTCTCTCTTTCTTTACTAAGAAATATTTACCTAGTTATTTACACATTGTGTGTGTATATATATTATAATGGTCAGGGTGTTATTGGTCTTACCATATCTGCTATACAGGGTACCACCCAGACCATTTGAACTTGGAAAATTTATATAGTAGGCAGATACTTATTGTTAAGATCCAATTTTTATTTTATAAATACGACCGAAATGCCCCGATCACTAGCTCACGAAGCAGCAGAGATAATATATATTTTATTATAAAGAAATAAAGATAATAAAAAATAAAATAAGCCACTGCAAGATTAACAATACACAGAAACATTTATTTTGCACATATATAAAATTTAGAATTATTTACTTTTGTATAACTTTTACTTTAGAATTTAATTTAATTTACATTTTAACTTAATTAATATTTTATTAAAGCGTCAAGTATGGATAGACTACATAGATTGCACTCGAAAAGAAAATATTCTATATCTCTTATTTAATCCTAGGCCAAAAGTTTGCCGTTAAACTAATGCCAATCTATCTGATATATCAATGTATTCAATGCAACATGAATATGACAGCACAATACCATACTGTCAGAAATATACATCTGAACAACGTGGTTATTTAGAAGAAATGTCCCTTGTCCAGTACAGAAATGCTATGTCTGTCTGGAGAGAAGAACAATACAAAAAAACAACTCCATAGAATGGGATTGTGGTCCTTTTTGCCATCTTACTATTCCATTCCATAGGCTAAAGGGGTGATCCAAGAAGCAGAGAATACCATCTGACTCTGATGGTCCAATAAGAAATAGGCTTAATTTGCCCAAATGCGGCATATAGTGTGATCCTGCATGTAGGGGATCATCATGCTACATTTACTAATTACACCGATACATCCAACCCATTAACCCAATTTAACTGTGAAACAAATAATCTAAGATCAACTCTTCCTTTAATTAAACTAACATAACTTTACGATCTATGCAGCTGTCCACACCCAACTTAAATTTAACATTTATTAAAAGTTTAGTTTAACAGAAAAAAAATCATAATAAACACTTAAAAGAACAAAAAAAATTATTGGAAATGATTTTAAAATTAAATATGATAAAAATAATTATTAATAAATTATTTAGTTTGGTCAGATAGGAATTCATATTTATATTTAAATACTGGAAAAGTTTTATAGTTAAAGTTCATTAGTTATAGAGTTCTTATGGTTTTAAGAAGAAAAAGTCCATACTTTTTAGTTGCTTGTAATTTGGATCCCTTTGTTTCTAATTCCCATGATGTCCTGGGGAGACTGGTATGCTGTTGCCATTCTATTGGTATTCCTCTGGAGATCCTTTGCTCTAGCTGGTATAGCTCTTTGCAGGATCTTATCGCAGGACCCCGGTGTCCACAATGTAGGAAAATGATACTTCATTTTTCTTTCCTTTGGAAAAACTTAAGGGATTGAAAGTGCATCCTTTCAATCCCTTCTCCTTTAACTCTCCTGGAACTAACACATATATCACACATAATAATTTATTTCCAATCTTTCACTTTTTATATTAAAATTGCGAATTAACTGAACATGATGATGATGATTCTTTCACTGTGGTCTGTTTCCTGAGGGATTTTTTTATTGGCTATTCTGTTTTTATTGTTTTTCTCTCCTATCTGACCTTTAATTATAAATTTTGAGATGCTCAAGGGCTAGTTTACTTAAGACTAATTTAAAATAATCATTTCCATTTTTAGCATTTTTACACAATAGAATTAATATTTATTTTATAAAGCACAAACAGTATTTGAAATTAAATTGAGAGACTGCAAACCTCTCACACTCATCACTATCCAACAGCCAATCAGAAGTTCTCAATAGCGATCAAATCATAAATACAAGACAGAGAATTTAACAAGAAGGTGGACATCAAATCGTAAATACAAGACAGAGAATTTAACAAGAAGGTGGACCACCTTCTTGTTAAATTCTGTCTTGTATTTATGATTTGATTGCTATTGAGAACATCTGATTGGCTGTTGGATTCTCTGTCTTGTATTTACGATTTGATCGCTATTGAGAACATCTGATTGGCTGTTGGATAGTGATGAGCATGAGAGGTTTGCAATCTCTCAATTCAATTACAATAGAATTAATTAAATTTTGTATATTTTTAAAGATATAAGTTTTTGTTGAAAATTTAGTTTCAAAATACTTTTTCTTTTTAATAAAGTTTTCTTTTAATAATTTTCCATCTGTGCGATTTAATATACATATACAAGTTTAGATAACTTATAATTTTCAATTTTTAAAACAAATTTTTATTTGCAAACTTTTTTATTTTTAATTTCTAATTTTATTTATTAGAATAATGTAACTGCATGTGTGCCCGTTACAATATATTATGATGCTACATTGTCTATTACATATGGACAAAGTCATTATTTCCAACTGTTATATAATAAATAAACATTTCATTATTAAAAATTTATGATATTTTCAATAAATCTTACTAAATAATATATATATGAGAGTTAATAAAATAACCAAATAGCAGATTTCCATAATTCACAGTTAAATAAAAAGATCAAAAAAGGATTGCCCAATAGCAAGCAGTTTATTTGCTTATTCAAGGCAGAAGAAAGCTAAATAGTGATCAAATATGCAGTTGTTTTATTAATCTGAAATATATGCTATACAAGTTCAGAAATAATTTGGCATAGTAATAAAAAATAAAATAATATCAAGAATTAATAATTTTATCTTTTTTAAATTATGAATATGGAAATAAAGTAAAATTATTATAAATATAGAATAAGCTATGATATTTTTCAAAAACTTAGTTTTTTACGAGCATAATTAATGTCATTCAAAATTTAAAATGAATTTTATTTAAAAATAATTTGTCAAAATAAATATTGTAATGTTTAAATAATAAATTTGAATTTTTAAAAAAATATAAAACCTTAAATAACTTTTTTTAAAAAAAAAGGTTGACTAAAATTATAATTTAGGTTGTTTAGGGATTTGTTTAATCTGGTAAACAATTTAGAAAATAAATTTTGAGTAGACAATAAAGCTTGTTTACAGATTATTAGAAAAGTATGTATTTTTTTATATTAGTAAATGGGCATTAAATTAATCAATAAGTATGTTCATAACTAATTGGTCAAATGTATAAATCAAAAATCAATGTATAATCATGGAACAATGGATTTAATGTTGTGTCATAAGCTGAAAAGTATTTAATTATAGTTTCAAGCATTGGAAGGAATTGATAGTCCAGTATTTAATAATTGCTTGCTTAAATTCATACAAGCTATTTTTGCAAAAAATCTTGAGGAAAAAGATATTCCAGTCAGCATTTTAACAAATAATTGTCATAAAATAAGGGGATCCTGGTATTCCAAGTAGAAGTGTAATTGTCTTACACCATAGCATCAGAAATTCATTATGATGCTGTAATCAGCAAAATCTGAGGTTAGATGCATCACTTCTATCAGTTACATCCATTTCTGATGAGCTTTCTGTTGTGTTTAGTCTGGTTTATATACATGATTTAATAATCATATAAACATGTGTAAATACATTTTATAATATATATTTATTAGTGAAACATTAATACAAATGTACATTTGTATTTACGATGTCTATACTCCACCTGCTACTGTTGGTGAGGTATAGCTCCTAATTCTGAGGTGAACTACAGAAGAGGGAACTGAAATTGCCCTTAATAAGTTTTCTATCACTTTAAGCTGTATTTGAACCAGCCTGCCTCATGAACAGGTCTGAAGACATTTCTGGCTGTACTATGACAACTTGCCTCATGCCAATATTTAGTTCTAGCAGCAACCAGTCCTAAAGGTTGACTTGCCTCACTGTACCAACCATTTAGATTTGATAGCTATTATCTGGAGAATGAATATTCTGTCCTTCAGGTTTGACAGTAGTTCTCTACCTTACCTTCAAAAAGACTGACTACATTCAGATTCAATGAGCATCACTGCCTATTGGTCCATTTTTGCCATTGGTATTAATATATGCACAGGTTCATAGTGATAAACACTTAATCTTACCTATATAAAAGGGAATCTAAACAAGATGAGATATGACACTTATCAAAGTATTTATCTCCAGAATTTGAATCTACACGCCTTTCTTATAATGTCACCAATCATAAAATCTGCATATGAAATAGTGAAAGAAAAATATAATTTTACCAACTGAAAGCAAGCAATCTAAAAGCAAAAAAAGATTTTGAAGATATAAGAGTACAACTTATCAGAAAACAAGAACTAAAAAGAATTTGAATCCTTTATCTATCCACATCTAAGGAGTTTGAATAATCTACAATATTGAAAAGTTGTACACAAACTGGAATTTATATTCTAAAAGCATAAGTGAGAATGTTATATTTATTTGTTTTAATTAAGTTTGGAATTTCTTAATCACTAATTTTAGTTATATTTAAAAGAGCATTCATTATATTATCTATTTAAATAGCACTTAGCATTTTATTAATACCTTAATTTTTTTCTTTTTTACTTCACCCTCACTCTATTTGTGCAGATTTAATGAATTAGGAGCCTCCAGCTCAATTTCATAAGATACTTGAGAATATCAGCATTTCATTGTATAGTTGTGTACACTTAAAAATTATATTACTATAGACTGTCCTTTTACAAAATGTAAAGTTCCATGTATACTATGGAATTGATACATAAAATAGCAGAAATAGGAGATAAAAATATGTCATTCTTAGAATTATTATTTTATAATTAATATAAATATTAACATGTACCAATAAGTTTATTAATTATTGGACTTATGAAATGCTTATTACATAATGTGTTCAAATTCTATTCCATTAAATTATTTGTTTTATTATAATTTAAAAATTTTGTATTTCTTTGTCCAATTCTGTATATTATTTGAAGTATACAATGTTAGTAAGTTCTAGAATCTATAAAGCTAGCATTATGGAAACTGACAGTTCAAATGAAATAGAATATGTGAGGATCATAGTTGTACAATCAAGACTGTAGGTAGAAATTGTATGCTATCATAAATCATAAATTGAAGCTCAGCATCATTATTACTCAAAGGCTGATTGGTAGATATGTCCTTTTCTGAGATATATACTTGAAGACTATTTGATTTTTAGGCATATAAAACTACAGTTAAAATTACCTAGCAAACATGATGAATATTATCACTTATTCAGCATATGCTATTTAACTGCTTCAACATGATAGCTTATAAAACTGCTTGAAAAGAAATCAATTCTATGCATCTCAGATTTTAATTCTGATACTCTTTTGGTTATAGTGTACACAAAGTTGATATTGGAAGAACATTTTAAAATGGTTAAATTAAAGTTACTATACATAAAGTCTATAAATTTTTAAATATGATGAAATCCCATTGGATCATTCCTTTTATTTTCATTTTAGTATTTTGTCTGCTCATTATAATCATGTCATCATCATCATCATCATCAACCATTATCAATCCACTTCAGGATGAAGGTCTCTCCAAGTTTAATCCATCTTCTCCGATTTTTAGCTTCTCTTCTCCACAACACCCCTGCACATTTTCTTATTTCATCCATCCATCTCACATGTGGTCTCTTTCTCGGTCTTTTACAATCTCTTGGAATCCAGTTGAAAATTTCAATTGCCCATCTATTATCGTTTTCTCTAGAAATATGTCCAGCCCAACTCCATTTCAATCTTTTAATTTTTTCAATAAGTTCAGTAACACATGTTTGTTGTCTTACCCATACATTGCGTTTTCGATCTCTTCTTGTTACTCCCAACATACACCTCTCCATACTCCTTTGAGTGGTGTGAAGTCTCTGTATTGCTCTTCTATTAAGTGTCCAAGTCTCAGATCCATAAGTAAGAACTGGGAAAACACATTTGTTAAAAACCATGCTTTTCAAACACATAGGCATATTTCCTTTTAGTATCAAGTTATTTCTACCAAAAGCACTCCAACCAAGTTTAATTCTATGATTAATTTCCTCCAATTATGTTTCCATCTGTATTAATAATCTGACCAAGGTATTTGTAACTGTTAACTTCTTCTAATTCTTCATAATCAATCTTTATTTTCATATTTTGAGCAAATCGATTAAACATTACTTTAGTCTTTTTAACATTTACCTTTAGTCCTACTTTTCTACTTTCATCTGCTAACTCCTGCAACATTTCCTGCAGCTCTGAAGCATTATTTGCAAAAACAACTACATCATCTGCGAAATCTAAATGACTTAAATACTCTCCATTTACTTTCACTCCTTTAGTTTCCCATTTCAATCCACAAAATACTTCTTGCAGCACTGCTGTAAAGAGTTTTGGAGATATGGAGTCACCTTGTCTTACACCTTTCTCAATGTTGATTTTTCCAGTATCATTATGTAATCTAATTGTTGCTGTTGCATTTTTAAAATATTCTTTAAAATATGACAATATCCTGGATCTATACCTTGATGATCCAATGCTTTAATTACTGAAGAAATGTGTATAGAATCAAATGCCTTTTCATAATCTACAAATCCAAAACATAAAGACAACTCATATTCGTTTGTCCTTTCTATGACTTCTCTCAATACCTGGATATGATCTATTGTACTAAAACCACTTTTAAATCCAGCTTGTTCTCTTGGTTGGTGGAAATCCAAAGTTCTCTGTAGACGAGTTGTAATTATCTTGGTAAAAATTTTATATAAAACTGATAAAAGGCTAATAGGTCTGTAATTTCTAATATCTTCTTTATCACCTTTTTTAAATATTAATATTATTACTGCATTCTTCCAATCTTCCGGTACATCTTTATCATTTAGACATTTGGTATATAACTTTGCTAAAATTGTTTCTATTTCTTCACCTGCTTCTTTTAATATATCAATTATAATTCCATCATTTCCTGGAGCCTTTCCTTTCTTCATACGCTTAATTGCATGTCTCACTTCTTCATTTAAAATTCTGGGCAATTCGGAAGATGTAATAGATATAGGAGGTACTTGTTCTTTATTACTATATAATTCTTAATAAAAATCTTCTACCAATTTCATGATGTCATCTCTCTTTTTAGTAATAATTCCATCTTTTTTTCTTATTGCAGATATAAATTTCCTACCAATACCAAAATGTTGTTTAACATTTTTGAGACTTTTATTTTCTTCTACAGCTTTCCTTGCTATTTCACAGTTATATTTTCTTACATCATTTTCAACTCTTTTCCGTACCATTTTACAAAATTCGAGATATTCAATTCTTTTTAATACATCATTTTTGTATATCTTCATATTCCTTCTTTTCTTCATAAATTCTCTAGTCGCAGTAGAAATTTTATTAGTCAATTGCTGCTTTTTTTCTACCAGCTATGTTTGTTGCAGTTTTTAGAAGTGTATCAGTTATTTTCATATTAATTTCATTCAAATCTGTATCATGTTCAAAATCTCCTAACACTTGAAACCTATTTGTAAGTTCTAATTTAAATTCATTAGAATGTTTCTGAAGATTAGGAATATCAACTGTAAATATTGTTTTTCTTAATAATTTTTGTCTCTCTAGTTTTACATTAACAGGTAACTTACACCTTACTAATCGATGATCACTTCCTGTGTTAAATTTATTAAGAACATTACAATCTTGAAATATGTATTTTCTGTTAGTCAAAATATAATCCAATTCTGCTGTACCTTCATTTGGATGCTTCCATGTCCATTTCCTTTTAACATTTTTCTCAAAAAATGAATTCATAATAAAAAGTTTTTCTTTTTCTGCAAACTCCACAAGTCTATGTTCTCTCTCATTTCTATTACCATAACCAAAATTACCTACAGCAATTTCATCTTTCATTTGTCTACCAATTCTAGCATTAAAGTCTCCCATAACAATTTTAAAATGTTGTTTACTCTGATCAAAAGCCTTTTGTACATCCATATAAAAATCTTCTACTACTTCATCACTATGAGAACTTATTGGGGCATAAACCTGAATTATCTGCATTTGGTATCTGCTATTAAGTTGTATAACTAATCTTGCCACTCTGTCTGATACACCATCAATCTCCACAATATTGTTCTTCCACTTTTTATTTATAATGAATCCTACTCCACTTGTATTTCCAATATGTGTGCCTTTATAATAGAGTATATGCCCACTTTTTAAATCAATTGTTTCTGCTCCTTTTCTTCTAACTTCACAAAGTCCAATAATGTCACATTTAATATAAGACAGTTCTTCTTCTAATTCTTGCAATCTTCCTTCACTAGAATGTGATCTGCAGTTGTAAGTACCTAAATTTTAAATGATTTTTTTTCCTGGCTCCATCGTTTCACAAACAATAATTTTTATCATGTTATTAGTTAACAAATCACTATCCTGATATAATATTTTATGATATAAGTTTTATGTACATAAAAGTTAAAATAATGCTATTTTTTTGTTCTCCATCCTTTTCTTTGGATTAAATGAGGACTGTGGTAATTCTGCTTCATCAAAGACAGTTATGAGCACTAACTTTTGAGTTCTAATCCTCTGCAAGTGCTTCACTGTCTATATTGTGTATCAGTTTTATCCATTATTCTGGTTTATTATATTTCATTTCTTTTATTGTTTTGTTAATGTTTATAGTACAATATTTATTTTATATAAAAAAAGAAATATAAAGTAGAAACGATGAAAATAAAAAGTTTCACATCAACATTTCAGTTGCACCTTATTTATCACATGCTCAGAATAATGATAGTGATCATGTAGTATTCTAAAGCATGAAAGATTTGAAGTATAAAGTTTGTACAAAACATGTTATTGAAACATTTTTTTCGGCAAAAAGTGTTTTAAAATTTTCTTTACACACACACACACACACACACATATATATATATAATATTAAATCACCATTTTAAAGATCTTCCAATTTATATTTTGTAACTTGTAAAATTAAAATCAAGATTATTATAATTATAAACATCTCATACTTGCAGTCTACAAATATCTAATCATTATATTTAACATTTATCCTAATGTTTTAAACATTATTATTAAATGGCTATGATATTAAAATTATGCATGTGTGTAAACACACACGCACATTCAAAAAGCAATACATATAAAATGTTTTGAATTAGAAAATCTTACATCTATTTATTTAAATTTAAGAATTAAGACCGACTTTATATGTATCTCATTGAGTAATAATTTCTTATCACCAAATTTTTGTTTTCCAATATTGTTTTTTTTTTTATGATTACTTTTCTTTTCTATTCCGCAGAAAAATTATGGATTGAAGATTCACTATATATGTGAGTGTAACAAAAATAATAATGCTTAGAATGTTTTGATGATATATATCGAATAAAATACAATGATAATGTGAGATTAGATAACAACAGCAAGAGAAACAAACAGTCATTAGTGGTGAATGTGAAAAAGAAAAAAGAGATGATTAGAACAGAAGAATAATTATTGCACATATGTATAGTGCTCCCCCCCCCCCGAATAATTTCCATATTAACTAGGTTTAAAATACCTTTTAAAATAACTTTTGGAATCTAAACTTTAATAAGTTTTAATATCTAAACATTAATACATTTACTTTTTTGGTAATTACTGTGTTATATCTTTAATACTGCAGGGATGGACTGGCCCTTCAACCAGAGGGAAGAATACCATTGATAGCATAATCATCAATAATACCTATGGTCAGATCAGGCTGTGCAAAACACAACACAATCACATTTTCAGACTGTGGCCTACCTTGACTGTTGGATTCAAACCCTCCCATCCAAAGCAATTTATTTATTTTGAGGATCAAACTTAGGCAACAGCCAACCATATGTTATATAGTCAGCACACTTCGAACAACAGGCACACAATCCAGCACTTGACATATTCCAGGCTAGTTCATAATCTTAATCAGGGTCCAGCTCATTTATTTAACATATATGAATTATTTGTAACTTTAAATTCATGGTTATACAGTGACAAAAGTGAAAGAATAAACCAAATAATAATTAATTAAACATTAGTATTTATTCATGCATATACATATGTAACATAATATAAAATAGCACAATAATACAAAAATTTACATAAAAATATAAATAATTAATCAGGCTAAATACATCATAATTCTTTGTTAAAATTCATTTCATTTAAAAATAAAGTAATCTATAAACAATTATTATGGAAAAATATATTATCTAGGTTTTCGTGATATTAGAAGGCACAGTTCATTTAGTTTTGATTCTCATTAGTTACTTTCCAACCAGTTGGTGTTTTAGTCTCCATAAATGGTTTCAGGGCTTGTATTCCATTCTGTAACTTAACAATGGGGGGGGGTTGTGGCAGTGTCTATTTATAATTTAGGCATTTGTTATGAGCATTGGTTCTAGGAGATATAATTGATTTGTGGAGAACTTTGGGGCCCGATGCCTGTTAAACACTTCTAAAATGATCTAGCACCTCATATTACTAGTTCTATGGTTTCTGCAATATTTTCTGCAGCAGTAATGAATGGTTCTATTTGTCTTTAAATTTCTGAATCTCTGGAGCAGTGAATAATATAATGAATCAATCACAAAATGAAGACCAAAATGATTCATAGACTCAAGAGAGGAATAATTCGATCACAAAATGAAGGCTGGATAAATAACAATAGAGGGCAGTGACTTTATATACTCTTCTCTCTCATTGTTTAAATTTCTTATTATTTTCAATTTTGATTGTAACTTGAATATGTTTTTTTTAAATTAATTTTTGCATTTCATTTTCCTAAATTCATTTTTACATTTGCTTTAATCTAATTTTTTGTTAGACTAATCTACTATCATTTTTGTGAGATAGTTTACATGTTTTTCTTTTAATTAATTCAACCAGTAATCTTACTAGCATTCCAAATTAATTAATTAATCTTTTTATTTTCGATTTTTACTAACATTTATTTTTACATATTTTTTTACCTAACTAATTTTTACTTTATAAAACAGAGTTTTTTTTTTAAAAAGAAGAGAGTTTTTATATCCCTACCCCATTCTCTTTAAAAAATATATATAATGCAATCTCTTTTTTAGTTTATAAAATTACATTTGAAAAATCTACTTCTGAAATAATTATTTCTTTCAAATAAATTAAATCATATATTTCGAATTATAAAACATGTAAAACTGATATATGTAGTTTTATACATATTTCTCTTGGTAGCATTACAATATATAGTGATAGCAATAAATATATGGTTTGAAAAATTTATATATAAAAAGTGTGGGTCTAAAAGATAGATCAAGACATCAAAAAAATTATATGAATGGCTGAAAGAGGGTTTACAAATTCAAAGACTCATCTAGAGAAAGATATAAATAGGAATGGATTATAATTTTGTGATTATAAAAAGTTATAAATAAAAAAAATTAAGGAACAAAAAATCAAACACTGAATAATTAGATAAGTTGACATTCCTAAAAGACAAAAAGTAATATAAAAATAGAAAAACTATTGAATCATGATAAAAGTGAATGGATATTAAAATTAATAATACTGTATGTAATTGATACTTTTCATTAACATTTGTTTATTATTAAATAGTATAGCACTTCGCTTTATATAATCCTTTGATATTAACTATTGATGTCAAATATATAAATATAATAAGTCACATTTAACTATATAATTTAATATTAAAAATTCATGTTATTGTGGAGTCATTCCAAATCCCAAAGAAACCATTAAACTGCTTAGATTATTTTAAAAATGAGAATTATTCAAAACTAATTTTTCTCTTTTCTGGACTATCATAATCATACATAAATATTGTGTACATTTAGCAGAAAAAGTAGACTTTTATATACCATCCATTTTATTCATGCTAAGGATGCTTTCAACATGGATATGCTATATTCATAGCAATCTAAGTTTGCTTAGCATTCATGGCTTAGGTTGCTGTAAATATGCCATATCTATGTGAAAGGCAGGCATAGCATGACTAAAGTATAAATGTATACAACATTTATATAAAAAAATGGAAATTACATATCCAAAATTAAATACTAAAAATAAATTACTAAGGTAAAGGTTAAGATCGAAAATAATTTAAACTGATGGTTTAAATGGTAATGATTCTATATGAGGAAAAAAAAAATTCATTTGTAATGATTGTGGGGTACATTTTTGCTAATGTCCAAGTTACATTCAAGTAAGAAGAGTGTTTTAAACTCATTAAGTTAAAGGGGTCAAACTGATCAGTGATTAATTATAATAAGGTATAGAAATCGGTTTTATTTTAAAGATGAAAATAAAATCTATTTCAAGATAAATTTCTAGAAAGTTATGTAAATGTGAAAATAAATAAATATTTATAGTCATAATGTGAGAAAAATCATAAACATACTAATTAAATATATAAATAAAAAAATTAGTCAAATTTGTAAAATATATTTGTTCTTCTTAATTTTATAAAATATGCTTTGGTAAAAAGTAACCAAACCAATTAGCGTTAACAATTAGAGGCTATAAAAATTTTAAAACAAAATAAAACAATAAAAGATATAAATTGAAGAAAGTAAATTCTACCTGAAATAAATATTAACAGAGAAAATTTTTCAAAATCTTCAATCACTCGACTTTGAAAATAAGGAAAAATAAAAACAGTATTTAAAAAAAAAACCCACATATATTCTTATCGTTTGAAAAAATGTAAGATTTGCGAAAGATATCTTGTGATCACATTAAAACATGTTTTTTATTCTACTATATTTCTAAGATTACTGGCATGTTCTTTGATGGGAATCTGTATTTAAAGTGAATTAGAAATAAAATCGATAAACAAAAAAGTTGGTGGGAAATATAACAATCATGTTATTAGAGAGGCTATATAAGTTGGTTGCATAGTTGATTAAAACATCAGGCAACTACTTGAGTGTAATTCAGACAAATACCACCACATGACACAGAAATGATTCTGAGAAGATTATATATAATAATTCATCACTGCAAAAGTGGTCCTGACAACAAGTCAAATATTTTAATATACTTTTTAGTACTATCCACATTCTAGCTATGAAAGAAAACTTCTTCAATATGATGGTCAAAATACTGTGATGAGTGCACACTAAAAAAAGTCTAGTTCCTCACTTTCTGAAATAATCCTTCAAAAAATAAACAGATGCTATTCATTTAGTCCAAAAAGATGTTTTTTTTTTATAAAAAATACTCACTGTCTGTCTGTGAGTGTTGTGTGTTTCTGTCACTCAAAAGTTCACTTGCTGATATTTAGAAATGCATCATCAGAAAAATTAAAAAACACTGGAGTTTGAAATTAAAGTTTGATTGTGATTGAACAAAAGGCTAAGCAAAGATTATATATATATATGAAGAAGAAAAAAAACAACAACCTAGATTACAACAACCTAGATTGGAAAGCTTATTTATTTATCAAATCAGTAATATGAATATACAAATATTATACATACAAATAAATATAGTTGGGTATAAATGTAAGATTTTATTATGTTTGTAAAAAAAATTTTTTTATTTGTACTATCGATTTAATGATGATGATAATTATTATTATTTATTTTAAATTATATTCCAGTTTTTTTTGTGTATAATCAATTTCAACTTGATTCAAAAGCTGTGATATCTCTTCATTTAGGGAAATTAATGATTGAGCAGAATATCTTTTAAGTTATAATAAAATATATTTATATATTTTATATTATTGCTAGTGTACAAAGAAGAAAGGCTAGAAATTACAAATTATTATAAATTTATTTCTTTTATTAATTGAAAAGAATTTGCTAATATCTTTCTGATATATTAATTCATCATTATATTATACATATTTGTGTGCATCTAGCTATGAATAATATTTAGTAATCAAATTGATAAAATAAGCTTTAGTGTCTGTGTCATTCTTAATTATGCCTGTCTCAATCCTAATAAGTAAACTAGTTAATAACAAGTGATCCACACTTAGTAAGCAATCATAAGTGTGTATATTCTAAGCTAAAAAACTTTCAGAATAATAATGGGGAAGGAGGTAGGATGGCATAACTTATGATATTGTATAGTCAGTGATAGTCTTCTAGAATAAAGAGATGCTCAAAGAACATTATTATAAATAATGTTATCATTTGTTGTGTACTCAAACTGACTCTTTACATGGATGATTTGTAAAATGATAATGATCAACAAATGTCACCCATAGTTCATGTAAAGAAAATATATGATTTGAACATAAATGTCATCTTAAACATTAATTTATAAAAAACTTCGTAATATATTAATTGCTATAAGTACATGAACAATGTATGCTTTGTTCATTAGAGGATGGTATTTGTCCACATGATAGCCCATTACTTTACAGTCAAATTTTCATCAGTAAATTATAATATACATTCAATCAAATTAAGACTAGCATAGCATTAGCTTACTCCATTAAAAGTCAATGTTGTCATCTATAGCTATCTCTTAGTCACCCAAATAATAGCAATACTCACTATTACAGAAACTTGAGAAAAAGTTTCACAATCTTATTAAATCCAGCAATGACAGATGACAAAAATATTTTGAACAAATTGAATAAATATTTTTATCATCTTTAGAATAATAATATAAGAATTGATATGACAAACTTTAATGATATATTCATTTACCTACTCATTTAGATTTAGATAAAGATATTCATCTTAATGAAATCAAAATTGTTCTTTGTAATCATAAAAATGAATAAGCTGCACTTACTTACAAAATACCTGGAAATGTTTTAAAATATAGTGATGATATTTTAGCTTCAAAAATAGAGGATATTTTATCTGAACCCATGAAGTTGTGCCATCCAAATTTAAGGATGCTTTCATTATTCCAATTTTTAAAAACAAAGGAAAATTGTGGTAATTATCCTGTAATATTATTATTATACACTACTGCAAAAATATTTTCAAAACTTTTGTTGAATAAACTACTTCCAGTTATTGATAAATAGTTATCAAAGACAAAGGTGTTTTTTTATTGATTTGATCAAAGCCTTTGATTCAGTTAATAGAATAGGTCTATTGAATTGTTTAAAATTATTCGGTTGTCTACCAAACTGAACTGAGAGGAAGAATTATTACTACAAGTGAGAAAATCTTAGGCATTTCAAATCAAAACAGAGGTTAAATGAGAATATGTATTTGCTCCAACATTGTTTTCAATTTTTATAATAGTGTTCTTTGAAATTGTTTACAAGCAGCTTAATCAACCAGAAATCAACATACAATACACGTTTGTCAATGGAATTTTTAATTTGAATCAGTTAAAAGTGAAAACAAGAACTTAATCTTCTTGGATTTTGGATTTACAGTACATTGATGATCATACTATTTTTGCCAATTCAAAAAATGATTTACAGAATAATCTTCAAGTTTTGAATGCAACTTATAAAGATCTCGATATATTAATTAATGTTCAAATCCTTGAAGTTTTTTATCCACCACTAATGAAAAAAAAATTCTTAGCAACTTTCAACTTGGATGGTTATCAACTTGAAAATGTAAAGTAATTTAAATATCTTGGCAGTTTTATAAGTAAAAGCATGAACTTAAGTGTTGAGATCTCACACAGACTCCTAGTGTGTTGCTGCTATTTTTACCAAATTAAGTACTAGACTACCATCATAGGGAAATAAATACTACAACTAAGCTATATATGAAGCTGTTATTACATCTAATTTATTGTAAGAATGTGAAACTTGGATACTCTATTAGTGCAATATAAAGGCATTAAAAAAGCTTCACTTAAAGTCAAGATGCTCTGTAAAATATTAAAAATACAATGGCAAGCTAAAACCAACCAATATCTTTGTAAATTCACAACTATGCTTGATCATGAAAAATGAATGAACAATGGAAAATTTCGTAAAAAGCTGTTTTATGGTAAACATGAACTTGAGTATTGTAAAACAGATAGATCCCATATATGTTATACGATAATCTCAGACATTCTAAAAAAAGGTGCAATATCTATTGTTTGTATTAGGATGATATGGCAGAGAATAGAATATCTTAGAGGGCAACAATTAGACACAATGTTGAAAAAAGAAAAGTTTTCTGCTGAAAAAATTAAAATAAAACAGAAACATAGACCAGCATAATCTACATTTGGAAGTATTAGTGGTTCATATATTAGTTTATATAGCCATGACAAAACTCACTTTTAGAATACTCCCCTCCCTCTTTTGGAGTTGCAATGGCTGTACTCATTTTGAGTCGCTGTTTATTATAATTAGAAATCATATAAATAAAACACTGTTGATCAAGATGAGACTGAAAACTATACTGATTAACATATTATACAGGTGAAAATCCCATACACTTTAAAACTAAGACATTCAACTCAAATCATAAAAAATATATATATTCATAAATCTAATTACGATAAACAAGTAAAAAAAAAAAACAATTAAAAAAAATAAATCAAATTTAATTTGTTTTCTGAAAGTAAAATATATAAATATTTCTTACAATTTTTTGATAAAATTCATAGTTAAAAAAAAAGAAGGTAAAAACTGAAACAATTATCACAATAAATTAAACATCATTTGCGAAATATTTGTCACACCAGATGTTGATAACCAAAAAAGAAATTAAAAAAAAAACCCCGTATATTTTAAAATATTTACAAGATAAATAAATTTAATTTTACTTTTTTAATTAATTATCAAATAAATTAATAAAAAAAAAAAACACAAATCAACGAATATATATATGATTTCTGATATTTGAACGAATACTGTGTTATTTTAAGAAAAATAATTAAAAAACAATTTAAAATGCTATTTTTTTTAGATAAAATAAAATCTCTTTGCATTGTTTCTATTATCTACATTTAACAGCTCTTTTCAGTAACAGAATATCTCATTTAACCCTTTGTTGATGTTACTTTTCCTAACTCCAGTGTTCATTATAACATTTTACTACATCAAGTATTACAAATCACTATTCAGAAATATATTTTCTCGAAGAAATAGCTTTTTTTTTTTTTAAAAAAAAAAAATTAAAATAATGTTTAATAATGTTTTGTTTTCCATCTTTTTTTATTATTTTGAATTAAGTAAAGACTTATCCATACTGTTGTTGGCCATCATACTTAACTACTGATTATTATAAACAATTGACTTTGATAAAAATAAAACCTTTCAAAAATTAACTACATCATACTGGATCATATCTTTTATACACACAGCATTTGCACAAATCAAAATATAGTGAGTGCAAACGAAAGCATTCTAAGCTTTGAATAATATATATCTACATAATCAAAAAACTTCAAATATATTTTATAATAAATGCTTTTAATTTACTGGGCATTAAAAGACAAAAAATAATTGTTTACCTCAACCACAATTGGAGTTTTAATATTTAACTGAAAATAAAAACATGGAGAGTCCAGAAATTAATTTATTCACTCACTAGTTATAAATAAAAACATTATATCAATTTATTATATATATATATATTATTTTTAACTTTTTAGTATTCATACAAGAAAAAAAAAACATTTATGATAATTTATGTTTATATATTGTACCGGTCGGTTTTGTCTGTTCATATAACAAGATCTAGCATCTAGGCAAAAGTACCTCGAGTCCAATCATGTGCAAGATACATAAGTCAGGAACACTCATGAACTCTGCCCTATTTGCCTATTTTCCAGATCTACCAACTTATGAGCAACAATTCCAATGATACTGATCTAATTTATTTCTACCCGCCGGCATCACAAAGTCGTGACACAAAAAGACTCTTATTTGAACTTTATTCATGTATAGAATATTATCGTTAGTGATTTTCGATCATCTAGTAAATGAAACCTTTTATATAACATCAAAATTATTTCTATTCAATAAATGAAACAATGACTTAGATATTTAGTAATATATATAAGATTTATTAAGTTAACTTGAGATATATATATAATTGATTGCAAACATTATTTGTGTTAAAATGTAAATAAAATGGGTATTTATCTCCCTTAGATGACATTAACCTCTCTTACAATGCTATAAAACGAACATATTTAATCAGCAATAACAAATAATTTATGGCTTTGTTCTAATGCGGCTATTTATATGTCAATAATTTGCAGATTGTATGGGATACCTAAGATTTTTAATAATAAAAAAAACACATTTCTAAGAAAACAGATTTTTGCTTAGTTTTCGACAATAACATTGTACAGTAATTGTCAGATTCTGATTTTATTTCCCCAGACATGCAGGCACCCGCTATAATAAGAATAACAAATTTGTTTTAAAAAAATACTAGATTAAATAACCTCTGAAAAGTAAGGAAGGTTTTCTTTTATTAAAAAAGATAGCATTAGCATTATTGCGATTCTGGGGGAAATTATTGACATATAATTTAGTATATGAAAATATAAAATATAATAATGAAAATAAAATATTACCGCATAGACATGAAATTAAGAACTAATAATTATTCAGGAGAGGTTTAATGTAGGAGATTTTACAAATAAGTTATATAGAGAGAACAAGGTACAATTGACTAAAAGGTAAGAATTTTACAAATTAATTCATACTTAATATTAAATTTTACAAATAAAAAGGCTTTACAAAATGTTTAACGAAACAGATAGGTGAAATTTAAAATTGTTCACAGTAACTTTAAGAATCTAGCAGCATTTGAAATGATTACCTCTTTACAAACTTGGCTGTTCTTTTGATGTTTTTCAGATTTCCCTCGGAGAACTAGATCTAGTTTGACGAGCATAATTATTGAGGCAGGTAGTAAGTTCAGTATTTAACAAAACAGGCATATAGTTATAGTCTACGAATATCAGGATCCATGGGCACAGATTTCAGGGAAGGCCATCTTGAATGGCGAGAAAGGTGAAGTGGATTTACTCATGACACATTGAAATTAACGAATGCAAATTTACTTGGCAACTGCTCTCACTGACTGTCTTACTTCCTCTGTCTAATTAATTCATAATTATCCCATGCCTTGGTATTTGTGGAATCCCTTCTTGATTGGTCATTGCTAATCATTTTATTTAATCTAATTTCCAAAAGAATTTCTATACAAGCTTTTACCCATTGTGATGGAAGATGCCATTGTTAGATAAGTATTCAAACTGAAATTAATTTGATAAAAAAATGTTTGTGACAAAAGTAAATCAATTAAGTTTAGTTTTTAATTTTGATTTTAGAGAAACTTTTAATTAAATTTATTTTAGAAGATTATACAAGATTATGTTTCTCACCTTTAATTAATTTTGACTAATTACAATCGCATCTTCCATATTGGATTTAAAATAAAACTAGAGTTTAATAGCAAAAATAATTTAAAACAAAATTTTATAGAATGACAGATAACGAACTTTTTGTAGTAATTATTTGCTCATTATGTTTGTCTCTACAATATCTCTGTATATGAGCTGCAATCAATAAATAACCACTATAACTTTTATAAAATAAAAAATATAGAACATATAATATATTTTGATATTATAAGTCCGTTATAATTAATCCCCCGTTACCTATTGCGCATACATATTTCCTCTTTAAATACTATATTTATTACTTTTATTTTTGTGTGTCTGTATTTAAATTCAGATATTTATGCATATATCTTCGTTAATAAGTATGTTAGTTAATAATAATAAAAAAAAAGAACAAAAAAATGTGTTAGTGAATGGAATATATATGCAAGAATAGGGTTTGAATTTAGCTTGGTAGCGGAAGATTTGAGGTGGGCTGTGAAGCGCAATCTGAATCTCCACTCCGCTTCAATATATTCTTTTAAATTTTTTATTATTGGGATATTTTTCTTTCTAATCCGAATTTTAATTAAAATAAAAAATGAAAACAATGATAAAGTCTCTTTTATATTTCAAAGGAAACTCTTGAATATTAAAAATTTATTAATAGGTTTTTTAAAAATCTGCCTTCTCATGCACATCACTGAAAACTTAATAAAATTCAGTCTGCCAACACCATTACATTAAACAAACTAAAGGATTGCCTTGAAATATTTCACTGTCATATACATTAGCATTGATTTCTAACACATGTTCAAAAATTGATAGAAAACCATCTAATAAAAGTCTGTTAAAACTCGATCACAAAATTTATCCTACTGAAACAAACAAACAAACAAACAGGGTTTTTTAAATTTAAAAGCATTTAAAAATAGTAATTTGAATTGAGATGTAAAGTTTGTACAAAAAAATAAATATCAATAAATGCTTCTTTCCCTCAGCAAGTAGTCTTAAAATGTTTTAAAGTGTATTATATATAGCCTTGAACTATGATTTTAAAAGTCTTTTTACTTACATTTTTCTATTTACATAATTAAAGTCTAGATTGTCACAACCATAAATATAAAAGGTTGCAATTTGACAATATCTAATATTTTTATTTGATTTTTAAAAACATTATATGCAATTACACCTGTGTCTCGTTTTATGTGATAAATAGGTTCCTCAGAAAACACCTGCAAATGAAATCGCGCAAAAATAGACGTAACTTACATTGAAAAAGGGGGGATGCGAATTGTGATTTTTCAAAATTCGTGTAAAAGCAAAGCACCAATGTAAAATTACTTTAAAATTCGCGCACAAAAAAAATAAGGAAATAAAATATGACTAATAAAAAATTTCAAATTTGAAAAAAATTGATACAAGACAAACTTTTTTTAACTATAATATTTAATTTTATTCAAAATAATATATTTTTATGCATAATTTACAGTACAGTAATTTACATTTTTTTATACACGTTTTAATTATTATCACTATTTTCCCAAAAACACATTCGTTTGCAAACTAGTAAAAAATCAGATTCTCATGTGATGTGATGTATTTGGCTTCTCCTTAAACGAAGTCAAGAATATCTCAGCAATTATTCTCACAAGAGAGAATATAACTAGCACCAAGTTCACTCTCATGTTGTGTTAATGGTTTTCTGTTGACGATGACGATGATTTTAATAACTGTTTATGAACTTAGACTTATGATAATAAAAAGACATTTATTCACCATTGCTGGGAAAAATTTAATTAAAACTAACAACTAAAAATTAAATTCTTATTTTTGTCTTTAATTTTCAATTCCTTTTAAAAATCAAATTTCGTTTTACATCACATTAATTTCAAGTTGCCCGTAAGTAATTTTTAAATCGTTAATTACAATTAAAAATCAGATTTTAATTTTTAATTGTGCCCACTGCTATTACTGACCTTTTAAAAATAAACTTGTGGACACTAAATGATTAATAATTGATTACATTTTTTTTAAAAAAAGCAAAAACAGAATGTGATTTAAAATGCAAAATTAACACGCACAATGTTTGAACAAATTTACATTATAATCTTGTAAAATTGAATGTGTGTATACATAAAATGTGGAAATCATGATTTTAATTTCATTATTGCATAAAATCTTACTATTATAAAGCACTGAAAATATTGAAATTACTAAGATGAAAGTAGAATTCCAATAATGTGCGTGAAATTTATTATTTAAAGTAATAGCGCATTATAGGAGGTCGACTTCCGGTGAAACACGAATCGCGTAACTTCAAAATCGTGTTAAATAAGTCCACGTAAAAAGAGACCCAGGTGTATTGTGATAAAAATGTGTACATGTGCATTTAGAAATATGGAATATTTTGAATTGTAAAAGCTGAATTGTATTTTAAATTAACAATTAAATTATAATTTCACTGAATAATAATCACTAATGTGTTCTTATCTATACATTTTAAAAGTTTCCAGGTACAATAACGTTTTATCATATATATCAATATTGCTCTTTATTCTCTTGAAAAACAATGGATAGGCAAATTACATTATGTTATTCTTAATAATCTTCATAATATATTTTTAAAATCATATTCCTGTTTTAAAACATTTTCTATATCCGGTATGAATTATGTTTTTCTTATAAATTAGCTCATGCAATATATATATATATATAGTAGCATTATATTTTATATATATATATAGTAGCATTATATTTTGGTACTAAAACTATCATGGTCTACAAGATATTAATTATTCAAAAATTTTATTGATTATATATCTCTTAATAGAGAGGTCAATGAAGTGATAAGAATAAAACCAAGAGTCAACTTACATAAGATCAATGTGCAAGAGGGATGATCATTTTTATTTTTTTTTAGACTTCAAATATTAGTTTTTGAATATTTTCAAGGTTTTAAACATTGCATTTCTTTATAACAATTTAAAAAACAATTAGTGAATTGTTTTGGCAATGGCTATAAATCCAGGTACACATAGAATTGTTTGTGAATAAATAGTGAGATCGTAAGAAATCAAACTTTGTTAAATTGGAATATTTACAACAAATTCAAAATAAATAAATTATGGATTAAATCAACAGAAGTACTAGTAATTAGAAATATATAAATTTTTTGTTACATTTATGTAAGAATGTATGTATGGTAAATGGAGCATATGTAAATAATGTTCACAAAATTAGAAAAATGTGTTCGAAAAACTAACAAAACAATTACTGAAATTTTAGATAAATAAAGTTTATACTTAATAAATATTTCTAAAAAAAAAGAATGTAAAACATAATGAAATTATTGATATTAAAACAGAAATAAAATTGTATTGGTCTAATAATATTTACTGACAAATATTTATTGCTCTAGTAAGATTTGTTCATAAAAGAATAACAGAATTTTCATTTATTTGTTTATAAGAAATTGATGTTAAATATTTTTTTTTATTATTTTATATTACAAAATGAATAGACTTTCCCATCTATTGAGAGAAAAACTATATGATCTCATCTGATTATTTACAGTACTATGGAGACGCTCCTGAAATCAACTACAAGGAGAGATACATTTTGAAAAATTTTGACATAATAGGAAAAAAACCTATAAATACCAGTAAATCAAAATGAGAGGGCAATCTATAAAATTTTCAGTGTAGTATAAGATCAAAACTATTTTTTATCCAAAATCGCCATTTTTGTATCTACATATCCAAGGATGATGGATAAAAAATATTATATAGGGGTCTACTTTAGACAGGATCAGGTCTAATCCATTACAATAGCATTGATGAATATATTTTAAACTAAAATATAAAGGGAAAAATAAGGCATTAAAAAAAAAAATTCAGTTAAGAAAATTTGAAATTTGCTTATTGAAAAATTTGTTTAAAGAATTTAAATTGCGTTTCTCCAGTTTAAAAGGAATGTGCTTTTAAAATATATCCAATAAAATTTTGAATCATTATCCCAGAATCTTGGCTAACGAACTGAAGGTGTCTCACATACAAAGGAGTAAGTAATATATTGTTATTGAATAGAATCAATTGCATCAAAAGCATGAAAGTGGTATAGTGAGTATTTGTCTTGACAAAGAATTACTTAGAGGATTTATATGTTTATATTTGCGACTATCAAAAAAATTAAGGACATTAAGGGAATTTAAAATATTTTCCAAAAATAGATTAATTTTATTGTGATAAAATTGTTAAATTATTGTCGTTTGTGAATTCTATCACCGATAAATTGCTGAATTTATGTTTTTATGAATAGTTTAATAAATTATTAGAGTAGTAAATATACCAAATCTAACCTTAAAGCTCTGTTGGAAATCCAGGTAGTATATTTTATATTCAGTATTTAAGTGTATAGTGTGACAGATAGGTGTAAATAAGTACAGATTAAATCATTGTTAGTGAAGAGAGATTACATTTTTTAAAACTAACATTTAAAATTTATTTAAATATATAAATATTAAGTTATATTTCATCATTTGTGATTTTCTTTTAAAGTTTCTATTTCGATCCACATTTGAGTAAAACTATCAAGAAGTAATACATTTTCAGGATAAAGGTTATTTACATTTTTTAAGGCTATATTTAAGGCTGGCTTTACTATACCATCCATCGGCAGCAAATTGAAATACTGAGAGGTTTTCAATTGGACCACAGACTTCTCCACTGTCTTCCCTACATTCCTCAAACTTACCAATGCTCAATTAATCCAAAAATTCAAAAGGTGGTCCCTCGAGGTGAAATTCCTCGATTTCCTCCTCAAAATCAACATTCACTCCCTTCCCATCAATCAATTTTTGATCAACTGTAGGAGTTTCACCAAGATCTCTCCCCTATACCAGCTCTGTAAAACCAACAATGGAATCCTCCAGCACTTGGAGTGAAATGTATCATCAACTCCTGCCTTACCTCACACAGGAACACCATCTTCAACCTCCAAGAATCCATTGAAACAGGGGTCTTTGCAACTATTAGACTATCAGTTTTCCTCATCTATGTACTCTGGATGCTCCAAGGTGCTATTATTTTTGACCAGAAGGTACACTCAGTGAATCAAAAACTATTGGACCTAACTCGCTCTCTCAAAACCAGAGATACCAAACTAGCCCCACCTCCACTCCTCACAGACACTTGGACAATCCTCCAACTTCCATCCTCTTAGCCTCTGTTACAGGACTCAACCATTTAAATGTTTGCGATCCATGCGGTCGCTTGCTCAACAAAGATGTGCATCTCAGACTTGCAACCAAAGACTCTATTTGGCCTGGACTACACGTCCTTTCCACTTCCCATTCCCTCTTCATATGTATCCTTCCCCTCTCACCATGTTGCTCCTGAATTTTCATTTTACCATGTTATCACTCCTTTGTTAAAATCTTTTTCTAACTATATTTGTAACTGTTTTTTTTTTTTAATGAATAAACTTTAATCACTGAGAAAGAAAAAAAAAGGTCATTTATATTTATGTGTTAAAATGTATGCTATAATTAATTTAAAATTCCGAGGTGAGATTTTCTGCAGTGATATAATTTACATACCAATTCTAATAGCATGGTGAAAAAGTATTAAAATACTCTATCGCATACGTTTTTGTAAAATAAACCTTACAGCAATAAAATTTGCATTCAAACTTGAGTGGATAGAGAAAATGGCAAATGTGTAAGTATTAAATTTATAGTTTTTACGATACTTAATTTGATTATATGTTCAAAGTAAAAGTGAGATGAAATATTGCAATCCATCTTCTATAACATGTATATTGTATTGCCACACATACCGTGAGTTTATAGATCAAATGTAGATGTAACCAATAAACAACATACATTTTTTTTTAAAAGAGCTGTAAATATTTATCTTTAATAGTTGTGGTCATATAGGGCTGATTTGTATTTATTAATATTATATATTGCTTTGTTATTTACATGAAATAAACAATTTTATTTTGTTAAAGTATATGGCATTATTCTTTGAATATCATTTTGATACTATTTAAGTTCAAGCCAAGACTTCACACTGCTGATTCAATTAAGGTTACTTGAATATTTTATTATATTTGCTATTTGAATTCAATAAAAAAAGTAGAATGCATGCATAAAAATCCCAGATATGAATATTAACCTTGATAGTAATAAATATGTAGTTAATGAATAGATAAAACAAAATTATGTAATATGAAATCATTTAGTCATAAACCAATGATTGTTAAAATATTATAAATATATATATTTTAAAAGTTTTAATAGACAAGATTTAAATCCTTGAAAAATTATATATTTACATTGATTATTTATTTTGTTTGGGAAATCTGCAGTGAATGCGTTCATGTGGGTTAGAATTTTATAAAGGCTTATCAATAAGCGAATGCGTTTTCAGTACACAAACGCAAACGGAAGTTTGTTTTTACAGTTTCTCTCGCTCCGATTTTCGTTTTAGAACAGTTGATCTCTTATTTATAGAGTCTCTCCCAAACAAAGTTAGATTGAGAGGTTACAATACATATATACTATAAACACTATATGTAGAACAAAATACGGCAAAAATATAACTATTATTATATAATAAAAAAACAGACAGGAGTTATGAATTTGAAAAAAAAAAACTTTAGCAAATGGGTGAGAACAAAACATGAAAAAATTTAATGAAAACTTATTACGGATAGCAGAATCAAGAATAACACATATTATTCAGAAAATGACAATCGACAGCAGCTAGCCCATGTTTATTTTAAACCATTAAAAATAAAATGCATATAATAAAAAATTAATGGAGACATTAAACAAGCTAAATAATCTAAAACATAATTTTTTTTAAAAATATTTTTCAGTAAAACTTTACATTCATAGTAGGTATAGAGTAAAATGAAAATAAAAAAAAATAATTCAAAAATTCAAGATTATTAAATTATGTGAATCTATTGTAACAAAATAAATATTTGAAAGTACATCAAATACTAATTTCTATTTTAGATAAAGAATTTTATTTTTATTCATTTAAAAAATATGTATAAAATGGACAATTTCTAAATGCAAATGATGAATCTCCAATTTAAATACTGTCTGAAAATAGTACTGTTTAAAAGAAAAAATGCCTTGCTCTTTTTTTTAAAAAATAATAATAATAAAGTAAATGTTTTATTTTTTCCCAATTATAACTTGCTAAAATTCACACTGATTTCATTCAATTTAGAGAATTATCTTTTTTAATCAGCTTTTTTGTTTGTTTAATGTTATATGAATTTTACGTCAAACGTAATGTAATTTAATCAAAAATGAATTCTACTTTTTTTCTTTTCTAAAATATATGTATATGTTTTTTTTCCCCAAAATTATTTAAGTATTTTTTTTAAAAATATAACATTTTTTGAAATTTAAAATTATTTCTTCATTAATTAAAATAAAAATGCTATAATAATAATATATATAAATGATCTTTTGAATATTTTAATTATGGATAGTTAATTTTATAATGAAAAATAAAAATTGAACTCTTCATAATGAATATTTTCTTATCAGCATCATCATTAATTCCAAATCAGAACATTAAATCTTTCTATTTTTACTCTATTTCTTAAACAATCATAAATACTTACTTCCCTGTTTAATATATTTTTCAATTTTACTCTTCTAACACTTTATGTTTATCCACTAAAGTTTTTAAAGATAACTTTCTTATCATTTTGCTTTAATGTATCCCACAATCTAGTATCATATTCTTATCAAAAGATTTTCTTAATAAATACTTTTTTTTTCACTTACTTTTGTTAAAACTTATTTCTACACTTTTAATCATATCCTTCCAATTTAATATTTATATATTCTTTTCCAAATGCACATTCCTAATGCTTTCAATTGTTTCTATACTCTTTTCCTAATTGTCCATGATTTTGCTCCAAATAAAATATTTAATAAATTTCTTTCTCGAAATTAATTTTATAAGGATGACAAAAAATTCTCCTATCTTTAATTAATATAGGTCTCATTTTAATATTATTATTATTCCCATCATCAGATATTCAACTTCTCAAATATTTAAAAGTATGAATCTGCTACCTGTTGATTAGACTTTACTTTTATTTCACTATCTATTTTCATTACTTTAGTTTTATTTATATTTTCATTCTTTAATCATATAAATTCTATCAATTTTACATATTTTGTTAAACTCATATAGCTTATTCATAAATACTGTGACAACATTTAATACAAAATAAACTACTTTCCATCCAAATCTAACTATATCTTCATCAGAGCAACATATCCCTGCAATATGCAAGAAGAATGTTAAATCTTACAAAAGTTTTCTGATATGTGCAAATTTTTTAATAAATATCTCTTATTCTAAACATTTCTTATTCAATGTGTCCAATGATATAACTCATTTTAGTCTATAAAATGCCTTTTCCAGATCAATGGAACTTGTATTAAAAACCCTATATATATATATATATATATATATATATATATATATATATATAATTTTCTTTTAAATCTAAATTATTCCTCAGATATAAATTTACCAAATCATCACAATTTAATTTACAAATGTCAAATTTTGTGCACGCATAACTTTAACCTCAACCAATTTAAAATAAATACACTAATGATTATTAGTAATCATATGCCAAAGTAAAAATTATTAGTCCAGATATAATTTTACTCTCAGTTAAAGATTAATATATCTGGCTATATATATAAACACATGAAATAAATTCAACTACTTGTCTTGTTTATCCTAAAGAGATTAGTGTCAATGTTGAGTACAGACAATTTGATATTAGTACACCAAATTGTGATGATGTGATGTGATAAATATTGAAGAAATAATCAAGGCATATATAAGACTCAAAGGTTTGGGATAACAGATGAGTAATGTTTTAGAACTCCATCATTTGGTTTTTTTTTCAGATGACTTTCTTTATATGTTTCAGAAATATGTGATGGATTGTGTATTATTATGAAGTAATTAAAGGTATTAACTACAAGAATAAGCACCTTATTTGCAACATTTAATCCTATGCCATCATTGATAAAGGCAAATTAAAAAAAAGTTTGACTGTAATAGTTTGTATACTATCAAATAGTGTCTATTGATGATCCAAACGTATAGTAAATAGTTCTGGAATAGGATTATAAAAAAGAGCATTATTGCTGCATATAAATTTATTTGTTTGATTATTTTTAAAAATTAAAAATATTAATAATGAGTATTCTATTCTTATTTTTATAAACATTATATAAAATATATGCAGGTGTTGTTTATTAATGGAAAGTTATGAGCGAGGACCCAAAAATAACAGGAATTTTATAATAATTTTTTAAATTTTATTTTTAGGTATTACAAATTGAATCCCCTTCAAAGTATAGACCATTTAATGCAATATATCAGACTAAATATGTTTTCATTTTTTAAAATAGTCTAGAAAGTCTTGCAAAGTGACCTTTTAACACCTGCAATGTTTTTTTTTTCACTACTTATAATTTTGCAAAAAAAAAAAAAATTCAGGTATTTTTTTCATTCAAAAAAAAGTTTTATAGTGCAAGATTAAACAAATATATCTGATAGATAAGTAGATCATGCTGAATTTAATTACAAATTATTTCACACTCAAGGTTATGTGCACTGACACATTATTGGAATGAAGCTTGCACTTCTCACTTTGAGAAAATAGGATGTTTACTTTTACTGTCTCACATAAACTTTTCAGAACTTGCAGGTTTTAAATGACTGGTCATTATGGACAAATTCTGGTGAACAATGCTACTTTCATCCGAAAATAACCCAGCATCACATTAAACATTAGTCTTCACTCACCATGCTTTTTTGGGGGAGGATGTGGTGAATTTGATGCTTCCATTAAACCACCCATAAACTTTATGTTTTTTCACAGAGTAATTGGCTGGCTTGCAATCTATTTCAAGCATTACAATTATTTTCACTGCTACTTATCCTAAAAAAAAAAACAAACAACAGAATTTCACATTGTTCCAAATTTTCAACCATTATAAAAATTGACAAATACACAAAACACCCCTTACAAAACAAATGTGCTATGTGATGCTACGATTTTGCATGGTGAGTCATTTGGCAGATTGATGCAGAAGGGTCACAGCAAGAAGTATATAGCAGCAGAAGCATGCACTACAATAGGCATGCCTACCAGAGAATGATTCTGATTATTTTTGTGTCCCCCTCATATTTAATCAAAATAAAAGTTAAGAGACTTGTTTATATATAAATATAATTATTAAAGTTCAGGAAGAAAAGTTTTAATGCTATTTAATTACATATAATTTTAGTACAAATAAATGCAATACTTAAAAAAAGTATTAACAATAGCTATAAGTAAGAACAATTCAGTTTAGTAAACAATGATTTTAATTAATGATTTTTTTATGTGTTGGTGAACATATTTTAATTTTTAAAATACAATAAATTTCGTAGATCCTTTTGTTTTTTAAAAAAAATAAACAAATTATTAAGAAAGACAGTTTTAATAATATTAAAAGTATTAGGAGAAAAAATATATCAAATAATACTAAAAATAATATAGTAATATTTTTAAAAAAATAAACTAAAATCATTTTAGCCTGTCATAATAATAAGTTATTTGTATTTTTAATTTTTTTTTTTTAATGTCAATACAATTATAGTATTGTATTTATTTTTACTATTAAAATAACTATATTTTTTAATATAATAATAAATCGTGCTTTCACACTTCCAACGTAAAGCTATAACAACAAATTAAAAATTAAATTTAATGGCTAAGCGCTTTCAAGAAGATGTACTTCTCATATTCACAGCCAGTTTAATATAAATTTGATAGTAATATTTTCAATAGAATACATAATTGCTCTTTTTAAAATATCGGGAATTTGGCAATTATAGACACTATTACACATGAATATATGTATTTTGAATAAAAAGCGAGATTTGATCACTTAAAAATACACTTTGTCGTCATAAAATGAATTAAAGCAATATTAACTAGATGCACCCAACTTTGTAAAGATCCATGTTTTTTTTTTCCATTGGTTGTTTTAACAATTTTTCAAAAAAATTTAATGTAAATTAAACAAAAGATTTTAAATGTGAGAATTATATATCAGTCTGAAAGATCGTTATTATGGCAGAATACAAAAATAAGAGGCTAAAATACTGTTGTTTGTATAATAATTGGTAGCTTTAATAAAAAATTGTAAAGATTTAATGTAAATTAAACAAAATATTTTAATACTATATAAATAACTTTGTGAATTTTAATAAAACTAAATTAATATGTCTATTTTAAAATACACTCGATACATTTGACAACATTAAGGTGCAAATATATATTTACTGGAGCACCCTCTAAATAAAAAAAATGTAATTTTTTAAATATTTTTTGATAGTATCATAACAGTTTTCTTAAAGCTTTATTAATAGTTATGTTTATTAATGTAAAATTACACAAAAATGCCAGCTATTTTTGTAATATTTTTTTATTAAATATAATATTTGTAATATTTTTTTAATTGGTTGTTTTAACAATTTTTTTTAAAGATTTAATGTAAATATGATTTTTTATTAAACATTGGTAAGTATATCCTTCATCTGAACTATATTAGAAAATTGGCAGACCACAAAAGCATGTAGCACCTTAATGCCAAATTATGAACTGGCATTTGTGGCTGTTCCTGCAGCTGGCTGGGAAGCTTTATTGTGAAATATATACTATATCTCTGTAGATTAATCAATTATTTTATATAGCGCAATGCTTATAAACTGTAATAGTTAAACAGCATTAAGCTGTTGCACATGCACATTAAAGATTTTAACTATAAGTGACTGAATACTATATCTCTGAAGATAAAACACTAATACTGATTTTTCACCCCAGTGTTTCTTATTTAATGGCAGAATTACTTCCTTCACATAAATGTAGTAAGTGTAAATTTGACACATGACATCAGACAAACATTCATAAATTCATCAATCAGAGAACAGACAAAATACTGATTTTATATATAAGGTATTATTTTGACTAATTAATCATTAATAGATTGTATCTAAAAAATAATTTCAAGTTTTGATAATACAATGTAAAGCAATGCTAGTTATCAAAGTTGAATGTAGTTTCAAACTCAATATATTTATTAAATTCAAAATTAGATATAACAACTTTTAAATTTTTTCTTTCATCTACAGATTATGTTAATAATTTGATAAAACATAAATTGTAATTCATCAAAAAATCATGGGGGGGGGATACAATACTGTCTTCTAATAGTGCTTTCACTTTATGTACACACATAAATATTATAGAACAATGCTATACTCATTATTAAGTCAGCATTCACGTTTTGAGCAAAGCTGAGTTTTTTTCTCAAGAAATTTAGAATTTTTGATTAAACTTATAATTATTTTTGCAAATAAATCAAGTTTCAAATGGTTTAGATAGATAATAGCCAAATGTTTACTTTCTCAAACACAAACAAAAAAGAAATACAATATAACCTTACCATAGTAAACAAGAACATTTATTTATATGTGACTTACCTATAATCTATATTATTATTCAAATTGATAAGAAAGCTCATTAAGTTTATAATATAGTTCTAAAGTTGAAATGGTAGTTAAAATTGTTTAAGGAGAGAGATAGGCAAAAATATACGTACATTAAAAAAAAAAGCCTAGTAGGCTTATCATATCCATTTTCAAAAGCTACAGATGCAATAAAACTTGATTTTATTAAACAAAAAAACACAAAAATTGAGATATATATTTCGTGTGTTTTTGCCTACATAAAACAGCAGCAGCCATTTTCTTATCTCACACATTAGTAAGTACACTTACCATTTCACAACTATAAATAAAAAAAATTAAGATTTTATTTAAAATGGCTCCAAAGTGCAAAGTTAATGATTAAATTTATATATCAAAACAACTCATGTTTTACTGTAATGAAATCCTTGTACTGGAGAATATTCCTTTTCTTGAATATTTTTTTAATTCTATGGAAATGAGACAGCAGACTGATTACCAGCAAATATGACCTCTCCAATTGTTTTAATGTTTTTTTAAAATCCAAATCAACTTCAGATATTTACTTTTCATAGAGACTTTTAGCATTCTGATACAATATTGCATCTGTAAAAATATGTTGTTTCAGCTTTATCAAAAAATATTTTTTAACAAGAGCAGCATGAATTTGCATTTCTCTTTTCATTATTTCTCTAATAGATGATTCCATCTTTTTTTTTAATTCAGCCAATTTCGGAACATAACTTTTTCCTTTCATTCTTAAATTGATAACTTATTTTGTTTTCTTGCTTAATTATTGCTAATCACTCAATGCATAGAGCACATTTTCTTCTTGAAATGAAAATTGTACAGATGTAAAACTATACCATTAGATGAAAAGGTTTTATTTTCAGAAAATATAATTTTCATTTTTCTATGATAAAAAATAATTATTTTTTCAATTATCATATTTTTTCTCACCATGTTGATTTACAATGGAGAATAATGGATTATTCAATCAATTCAAGCATTTACAGTGATTTCTTCGATGTTTGAGGCTATGTTTTCTTATATCTTTCTGATAGTAATTTCTCAGAAATAGTAGTAATCATGGCTCTGTATATAAAAAAAGTATTAACAAGCTTTATCACACTATATTTTTTTCATGATCAGGTCAAAATGAGTTTTTACTATTGATACTAACTAATAAAAAAAAAAAAAAAATTATCAAGACTTAAATTTCAATCAGTAATAAGTATTTATCTATTTCCAATTATTATTTGATAACAAATATGAAAAAACGTTCCAGACTGAATAAATTTATACCAAGAATATGAACATTTTTCATTATGATAATAAATATTTCTTGTAGATCACCCCTGTATAGACAGATTAGAGGATATCAGAAGTTTGGACCAGAAACAAAGATCTTATTTATTTCTCAGAAGTTATGATTTTTTTCATATACTTTGTTGACTATATTTTAATGCCAAAAAAAAAAAAAAATGCTAAATACTAAAAATAAAATTTTTGATAAAGTTTATAAAATTGGGCTAATTATAAATACATATGAAAGTGCTATATTATATGCCTTTAAAAAGTATGAAAGATTTTTAGACTATGTGAGGGTGATGATTGGATAACACAACTGCTCAGAGATGGCATTTTATTGTTTATCAACGAAAATTGAAATAGATAATGCACCTCTTCAAACCTAACCTCAGTTTTATGAGGACTTTCAACTGATATGCCAGCTTCATGAAAATGTGATCAGAAAAGGGTGAGTCATAATGAGTTCTAATGGCCAAATTATATCTATATTTTTATTTACATATTTATTTTTCTGCTACATGATTATAATAACATTTAATTATTTTTAAGCAATGATTTTGTAGAAATCACTTAAATTTATAATTTAGATGGATTCTATCTAGCAATAAAATCTTTTTCACATGGTAAAAAGACAATAAAGATGACACTGTTATTAGCACTATATTGTATCTGAGCTATTTAAAAGAATAAATTATTTTATATTAATTAATCTCTACCACTTTCTCTTTATTGATTATACATAGATACTTACAAAGAAAAAATAGTTGTGGGGGGTGTGTGTATAAAAACTGAAAAATATAAATGCCCTTATTTTTGATGCTTTGAAATAATGAATTGTCTTAGATAAGTCATATTATATGCCATTTATAAGAAATGCAATAAACCTATTAATAAAAATATTTTAAAATTTATCTATTAAAATTTAGTATTTATGAAGAAACCAAACATAAAAATCATAACTTTTAAGAATGTTAAAATCTTTGTTTTTCAGTTTTATTATATTCCTTGATATATTTCATTTCATATAACATACATTAAAAAATTGTTGCATAATATAAAGTGAGATTTTCATAAAAATTGTGCAGTAAACCAAGGTTTCTATAAAATCCAATATGATTGCCATAAAGTCTAAAGGTTAAAAAAAATATTTTACAAATTTCCTTACATTTTGTAGATCTTTTAGAAATGAAATACTTACTATACTGCATGAAACTTTTGGAAAAAAAAAAACCCCACCCATGCTCCAATTTATTTTAACATAAATGAAAATTGGTTAATAAACAAGATTGTGTAAATTTGAGTTTGTAGTATTTCAGAATGTTAGATTTAATGAGGACTCTAGCATAAAAAAATGGCTGCTGCAATATCAGATATTATACAAACTCATAAGCTATATTAATTTTATAAATTTTAATGTTTATATTTTATTTATTAATTAAATGAAGTAACACATTTTAATAAAGTGCATATGTCAAGTTCACTGTATTTACAATAAACAATTGTTTTATTTATTTATATTTCTTCTGCCCATATAAAAAAGTACACACATGTTTATTTTAAAACAAATATATAACATAAAAGATATTAAGATAAAAACTAAAATGAGTTTAATATTATTAGTATTATTTTTTTAGCTCAAAATGTAGTGTTTATTTGAACCAAATTACTTCTACATATCATAGTTTAAAATAAATCTTTTTTAAAACACACACACACACACACACACATATATATATATATGTATATATATAAGGTCATTATTTAGTATGCACTTTTATGCATTTTTTGCACACTTGGAAGCAACCAAATCACTACTGAAAATATTAAATGATAAAACTAATATTTTTTTCATAGTTTTACTAAGTGTCAAATTTGATGCATACTTTTGAATAAAATATTGTTTTGAGATTTTTGCAGTTTTTAACTAAATTATATGAATAATAAATATGAGACTAGTGAGAATTTTTTTTTCATCTTGTGCTTGTTTTATAGTAATAAATTATTTTTTGATATTACTAATAGTTGAATGTATTTGGAATATTTAAATAAAGTTAAATTTTTTTAAAGACATTTAGTACTTATTTTAGATAATGGAAATAGTCCAATATATAAAGATAACTAAAATACCACTATCAAAAACCTTCAAAAAAAAACAATATATAGTAAATGTTGGCTAATTGAGTATCTAGACCTCAACTGATTCAGGGTTATGACAGATCCCTATATTATAAGAGCATTCAAGGAAGCATACTAAGTATACTGATAAGTAATAAAATACAAACACCAAGTTATGGGTATGGTGACAAATGTGTACATTCATATAGTATAAAAGCCTTTGAGGAAACATAATGATATGCTAGATAACTGAATGTCTGGATTCAAAAGTCAAATTATGAAAATAGCAACATGTGTGTAATTGCTACAATGCAAAGATATTTTCAGAAAATGTTTTGTATGTAAGCTAACTGGATATCTAAATTCAAAGCAGGAAAATGTGGAAATCACATCATAAGAGCTTTCAAAAAACATCATTTTATACTGCATATGTTATGTAGTTGATTACCTAAAGACATTTCAGGTCTAGATATGGTAGATAAATGTACAAAAACATTTGAAGAAACATCTTATAAAATGCTTTTTTTTAAATCAGTAGTTTTTAATTAAAAATATAATTTTAATATAAATATATGTACACAAACATTTACTGAAGGCAAACATTAATTAAAAATTAACATACAAAAAAAATCCTAATCAAGATTTTCATGGAATATTTATTTCTGAATGAGTTACTTTTACTTAGTTAAAAATTAATTACTTGATAATTAAAATAACAATTTAAAATATCTCGCGTTTAACAAAGCTAAATAAGAAATAAACATATGTAATCTCAAACCATTTTATTTTCAAATAGAAAACTTAATTTTAAGTTCTGTTTCTAGACTTACTCTAAAGATAACTTTTAACAGTTAAGTAAGTTTTGGTTTTAAATAATATACATTTTAACAGTAAACATTAATTGGGTGTTATAGTTCTGTATATGGCAAAAGATAAATTAATGACTGGTGATAAACTCTATTTCAATTATATATTTTTATGCAAAATTTGTGTAGAGAAAAAAAATATATTTGCAAGTTAAAAATTAATTAATCAGCTTTACATTCAGCTGTAGTGGAGGAAGATATTATGATAGAAATACACAAATTGTACAATCAGAAGTCTTTCTCACTAAATTAATATTCATATAACAAATGAAAATGTTACAATTAAAACTAGAGTGACAGACATTTTTGTAAGGCTTAAGTTACCAATTTAGATTGCTTCCCTGTTCATTTGCAGCTTTAGAAATAAAAAATTCAATATATATAATTCAATTATTCTGTTGCTATAATAATTTTACTCATTATTGTAAAAAGATAGAAAATTGATATGAAAATATAAAAAAAATTAGAAACTATCAACAATGCTATGATGAATATCATTAACAAACATGGTATGTATGTAAATGAGATATTTCGAAGCATTTCTTCCTTTTATGTAGACTAGAAGACATCATTGTCATATTTTGTAATTATTACTTATTTAATTTATTTATTATCATTTTGTTGCCATCAAAAACGAAATAACTTCCAAGCAAAAAAGTGGAAGTTCTAAATATGAATGGCTAGATCTAATGATCAGTGACTTTTTTAATTTTTATTAGCATAACTTTTGAAAATTTAATTTTAGCTTTCGTTTTGATCCAGAAAAAGGAATCATTATTTCCAAGTCAGCGCGACTGCCTTGCACTTGCAGGCAGTTGGCCAGATTGCGGGTTCGTGTCCTGGCCGATGCTATGACACTTTTTTTTTTAAAAAAAAACTGAAAATTTGTAAATGAAATGACTAAATAAATAATCTGCAAATTTTTATTTTAATTAGCATAAATTTGATTATGCTTTCAAAAATTCAGATTTAATTTTTGCTATGGACAAAAAAATAGTAATGCCAAGAACAAATTAGTTTCAGGTAAGAGAACAGAAGTTCTGAATATTGAATGGTTAAATCAATGATCTATAAATTTTTATGATTTTTATTATGCTAACGTTATTTATCTGTTTAATATTTAAAATCACAATATTTAAAACTTAAATATATACAGCAATTGATTTTGCATATATTTTTACATTTTTATTTTTTATTTTGTATTATATTTTGTTACACTTTGAATTATAAGTATCAAACTTATTCCATTCACACCTTTGACACAAACCACTCCAGATATATACAATAGTAATTATCACTAATCATTTACTAAACTAGAGATTGTCTCTAGCCCAGATATAAACTTTAAACCTCAGTTAAAGATTAATATATATATATATATATAAATTAAACACACACACATAAAGTTATTCACATTTGTGTCTCATGTATAATATCTTAATACATGCATTAAACAAACTCCATACTCCACAAATTCTTTTCAAATTGCCTTTTATTGTGTCATTATTCAAATGATTTGTAAAGAATGTGTGGTGATATGGAGTTTGTTTAATGCATTTATATTATATTTTGCCCATTCAAATGATCATATTCAATAGTAATTATGCTCTATGTTGAGGGTCTGAAATGAATTAGAACTAAATACAAATATTTTAATGTGTGCTATTATGAATGCATTATATAATAAACAGACAAAACTAATTATGATTGTTGTAGGCAACCCCACTACACATACTCAATTATGCAATTGTTAAAGATTTATATTGGAAAATATCAAGTCTCCAAATAAATAATAAATTAAAATAATAAATATAAATAATTTGAAATTAAAAATTGTAACAAATTTGAAAAAATACAAAATGATTTTTAAGCAAAATTTTAAAATATGATAAAAAAAAAAAAATACAAAAGAAGGAAAAAATGACAATATTCTTAAAATAGTTAAAGGCGTTTAAACAGAAATTAAGGAAAACATAAAAGAGATTTTAAGAAGGTAAGTAGTTTGGTAATATACTTATAATTTAACCTATAAATGATAGTTGCTATTGAATTTTTTAAAATACTGAGTAGAGATTGGATCCATCAGACAAACTTTTAATTAAAAAAAAATAGAAAAACTGGAAAAAATTAGAAAAAATGGAGTGAATAAATCAAACCTTCAATCAATTCAGTTATCATTTTCAAAATAAAGCAGCTAATAAAATAAACAAATCAATTATGATGAAGGACTCAAAATCTACTTTTACATGGAAATCTGACTTTGTCAATTTATAAAGAAATATATCTTCAGAGTAATCACTATTCTGCCATCATGGGCAATTAAATTCATTTTCTTAGATTGCAAAACAACATAGAAACAAATAACATTTAGAACTAATTGTAAACATAATAGTAAACAAATAAAAAATTGAAATAAATAGCATAAAACAACATAGTAATAATTGAAATAAAATGTGAGAGTTCATCCTGGTAATCACACAGACAACTACGGTGTTAGGTCTTATGCCACAAATTTTCATTTCTAGTCAACACAGTTGCGTTATCGTGCACTGTAAATTAAAGCTGGATAAACTTTTTATATAAGGCTTAACAATCTAATGAACTTAAGTTGCTGTTTGAATAAGCATTCACAATTGCTTATTAATAAGGTTATGATTAAAATTACCACATCACTTTTGTATCTATCTTCAGACACAACATATGTATATACATAATAAAAATAAGCAAAGGATTAGATCAATTCATCAAATGTGATAATTTAAAATCCATCATTAAAAAAATAAATTAATTAAGCAATATATATTTAACACTGGTTTCTTACCTGTAATCATTTCATTATTAAAACGACAACTTTTTAATGAGAGTAATTATTGTAAAAATAGTTGGAGTAGAAAGGAGGAAGATTCTGAGTTTAAAAAGATTAATTTTCCCTATCATATTATCATTTTTTATTATCATTTATTGGTAGTTTACAATGAAGGAATATATATATTAGATAGATCACCTAAACTATTAGAAAAAAAAAAATTTCAATTTTCAGAAAATAATAAGTTCAAAATTTTACTATAAATATAGTGCCATAATATTTAGCTTCACTTCATAACTAAAGCATTATTTTAATAATATCTATTTACAAAATATATAGAAAAATTTGAAAAAGATATTGACCAAAAAGAGCTGATATATATATTTTTTCATTTAAAGACAATGTTATATATTGAAAGCATCGCTAGCACCAACGCCACCACATGGATAAGAGAGACATTTCTACAATGTAAATTTTAGTGTCACCACCACCAACCCAGGAAATAAAATTTGTAAATTAAAATACTTTTTTCCCAGCGCTTTCTCAAGAAAAACTTCAAAATAAGCTTTAATCATTTAATGTGTTTACTAAGTACCATATGTCATTTATTCATTTATCTCTGTAAAATAAACCCAGAGATTAAAACATGCATATTAAAATAAAACAAATTAATGTTTAAAAAAATATTTTTTTAAACAATAATTAAATAATATCTCAAAACAAAAATATTTATTTACTAACGTAAATGGAAATGTATTGAATTTTAATTTTTCTCTCTATATATTTTTTCAAAAGATTTTATATTATTTTTTGGATAATCCTACAAAATTGGTAATAGAGATAAAAAACAACTGCAAAAAAGATATATATTTTAAATATCGAAGTGTTTTTATCATATTTAAAAGAACCCTTCATTCCCTCCCCCCACATGAAATCATTGCACTATCTCCTCTTTTCTCAGGTTGGCTCTAATATTATATAAGTAATTCTACTTCAAGTTTACTACTTGCTTACTAAAAATATTATCTAGAGCCAAAGTACAATTCTCACAAGATGTGATGGCTTCTTCCATTGTGTTGCCTTTAAAGTCTTGACAAATTTGCACCATGGCAGAGACAAGAGATTCCATTTTCTTTAATTTCTTACATTACAGTTTGTAACCACTATCTTTTCTAAATTTAATAATTATAACAAAACTGATGCAACTACTCTTAGACTTCTTCATCAATATTTATGTCAACTTGAACCAACATGTCAATAATTCATTAAAAAATAATTCTTGTTTGTTTGGAAATCCATTCAGAATTTCTCTGCATAAGTTTATGTTTTCTATTAACATAATTATATTCCTGCAACAAAAAATATTTATACTATTATTTAATTTTTTATACACGTTATTCTATTATAAATAAGTATACTTTATTATATATAGTTTAATATTTTAAATTTTAATAATTTTTAAAAGCCATTAACATGCATTTGAATTTTATTTTAAATGATAGATTATGTTGGGTAATAAAAAAATCAAACACTTGGTTTTGTTTAGACACTTTCCCAATAGACTGGCATTTAGAAGAGCTTTCAAATAATGTTATAAAGTTGTTGCATTTAAGAGAGCAATATTGAAATATCAATAAATATAAAATTTGTTAAGAATTAATTAAATATTTTGGTACATAACATTTTTAAAAAATATGTTTTTTTTCCTGATTCTATCTTCCTTGAATTTGAGCGGTCATGTAGCTAAAGCAGGAGAAAGGTGCATAAACAAAAAAAAAATATGATATATATATATATATGAGTAATATTACAGATCAATTAAAAAATTTTAGATAGATAATAAACCCACAATCCACATCCAAGAAAAAAATCCATCAGTAAATATGTAAAAATAATAATATTGCTAGTAACAAAAAGATAATATTAATTTTAGAAATAAAAAAAATTCAAAGCACCATCAGAATCAATCCTACTATCCAATACTCCAGATGTGGAAACTTTAACAACTGCACTATACTATTGCTTTTGAAATATGATTAATAAATAAAATTATCTGCTATATGACTATTGCAAAATTATTGCAATTATTATGAGACAATAATTTTTAATAAATTTATTTTAAAATAAATTATTAATAGTAATGTGCCATTTTTTCAAAAATTAGGATGTTTAAATGAGAATGATTTGGAAATGTATGATGCCCATCTGTTCAATTTAGTGCAATGGTAGACTACATAATATTCATCACATGATCACCATCTCTTATACTAGCACATAATTGCCTTCTGGCATCCACTGTTTACTCTGATTGGCCAAGGGTGGCACTACTGTATGGAGAGTTTTGCTTTGTAACCATAATATTTAGTATGTTTAAACAATAATCAGAAGATTAAGTAAAAAAAAAATAATTATCTTATATTTAAATAAAAATTATTTGCAAATTGGAAAGTGTTTCTAACAATGAAGTCATTCAGAAATTTAAACCTTTTCAATTATATATAAATTTTACAAATTATCACAACAAAATGGTATCTATCTGTTTAATCTAGTATAATATATAATATATTTTGATCAATGGTCACAAAGATGAAGTAAAAAATTAATCCTCTCACATTTAAGTAAAAAATATTTGCAATCAAAACATGTTTCTAACAATGAAATGATTCAGAAATCTAAACATTTTCATTTACATATAAATTTTATGAACTATTGTGGCAATTTGGCACTCCCATTAATGATGGGCCTTGCACCCTATATAAGCTGCACACATGTGTACAATGGCCCTGGCTAGCATTACATTTAATTCCTTTAAAAACATATAATTAAGAATAGACTCTAGAAGACACTCCAAACTTACATTATCTCTTAAGATTAGCTATTGATTTCTTTCTTTCTTTCCAACTTTCCAGTGCTTTCTAAAATAACTTCATTATTTCTTTATCACTAAAAACAAACTATCCTCATTTTCTTAATTTTTGTGAAATATATTTATTCTAGTAATATATATAACTTAAAACTGATAATCTATCATCCTAAATTATCATTTTCTTAATTTTTGTGAAATATATTTATTCTAGTAATATATATAACTTAAAACTGATAATCTATCATCCTAAATTAAATACTATAATAAGAATACTTTTTCTTGCAATGATTAGAATCTTACTGAAAATAAAGCATGTGTATAATATGAATAAACTTCCATGGATAGCCAACTATTTTAAAATACTGCTATAAACTCTTTCAATGAAATGAATGAAATAATTGGACTAAATTGATTAAAAAACAGGATATAAATCATAAATTTGCTTTGGACACTTTTCTTAAGTTAATTAATAGTGCTTCTTAATTCTTTAAAATACATTCAATTAAAACAGCCAAATTACTTCAGATGGGAAGAACAATAATTATATTTCTTTACAATTGCAAAAGACTTTTTATTAGTTTTGTCTCTATATGCAGGAATTAAAAAAAAACAACACATTTTTACATGAATGGTTGGCATAATTTCTTGGGTCCCAATATTTATATATATATATTCCAATAATTTTGAATCTAACAAAGGATATTTTGAACTCTTTCTATAGCAGGCAGATTTTCCAGATTCAGATTACGAAAATTAATTTTAATTTTATCACATTGATATATATATATATATATATATATTATTCCCAATCTTCTCCAAAAACACCAATCACTATATTCTGTTTACATAAACTCAATACATTCACTATCTCTAACTATAATTCCACTTTCAGATCATGATTTCAGCTATTTGCTATCGTCAGTGAAAGACAGAATAAAGAAACTAGATCTAAACACAAACTCTGAGCGTTTATGAAACAATTTCTATTCAGCTTCAAGCGTGAATTTTTAGACACGTAATGTCTTCAAACTCAGCATAGCAAACCAGATAGCTATATGGGTCTGATCTCAGTTCAGCATCACCACATAGTAGAAGCCTCTGCAATCTATATCATTGCAAGAAAGACCTCAAAGGTACATTTATGATAAACAAAAATGCAAGTTAAAAAACTTGCTAACGCTTGTATTTATGTCCACAGATGGCGTTTCTACCAAAAACACCAATCAAGCGTATATTCTGTTTACATAAACGTCAGAGTAGCATTCACTATCTCTAACTATAATTCCACTTTCAGATCATGATTTCAAGCTATTTGCTATCGTCAGTGAAAGACAGGAATAAAGAAACTAGATCTAAACACAAACTCTGAGCGTTTATGAAATAAATGTACCTTTGAGGTCTTTCTTGCAATGATATAGATTGCAGAGGCTTCTACTATGTGGTGATGCTGAACTGAGATCAGACCCATATAGCTATCTGGTTTGCTATGCTGAGTTTGAAGACATTACGTGTCTAAAAAATTCACGCTTGCAAGCTGAATAGAAATTGTTTCATAAACGCTCAGAGTTTGTGTTTAGATCTAGTTTCTTTATTCCTGTCTTTCACTGACGATAGCAAATAGCTTGAAATCATGATCTGAAAGTGGAATTATAGTTAGAGATAGTGAATGCTACTCTGACGTTTATGTAAACAGAATATACGCTTGATTGGTGTTTTTGGTAGAAACGCCATCTGTGGACATAAATACAGATCGGAAGAGCAAGTTTTTTAACTTGCATTTTTGTTTATCATAAATGTACCTTTGAGGTCTTTCTTGCAATGATATAGATTGCAGAGGCTTCTACTATGTGGTGATGCTGAACTGAGATCAGACCCATATAGCTATCTGGTTTGCTATGCTGAGTTTGAAGACATTACGTGTCTAAAAAATTCACGCTTGCAAGCTGAATAGAAATTGTTTCATAAACGCTCAGAGTTTGTGTTTAGATCTAGTTTCTTTATTCCTGTCTTTCACTGACGATAGCAAATAGCTTGAAATCATGATCTGAAAGTGGAATTATAGTTAGAGATAGTGAATGCTACTCTGACGTTTATGTAAACAGAATATACGCTTGATTGGTGTTTTTGGTAGAAACGCCATCTGTGGACATAAATACAAGCGTTAGCAAGTTTTTTAACTTGCATTTTTGTTTATCATAAATGTACCTTTGAGGTCTTTCTTGCAATGATATAGATTGCAGAGGCTTCTACTATGTGGTGATGCTGAACTGAGATCAGACCCATATAGCTATCTGGTTTGCTATGCTGAGTTTGAAGACATTACGTGTCTAAAAAATTCACGCTTGCAAGCTGAATAGAAATTGTTTCATAAACGCTCAGAGTTTGTGTTTAGATCTAGTTTCTTTATTCCTGTCTTTCACTGACGATAGCAAATAGCTTGAAATCATGATCTGAAAGTGGAATTATAGTTAGAGATAGTGAATGCTACTCTGACGTTTATGTAAACAGAATATACGCTTGATTGGTGTTTTTGGTAGAAACGCCATCTGTGGACATAAATACAAGCGTTAGCAAGTTTTTTAACTTGCATTTTTGTTTATCATATATATTGATATATATATATCTGTCCAAATCTTTAAGATTATAATATCATTATTAAAACTATTTCAATTTTTGTATCAATATTCTTAAAAAAATGAAAATTTTATAACAGTATCATAATCAAGGCTGTGATTTATATATCAGTTTTATTAATTTGGGAAGAAATTTGATTTAGTTAATTAAGAATGTATATGCAATATGTGAAGTTAATTATCTATGGAAGCTTACTCATATTATCCAGCTGCCACTTGATGGCATGAGATGAAGAATAATTTTTAGGACCTATCTTCATCTTTTATGATGCCTATGTTTATTTTTTATAAAGTCATAATGCTTGTATTCATTTATAAAAAATCTGTAATGATGATACTGAGAATACTAAAAGATTGAAAATAATTCAATTTAAAATTAATTATTAACCAGAAATTGACACAACAACTAAATTCGATTTTAATATACATTAAAAAAAAGATATTTTAAATAATTCTCAATTATCAAAATAAATAATAGGGGATTTGAATTCAGACTTTCACACGATTCTCAACTATACAAGCTATTTCATACTGTTGACACACTTGATCACACACATGTCGAAAAGATAAATAATCACCAATATATGTATATCGTGCTAAACCAGCACTCACAGTTGGTCCAGATTATCATCTCTACACATATATACAATCAATGCTCAGCTTAAGCTGGACATGAAGATGATAATCTGGACCAACTGACGAGTGCTGGTTTAGCACGAAATACTCTATTGGTGATTATTTATCTTTTCAACATGTGTGTGATCAAGTGTGTCAGCAGTATGAGATAGTGTGGATAGTTGAGGTTATGTGAAAGTCTGAGTTCAAATCCCCTATATATTGCATACTGGAGTGCAGGTATGAAAAAACCTGTATTGTAGAAAAAATTTATATATTTAAAGTAAATAATGTATTTTAATGACGTAAACCACCTGTTAAAGAGTGAAAAGAAGTAGCAAGCTACCGTCAATTATAATCAAGTATTAGCACTTGGTTATAATAATCGGATTAACCCAACTTATCTGAAAACAAGTAATACATATATATGTACACACATGTCATAAAATCAGTTATGATATTTTTATTAATCAAATTTATTGGAATGCAAATAATATATATATATATGAATAAATGTCATAAAAATAATGTGTACATTGGTAAAAATGTTATCACAGATAAAAATATAAATTAAAGTAGCATTACTAAAAAAAAGTTTCCAAGTTGACTATTTCCTAAGAATGTGAGAATTTCTAAATAAAATTACATAATTCAATTTTGACATCCAAATGAGAACCCTCTTGAGTCTCAGCTACCTCAGTTTCAGACAGATTGAAAATCTATCATTTAACTCAAGCTATCCAAACTTCTAATTCCTTATTAAAATAAAGTTTGCATCAAGGGATTATAAATTAAGCTTTCACACTTTTATTATGAATAAGAACTTGGAAATTAAAAATAATCTGTTCATCTATCAAGGGTGACTTGAGATAGTGAAAACACACACATATATATATATATTGATTTTCATTTAAATAATTATTTTCTGAAAGCACCAAATGAACTAATGAATTTCTAAAGAAATTTTTTGGGAAAAAATACTTTTAATCAAAAATACTATATATATACAACATCAAATTGACAATCTTTTTATTAATAAAAAAAGAGGTGAAGAAATTATTTAGTAATTTATATATATAAAATCAATATTTTCCACAATGACTCATTCATCAGAGATATTAAATATTTTTAACTAATTCTAAACATTGTGCATAATGAAACATTCATGACTTTGACAATATTTACTAGTAGACAAAATGGTAAATAGATGCACGTAAAAATAAAAAATAAAAAGACAATGACTTAAATTTCAGAAAATATTTATATTAAAATAAGTAATATCTAATTTAGTAATTCAACAGTTCATGTGATTTTTTTGAATTTAAATAGTTTTTTTATTTTAATATTTCAACATAAATAAACGCGCGCACACACAAACACATAGGAATGACTAAATAATTAAAGTATATATTTGCATCGATAACTCTATCTGCATAAAATAAAATTTATATAACGTTGGATAACAGTCCGTAAAAAAATTTTTTTTTTCAATTTCTCTGAACAATATCATTAGAGAAAATACCCTCCATAGTTTGGTGACAGATTCCGAGCTTAAAATATACGAACGAAACCCTATCATTTCGAGTGCTCAAATATCTTATAAACTTCTGAGCAATAAAATATTATTTTTTTAGTAAAAAAATATCCACTTTTCAATGATTGGTGAAGAATAGCCCCGAACAAATCAATTATATTTAAAATATCATGTCTTTTAGGAAAACCATGAATGACATAAACAATTATCTTCATGTTCTTGAACTTGATATCTGATTGTGGGAACAATGTATATTGAATCACTATTACCACTGACACAATGTCTTCTAAAAATAATGTTTGTATTAAAAAAAGCAATGTTTGCATTAAATGATAAACCAATTCTTAAATTAAAAAACCCCTTGAGAACTTGTAATGGTGAAGCATCACGAAGAGTAGTGATTATGCCAAAAAAAAATATAGTACAAACACACAAAATCATAACAGTAGCATCATGTTTTATGAATGAAAAAAAGTCATTCATATGTAAACTATTTCAATAATTGGAAAAAATACAAATAATGATTCTGGTTTAGATGTGGTAGACTGGTGGGATTGAAAACTAAAGATTTATGAATTATTCATTTTGTGACACAGTTGTTACAAAATAAGCAATATATGATCTCATTAACAAACCATTTCATTATTTTCCCTATGCAATTTAGTGAGTAAATTGATGAATAAAAGTGCTAAAAGTTTCTGGATTAAAGACTAATTCTCTTATTCAGTACTTAAATGTCAAATGATCTCAATTATTTTTTTACATAAAATATGATATATGTTTCCAATCATTTGTTATTCAGTTTTATGATAGTGAAATCATTATTTATTCATAAAAGGATTTATAAAAAAAGTCCATGGTTTATGTTAGCTTGACAATAACTGAAATATTAGATTTTTAAATTATTTTATCATTTTCTCCTAAAATTTTTTATAATATCTATCGGGTGGCGCTAATTTTGAAGCAAATTTTTTCAATTTCAGTGCATGCAGTTACCATTACTGAAATGGTCAATATTGAAGTATTAAATGGTTTGAACAGTTTTGGGCAACAACATTTATTCCTTTAATTGAGAATAATATATTTCTTACTACAGGTTTATAAAACTAGCAAACTTTATGATAGATAACTCTTACCATCTCATTAGAGTATGTGTACACAAAATACTGCACTGACATTTGTTTTCACTTCTATAATATGTAGCATCAAATTTATAACAATGACATGAGATCTGTTCTAATTATTTTGTTTAATTCTCATATGTGTAAGATAATAAGATCTCATTTCATGATGCCAATTATGAATACAATATATAGAAAATTCTACCATAAGATATATTTCTCTAAATTCTTTAAATCATATGTTTTTATATTTTTAAGTAAAAATAAAATGGGTAATTTATTTTTTATAATTGCATAGGTTAAAATTATTTATTTATAAAATATATATACTTTTTTAATGTGGATAGAAAATAATTAAATATGAGATAGAAGAGATTATATTAACTCTGTTATTTGATATATTTCTTTTAAATTTTCAAATCTAACATGTTTTATATGTTCACACTTACAATACAAGAAATCTATTTTCTATAATTGTGTATGTTAAATATATATAAATATTTATATTAGCTTAATTATATGTTTTTATAAAAACATGTTGGGGTACAAAAGTAATTTAGAAATTCATTTAACCATAATTATTGTAAACATTGTATAACTTATTTATTGGAAAACACAAAAATCATTATCAAAAAATTAGAAAGTAGTTATTTGAAAAATTATAGTGATGGGAAAATGCTGAATGTATATAAAAATATATAGACCCAGTTGTCAGAACTATGCTGGTCAGTTCAATTCATTAAGAAGAAATTCATTTTATTATAAAATAATATAAATAATATTATTTATGTTGCATAAAGCAACAAATAAATAATAAGTGGTTAGTAAATATCTTTGAAGTAATTACAAAACCTTCAATATTCTTTCAACTACCAAGATCCAATTATAAATTTTATATAATAGATCATTTCAAAAAATCAAAAAGCTGTATTACTATTTATATGAAAATTCATCAAAAGATGATTCACTCACAAAATGAGATTTCTACTGACTATAATTAGCAGTAGCTTTAAAACATTGAATGCTCTTTGTAAGAATTGAAAAATATATATAAATATTTATAGAGAAAATCACAGAGAACTCATCTAAAAAGCTAGATTTCTATTGACTTTAACAATAGGTTTATATAACAAGGCATCTTTAACAATTGAAAAAAAAATTAATAAAAAGATTTCATAGAATTGTACAATCATCATGACTAATTCTATTATAAAATTATTACTATACATAAAAATTTATGAAATATTGTGTTCTTATAAAATCTATATCAGAATTGAAAGAGAGAAAGTAACATTCTTATAATGAGAATTTAGAGATTGCAGGTACTATAAACATTTTAAATTTATATGTTAAATAATTAAATATTTGCAATTAATAATATATATTTTATTAAAACTTTACCCAACTATGTAATTTGATATTAGTAATACTATTTTTATATTAAAATGTCATTTTAAAAAATAATGAGTACAATCCTGGTCTCGTTTTATGCAGATTTTTTTAATGTGATTTTGAAGTTATGCGATTCATGTTTTTTCTTAATATCTTTGCATGCGATTTGCTTTTTTGCGATAAAAATTATGAGATGAGAAATCAAGCTCCAATAATGTGCTATTACTTTAAATATTATAAATTTCATGCACTCACACATCATATTTAAAGTAATAGCGCATTATTGGAGTTCGACTTCCATCTAATAATTTCAATATTTTCAGCACTTTTTAATAGTACTGTAATAGATTTTAAGCAATAAAGATGTTCATAATTCACTTAAAATCATAATTTCCCCATTTTTATATATACACATTAAATTTTATAAGATTATAATGTAAGTCTGTTCAAACATTATAGATGTCTATACTATGCACATTGTTGTTTTTGCATTTTAAATCACATTTTATTTTTGCTTTTTAAAAAAATAATACATAATCAATTAATCATTTAGTATCTGCAAGTAATAAATTTTACAAGATTATAATGTAAATCTGTTCAAACATTATAGATGCGTATACTATGCATGTTGTTGTTTTGGCATTTTAAATCACATTCTATTTTTGCTTTTTAAAAAAGGAGTACATAATCAATTAATCATTTAGTGTCTGCAAGTTTATTTTTAAAAGGTAAGTAACAGTGGTGGGCACAATTAAATTTGACAATTAAAAATTAAAATCTGATTTTTAATTATAATTAAAAATTACGTAATGTGATTTGAAATTAATGTGAAGCAAAACAATGAAAATTGATTTTTAAATGGAATTGAAAATTAAAAATTTAAAAACAAAAATAAGAATGTTTTAATTAAATTTTGCCCAATAGTGGTGAGTAGATATCTTTTTATTATTACAAGTCTAAATTCTTATTTTAATTTTAAACTTTTAGCTTACCCTAATGGAGAGAAAAAAAACACCCAAAAAATGAATTTCTTTGGAAACAAAAAATTCAATTTTAGATTGTTTAGCGAAATGGAAAGGATCAACAGCAATTGGAAAACATTTTAGATTGGGCGAGTGTACTATAAGAGCAATTTAAAAAAATGAAGTTGGCGCTAGTTGTATTTCCTCTTGTAACAAATCTGATGTCTTACTAGTTCACAAATGAACTTGCAAATCTTCAAATGGCAATAATGATTAAAATACTGTACATATATAAAAAATGTAAAATACTGTAAATTATGCATAAAAATATATTGTTTTGAATAAAATTAAATACTGTAGTTAATAAAAAAAATAAAAAAAGTTTGCCTTGTATCAATTTTTTTCAAAACTGAAATTTTTTATTAGTCATATTTTATTTCCTTTTTTAAATTTAAAGTTATGCTTTTATGTAATTTTCGAAAATTACAGTATATATCCCCCATTTTTTCAAGGTGAGTTAAGTCTATTTTTGTGCGATTTCTTTTGTGTCCATTTTCTGAGGAACCTATCTACCACATAAAACAAGACCCAGATGTATATGATAATTTAGATCATTGAAAATCACTTGTGTTATAGACATTTATAATTGTAAAAATGAATTTTTACACATAAACGAGTCTAGTTATATGGAACAGATGTGAGAATTTATAGGTAGGCTATAATAATAATTTTATAAATAACTTTAATTTTTTTTTCTATGTAAAGAGCCAATTGCAATATTAAATATTATTGTTCTATTAATTAATTTTTTTTTATTAATTCCAGGCATTCTTTGAAAATTGCTTCACACTCTTGATTATTTACTGTATCAATGTGTTTCCATACTTTCACATTTCTGAATGGTAATACAAGATAAATAATATAAAGTCGCTAATAGCATGTGGCTGCCCTACGTAAATGATGCTGCTGGAGATATACATCTGCTTATTGCTTGACCATTATGCAAGAATTCACAATTTACAATCGATTATTCACTATAAGAATCTTTAGAAAAAAATTAATTATTTGGGTGGCCGTTTTTATAAATGGCAGTCACTTTGTAAGACTGGTGATATCATAAGATAGTTATAAAAAGTATATCATCCAAAAGCAAAACAACAACTTTCATCCTGAAATTGTGAGTGCAGAATTTATTCATAATTTCACAGTGTTCTATACAATATTTTGATTATAAACTTAAAAATATGGTTAATGAATTTACAGTGCAATATTTTATTTAATTTTCATTCAGTATCCTGGCAAGACAATCTGTAATGACATATCCAAAGTAAAGATTTCCATTATTAATGACAATAAAACCAAAGAAAAAAGTGTTTCATTCAGTATAATAAATAATGAAAATTATATTTTGATGACATACAACAACCACATATATTAATACAGTATTAAACTTTAAATGACATTAGTTTAACCACTGTATATTCTATTTACTCACTTTTATGGATGAAAATTCTTATGAATGTTAATTGGCTTTGGCAAAATTTATGATCATGATCATTGTATTGTAATTTACATATTGTAATTGTTATTTTGAAGAAAAAAAAAGATTCCATGTATTAAACAAACAAGAATGAACTTTATATGATTAAAAATTACTAAATCTAAATTAAAACACACAATCTACTTGTTCGATTTTAAAACAACAAATATTTTGTTTCAGAAATTAACAAATATTATTGCTATTATAAAAAATATAGAAACGGAAAAAAATGAAATTTCATTCAGCAAAAACTAAAAAACAATTTTAGTCATAGATTATTAATATTTAATTTTAAATTGTATTCAGTGTAAATACTGGCTAAAATATTCAGTCAATCAATTTTGGATTAAAATCTTTATGAATGTTAATTTCTATCAAATTGAAACTATTAGTAAATGCATTTACAAATTTAAAAAAATGTGAGCATAATTCCTTGCAGATAATACATTTTGTAAAAATGCAAGACAAAGAAATTGAAAGATTCATATCTTTAACATTTGTAATATTTCAGCCTTCACAAATAATGCACAATTCGAAAAATTTCTAAGTCATCTCAAAGAAAATAGCTACTGCACTTAATAAAATGAGCTATCTCATGGCCAAAAAAATGCCAATGTAACTTTATTTGTATATAACGTATTTATTATTAAAATTTGCATAATACATATTGTTAAAAAAAAGCCTTAAATATTGTTTACAATATGCAAGCACAGAATGCATTAGATATTTGTTTTTCTTTTTCAATGTGTTAGAATTTTTATTTTTTCAAATTATTCTTTAATATACAATTTCTATAATTTGGATACTTTTACACCATTAATAAATAACAAGAATTTATGGTCACAACAGTATAGTTAAATGAGACATTATTAAACATTGCATTATTTCTACATAATTTCACATAAATAATATAAGATTACAATTTTTTTTTTAAAAATCAACCTTCAGTAGGGTATTTTTTTCACTGCAAGAATTAATATTTTTCCAGAAGAATATATAAAACTGTCAACTGCGCGCTACTTTGTTTCTCCTTCCATTTTTCTGTACATTTGCAAAGTGAAATAACATTTTTTTTTAATTATACGGGGGTGGGGGTAATTTAACAGTTACATACGTTTTCAATTAAAATATCAAATTTTTAAATGTCTTAAATCAATGAATGAGAACTTATAATTACGAAGAGAAAATCAAAAAAGCAAGTCAACAATTCATTGAAATTTTTTTTTTCTGGAGATCAGCAGCCATCAACACTTATTATTTTCCTCCGTCAAAAAACTCATAATCAGTAAAGGATTTAAAATACAATTTCAGCCCTTAGAATGAACAACCGATGACTTAGAAAACTGGATAAAGACAAATGTTGAATGAATGGATTATAAGAAAAAGCAACTTTAAGCTAACTGTTGTTTTTCTTTTTACATAGATTAAAGTTGCATTAGCCTATCTACATATGTATTTTAAGTGCATATCTGCATAATATAAATATATCATAGTTTACACATGTATATATCATACATTTAACTACTAACAATTTCTAGCAATTTTTATCCACAGGAACGAACTAAATTTTTTGCAATAGAAAACCATTATAATTCTTTACTTATGGAAGACCAATTGTTCTTGCTAAGTGAGGTAAAGATGTATATATTGTTCCTTCAATGTGAAAACTAAATGAACGGAGACATTCCATATAAATGGCAATATAACTTGTAATATATTTATTCTATTACATCACTGATAATCCAAAGTGTAGTCACACAAGGTTTATATATATATATACACACACATTATTTCCATTACTTTATGGATGAAACATATGGCAATACTGACATATAGATCAGACCACACAGAATGGTGTAGTATTGAAACATTTAAAAAATAATTATTTATCAATGATCTCATGGTAAATTGTTTTTTTTTTTAAAAAAAAATAATATAATATGTATTGTAAAACTAGAATTAAAAAGAATGGTTTTAGATTTAAAAAAAAAAAAAGCCAAATATTAGCTTCCTTGCAAATATAACTAACTAGATAGATCTTAATCGGTCAAATTATTTAATTAAAAAGATAAGTTAGTAATAATCAAACTCATAATCTTAGATTTAAATTTAGTAATACAAGAGAATAAAATGTTCACTAAAAGATAAATTAAGTTAATGGAATGTAAAATAACTTAGATTTAATTACTCCAAATGCATTTCTGATTAATAAAAAACCAATTTCATTATTCATTTACATTTTTAATTAAAAAATTTGATTAACAACATGTGGCCATATTTTTAGCAGACTAGTATAGGCTAGTATTTTAAACTAATTTTGTTTTTTTAATACTCAGTCCATAATATATACTGGTATATAATGTATATAGAATATAATAAACATCTCCCCCCCCCCCCTTTTTTTTAAAATAAAAAAAAAAAAAAAAACACCCCCCAACATTTCATACAACCCCCCCCCACCATAACCCCCCCCACCCCACACAACAAAATCATTTTTATAAAAAATATTTATAAGAGGAGATAGTTATTTTTTTTTTATTATATAATCTCCCCTCCCCACACTTCTCGCCACCCCCTACACATAAAAAAAAAACAAAAAAATAATTAACAATTAATAATAAAAAAAAAATTATCACTAAAACAGAAATAAAATTTAAACCTCAGTTAAAGATTAATATATCTGATTTTTTAAATTAACACACATGGAGTTATTCACCTTTCTCTGTCCCATATGTAATATCTTTATAATGGTGTTCTCAATTATGGGATATGATAATGATGAGGCCATGGGGAATAAATGTCTTTTAAATCTAATTCAGTATGGAGTCTCATTACAATATATAAATACGGCTGCAAGAATACTTCCAAAAGCCATGATTTGATGACTTCATAACTTTCATTTTGAAAAATTATTAAAAAAAAAAATTATAAATCGAATTCACAAATTCATGCTTATGAACATTATCATAAATCACTTTTCCTAAACTCACATATTTAGTCAGTTAAGAAATTATTGCAGTGAAAAACATTTGTATTCAGGGTATCACTATTGTGAATTGTCAAATAATAATTTTGCTTAAAGTGATGCCAAAATGCAAAATTAATGAGTATTGAAATTCTAGCAAGACCAAAAGATGTCTTTGGATGCTTTCCTTATATGATAAAATTAAAACGTTTTTTTTTTTTTAAAACAAAAGAAAACATATTGAGACACATACTCACCCAGATTTGAGTATGTATATATAAGTGTGATTTTACTTTTCCATTTATTATTGTATTGCCTTTTTTCATAACTAATTATTTTATTTTTGTGTTAATTACTTTTATTGATGTTTTAATATATATAATTTTTAAAATGAATTATATTATAGATATCTATATTAGATAAACTTAATTAACAAATGTTGGATTTTTTAATCAATACTAATTTTATTTTCAATAAAAATCATTCAATTAATAACAAAATGATAAAATAATTTCTATGGATGTAGTATATCCTCTATTCTTATCATTTAATAATATATAACAAAAAAAAAGGATTAATTTCTCACTAGTTATAAAGAATATTCTCATAATAATTTTAGCTAGAGAAGGAAATAATCAATCAAATACATATTGTAAGATAATTTTAAATTGATTGATTTTTTAGTTAGTAGAATGTGATTATTTGTTATTTAAAGTTTTGTTTGCAAAGTTTCAAAGCAAAAAAATATTCTCAATTCTGCAACCTATAAAATCGATCAATTAAAAATTATCTCACAATATATATCTAAAATGATTAAGACTCACTCCTCTGGCTAAAATTGTTCATGCCAAAGCTGTTGAATGCTAAAACTAAAAGGTCTATAAAGTGCAATCTCGAAAATATCCCCCACTGTGATTATTTATATTATATATATATTTAAAATATATATTATTTAGGGTTTCCTTATTATTTCAGTTTTATATTTAAATAATTAACACGATATAATATAAAATATCTTTATATCAAAGATTTTTCCATATCCATTACACTTTCTTTTCTTGTATTTATATATTTAAAATATCGGCAAAAATTTAACAAATAAATTTCCTAACAATTTTAATATATTTTGAAATTCCAAGTATTTTAATTGATGAAGTGAAATATGCAATTAAATCTATAAAAAAATAAATAAATTAAAAAGCACTGGAAAATGTTGAAATTATTATAGATAATTTAAAAGGATGAAATAAAAAAATAGAAAAATTGTACACAAAGCTATACACTGAATGTCACAAATATTAAAAATATGATGCATTTTTGATAGATTTGAAACTTAAATGTTTAATAGAAAAACAAAAGGATATTTGAGTCCCAATCAGCAAAATATGGAGAGAGATATGTCAGACTAACATTAAGAAATCAAAATTGAAATACATGGAAAGGAAAATAAATAGATGTCACTGACTGTATTAAGATAATTACATGATAAACTTAAGTTAGGTTGGATATGTTGTTAAATAGAAGAACAATTAAAATTTTAATGAAGATTTTTGCTAGCTGAGCAATTTGGATGTTTCCTTCAATTACGATTAAATGTTTATAAAGATTTCTAATATAAAAATACTAATATTTATTTAAGTTGTGAGTAAGATTTTCGATTTTTTTGCATTTTATTTATCAAATTATAATAACTAAAGGAAATAGCGATTACTTTATTTATATATATATTTGTGAATCAGCTTTTTTGTTAATTAATAAATGAATCTGCCTGAAAATTTCAATATTTTCATTTTTAAATCTTGATTATTTTTTAAAAATTTTATATACATTTTTTTTACGGTTAATTTAACATTTCATGAAGTTATGCGTCTTAATTCAGATTAATTTAATACAGTTTTCCAAATTCATTCATATTAAAAAGTATATAGTTTAATTTATATGTGAAAAATTAAATATTACTTATCCATTAAGAAATGTTTCTTAATATTTATTTGTAGTATATATATTTAATTTTAGTAGTAGTTATCTTCAATTTAGTGCAGAGCTAATTACATCATCAAATTAGGTTTTGGCATTTGTCTTCTTTCTTGAAAAGTTTTTGAATGTAATTCAGTTTATATTCAACAATCATATTTTAAAATTTTCACATTATAAAACAAATAGCTTGAAATTTAAAAAATCTTTAAAGTTTTGAATCAAAATTAATTTTCTTGTATGATTACATAAATTTCACATTATGACAGTAACTATATATTTTAGTCTCTTATTCAGTGTTTGACTAAGATGAAGTACCTCAAAAAATATCACATGATTTTTTTTTCTGCTTACATTTAACATATACTTTAAAAACAGTTCTCTAGATTCTGGTGAATATTTATTAATTACACAAGTTTACAATAAATGCTAGTATATGCTAGATGTGGGCAGAGAAAACTGTAATATTTTGATATATAAATCTTGATTTACTTTTGAACAGTTACAGTGCACATACAATGTAGCTGACAATAATGAAAGTACTAATGATTTCTTGGAAAATATTGAACAATGAAATACAAATTAAACCCTAATTAAATATTAATTGTTACCAGACTTCTAGTCTCTTATCAGAAACATTACATTTATATTAATGCAGAATTTACTATTTAAGATACAAAGTAAACTGAAGAGCAAATAACATACTATTTATTTGTTTCATTCATAAAGATGTCAAATATTTTAAAAATGTAATTCATTTAGGAAATTTTTTTTGACTTTTTAAAATTAATAACAAAAAATTCATAAAGAAGATATTTTAATCTTATTAGTGTATAGACAATATAAAATACCTATTCTGGAGATTTTTGTTTGAAGATAAAAAAAAAATATTTGGTCAGACCAAAGAAATATTTATTCTAAATATAAGTCCAAAGATTTCTCAGAAGATTGTGAAGATAAATAATGTTTTGTAATTGGCTTAGATTATAATATTTTCATTAAGATTAAAAATGCAGAATATTTTACAAGGTATGTGAATTTGTACTTGGATTAAGTGTCCTTACTGCAGATTGTGTTCTTATAACTTTGATAATATGCATTAATTAACAATTATGGAACTGTTTTTTAACTTTATAAAATCAAAGAGTTGTATATGAGCCCATATGTTAGATAAAAAAAAATTGTGTTCTTATACTTTAAAATATTGTACACAAATTAACAATTGGTTAACTTTATAAAATAATATAACTGTGTTTGAAGACTGCATGTTAGATAAAAAACAAGTATAACAATTTCAGTAATAAGATGCACTTTTATAGCATCAACAAAAAGTTTTGTGTAAATAAAAATATAATCTCCTTTGAGAATTTTATTTGATAAATTTCAACTATTTCAATGATCCTATCTATTCATATCTCCAATCCTTCACACATATCTGATTTATATTACCTAATCGATCAAATGAGTATCATATCATAACAGTTTGAATATATATATATTATAAAGATTTAAAAAAGTAGTTCTAAAATGTCTATTTAATTTTCAAAATAAAAATTTACAATAAGTAAAAATAATATAAATTTATTTACTATTCACTTACTAAATTATATACATATATACACACAAAGAGATCAAACAAGTATCATAAAATTATTCATATTAAATAATCAAATGATTTATTGCTACACCATAACTAAGCTGTGATCAATAGATTTTGAGCTTCCAAGCCTACTATCAATGCAACAAGGTGACATTTTCTATATGGACGGATCAAAAAGCTAAATAACAATACATTCAACATCTACAAATTACGACTTTTGAATTTGAGTCTATTATTCTTTCAGTTGAAAAGGATTGTGAAACTAAAATAATAAATTGTATGGATGGTTGCATATTTACTTTTAGCATCAAAGTTATAGAATAAGCACAGTAGTTCCATTCAAATGAAGTAACCTTTCTCTTTTTTACTTTTGCCAGTTGAAAATTGATTCAGAAATTTTGTTTTTAAATCTATCATTTCAATTGTTCATCTAGCGAATCAAATATTAACAATTACATATAAATTTTGTTTTTAGCATCCAATTCATATTGTAAATGTTAGTATTCTAAGAATTTTTCTTAGATTACAACTTCAAATAATTAAGTATATGATCTAATTATGTGAGATGTCAAGCATCATTCTAAGTCTAATATTATTATGCTTAGCAACAGTTAAATTCACTACAACTTATTTTAAATCTATGTATATGTACAATTTTTCTTTCTTCATGTGGTAAAATTCAGCTGTATATTGAATCACATGTATTTAGTCCTATCTATCTATCTGTCTGTCTGTCTACCTACCTACCTACCTATCTACCTCCCTCCCTTCCTCCCTCCCTCCCTCCCTACCTACCTACCTACCTACCTACCTACCTACCTACCTACCTACCTACCTACCTACCTACCTACCTACCTACCTACCTACCTACCTACCTACCTACCTACCTACCTACCTACCTACCTACCTACCTACCTACCTACCTACCTACCTACCTACCTACCTACCTACCTACCTACCTACCTACCTACCTACCTACCTACCTACCTACCTACCTACCTACCTACCTACCTACCTACCTACCTACCTACCTACCTACCTACCTACCTACCTACCTACCTACCTACCTACCTACCTACCTACCTACCTACCTACCTACCTACCTACCTACCTACCTACCTACCTACCTACCTACCTACCTACCTACCTACCTACCTACCTACCTACCTACCTACCTACCAACCTACCTACCTACCTACCTACCTACCTACCTACCTACCTACCTACCTACCTACCTACCTACCTACCTACCTACCTACCTACCTACCTACCTACCTACCTACCTACCTACCTACCTATCTATCTATCTATCTATCTATCTATCTATCTATCTATCTATCTATCTATCTATCTATCTATCTATCTATCTATCTATCTATCTATCTATCTATCTATCTAACACTATTGGCTGTTTAGACACATGCTGTAAAATTGATTCCACCATCCAACTCACACCAACATAATTTTTATAGTTTTAACAAAATGCTCTGAGCTTACTGATTATTATCATCGCTTATTATATATATATATATGCAAACAAATGTACATAACAGGAATATAGCTAAACTAATGTACAAGATAATTGTGAGATTAAAATTTCTAATAAAATTGATGAAATACATTTTTTTTTAGTATTAATTAAATCAAGATATTCTAATAATTTTATAAGATAATTCTCATTTTAAAAGATTATAGCAAGAATTATATATAAAAAGGTTATCTGACAAATCTTTGGTCAAACAATTAATTATTAAAAATGACAAGCAAAATTTTAAAATATGTTCAAATTCGTAGATAAGGGGAAAAAAGTTATAATATCAAAGTAATTGTAAATGTTTAATGATAAAGAAAATATTACAAAATGTCATCCTAAAGAATGCAACTATAAGTTAGAAGGAAGGAAGAAATGCTTTTATAGATTACGAAATTATCATCACGCAGTAATTATTACTCATAAACGTCCGTGGATAAGCTAACACTAGAAAAAAAAAACAATTAAAAAGTAAATTAGAAAAACTTTCTAAATGTTACTCATAAACGTCCATGGATAATCTAACATTAGTAAAAAAAAAACAATTAAAAAGTAAATTAGAAAAACTTTCTAAATGTTTTTTATAAGCTTAATGTGTATGTACATATATAGAAATGATAAACATTAACTTATTACGATGATGAAAAGACCAAAATAGATAAATAACAAGATAAAAAAATTATGAGATTCCTATATATGAGATACGATTAAAATAATTTGAGAAATATTGTGGATAGAGAGAAGAATATACAAGGTTCATAGTTTGATGAAAAGAGAAAAAAAATAATGTTACCTTTTAACAAATACAATTTTCAGAACTCATCATAGACATTTCAGAATTTTTTTTTACTTGTTAAGATCATGGTTTTTTAATTTTCATTTTTGTTCTCCTTTATCCATTCATTTTCATTTCTCTGTATGTATACAGATATATAGGTAATATTTGAAACAAGATGAACTAGATAGGTAAAGGCAATCATTGTAGAAATATTGCTAATCTGTTTCAGACTTTTATCATAGTCTTTAAAAATTATCATAAAGACTGATATATATATTATGATAAAAGACTAATTCATCATTATCATTTTCAATCATTATTGATCCACTGCAGGATGAAAGTCTCTCCAAGTTCAATCCATCCTCTCTGATGTCTAACCTCTCTTTACATAACACCAGCACCCTTTCTTATTTCATCCATCTATCTCATATAAGCTCTCTGTCTAGGTCTTTTACAATCTTTTGAAATCCAGTTATTTCAATAGTCCATCTATCTCTTCTAGCAATATGTCCATTCCAACTCCATTTCAGTCTCTTAATTCTTCATTAATGTCAGTAACACCTTTTTGTTCCCTCAAATATGATTTTTGTTTTCGATCTCTTCTTATTAATCCCAAATGCATCTCTTCATACTTGTTTTAATGTTCTAAAGTCTTTGTATTGCTTTTTTGTTAAGTATCCAAGACGGAAATTCTTAAAGAAGAACTGGTAGCACGCATTTATTAAAAACCTTCTTTATCAAATACATAGGCATATTTCCCTTTAATATTATTTCTACCAAAAGCACTCCAACCAAGTTTAATTCTATCATTAATTTCATCCGTTATGTTTTCATCTATGGTAGTAATCTGACCAAGGTTAGCTGTTAACTTCTTCCAATTCATCATTACCAATTTTTATTTTCTTTTTTTGAGAAAATCCATTGAACATTACTTTAGTCTTTTTAACATTTATCTTTTCTGACTTTCATCTGACAATTCTTGCAACATTTCCTGAAGTCTAAAGCATTATTTTCAAAAACAATTACATTATCTGCAAAATCTAGATGACTTCAATAATCTCTTTAGTTTTATTCCCTTATCTTCCCATTTTAATCCACAAAATATTTCTTGCAAAATGACTGTAAAAAGTTTTAGAGATATGGAGTCATCTTGTCATACACCCTTCTCAATATTAATCATTTTAGTATTATTATGTAATCTAATTGAAGCTCCTGCATTTTTATAAACATTCTTCAGAATATGGCAGTATTCTGGGTCTACATCTTGATGATCCAATGTTTTAATCACTGAAATAATGTTTATATAATCAAATACATTTGATAGTCTACAAATCCAAAGCATAATGACAACTCATTTAAAGGAGTTTTACGAGATGACTCGAAGCTGATTCAAGTCGCTTGAATTCCGTCATTTTTAATGCTACGGAAGATTTTACCGTCATTTGAAAGGTTAGAAAAAGTTCCATAAGATGCTGCCCTCTATTGAATTATTTTACAAGTAAAAAATCAATAAAACTGATGTTGAAGTTCTAACAAAGGAAGAGGGCCATCCATCCTTGATGCTGATTGGCTGTTAACCCTCAAGAACAAAGAAAACCACTTGTCAATAACTAAACCACTACAATTTCTTTTCTTTCATTTCGAAAATGATAAACGAATGTTTTAGACTATTTTAAAATTATTTTTTGACATATTATAAATTATTTTGATAAAATATGCTAAAAATAAAATTATTTTAGAAAAATAGTTAAGACTTTAGCAAAAATTATTTACTTTTCCACAACATAAAATTGGGAAAGAAATCACTGATGTCAACAAAACTTTTTAGTTGGTGAGTAACGTTCGTTTTAGATCCGCCGTTATCAAATATTTTTATAATTATAAATAAAAATTTATTTTTGAAAAAAACTTTTGTTCACTTTCATAACCTAACAAATTATTAATATACTTTTAACAAACAAAACTAAAGTGAATATAATATTAAAAGATGAATATATTTTGACAGTTGAGTTTGTGAATTGACAATTAAAAGTTTAGACTTTTACCTCACTTGGCCAATAAAGTTAATTGTCCATTAAAAGATTAATTTTCACTCAACTTTCACCTTTTTTTTTTAAAAAAAAAATATTATCTATAATACTACCATATTTTTCCTTTGTTAACTAGATTATGAAAATTAATTTCTTAGTGCCCTATGTGATTTAGCCAAGTTATAGAGTGTTGAACTTAAAAACTAAATGTTCTTAGATTAATTCAATCTATATATTTCAACAACTAAAATTAATGGTACATGATGGATGACAGTAAAAAAGTTAATAAATAACTTAGACTATGAGTAAATACATACAATTAAAATATATAAAAAAAAACATTTATTCACAAAATTATAAAAAGAATTTTGCATTGAATTCTATATTAAATTTTTAAAAATCTAGAAGGCTAAAAATTTTCAAAAAAGTATTAAGGGAGAAAATAGGAGTGAGGAAAACTGAATTGGCCATTTTTTAATTATATATTTTTTCTTTTTTATTCAAGCAAATATATTTATTTATTTTTATTCATGGTTGATTTATATGTGCAATATTGTTTTTGAGAAAAGATAAAAATTATCACTCCGTTAAAAACTTTCTGTTTTAAATATATATATATATATATCATGAATATGCAGGTATTTCTAGTAATTAGGCACACATACTTATTTATTAATTTTTTTTGTTTGCAAAAAGTTTATTGAACCTTCGATGTAAAAGTACTTCATAAAATTTCAAAATTTCTTTATCATTCAGTCAAATGCCATACAAGTAATAAGCACACAATTTGAGATATTTTATTCAATATTTTTCTAAATTATTATAGAGTAATAATTATTTTGTTATTTTAAAAAAATACAATTTTTTCACAAGTTTATTTACTATTAACAAATGAATAGTGGGAAATCAAGGCATATAAAATAAATAAACCATAGGTTTGTGAATTATGACTTTATTTTGGAGTGCAAATATAAATTTCTTATAATACCAAATAATTCAATTTTTTCTGTATATGCTGAAATAACTCTGATCACTTATATTGCAATTTCAATCTTCAGCTGATAAAATATTATAACATTATCAATAAAGAAGGCAAAAAAAAAAATCAATTTACAATCTGTCAATGCAATAATACTATTTCTGATTCAAGTGTCATTTACTTCTACAATAGAATGAAAATGATTCATAAATATAAAATACAATCTTCTATACCTCCACAGAGAATTTGCAATTACATTTTAACATTTTGTTTTACATTTATGCTTATTTTTGAATAACGATGTAAACTAAAATTATTTTCGAAATAATGTGTAAGTTAATAAAAAATGCATCTGTCAGTATTGTGAATTTTTGCCAAATGATGCACTTTCTTTCAAAGTCCATATGAAATATTTATAAGTTTTTAAAAGATCTAAATAATTATCTAAAGACTTACACTCAAATACTGCCAAAATGGTCTGCCTCCTCATAATCAGAAGAATGGCAGTGTTCCAGAGCAACTTACCAGCTATTAAGTTTCTTATGCTCTCAATAAAATATTATTTCTTACTAATATATGAATAGCATCACTCCTTTTTTAAAAACTTATATATTACTAAAGTAATTTAATAGAAACAGACTTTTTTTAATATTAGATCTACATATTAACAACTATTTATTTTAATTTTTTATTTTTTAAATTTAACTTTTGAAAAATATATTTTATATATTTAGTGTATTTTGATTTATTTTTACATTTCAAACAAATTTCTAAAATTTATCATTTTTATTAGTCTTTCATTAGATTAGAGAATATCCATTAATGAATAATATTTCTGCACTACACCACTCTGATACAAAGTAAGGAATGATTTCTATTTACTTTCAAAACCTTGTGGTGGGATGTAATCATAAACATATGACCAAAGACATGTGAAAAAGATTTATAATCCCACAATATGCATGTTTTATGCTCAATCAGCATTCATCAATTGTCCCAGATCACAATCTCTTACATATATCTTTACTATTGTTTAGTTATATATATATATATATATATATATATATATATATAATTATATATATATATATATATATATATATTAATTATTACAGTTTTAATTGAGAAGTATAAACATGCTGCCCTCATAATGTTGACACGAATCATTTAATGAAAGTACATTAAACATTTTTATTAGACTTTCATTAGACTAGAGTGGTGTAGTGAAAATTACATTACAGAAATTGGATAATGTCTAGTCTATTGAAAGACTAATAAAAATTATTAATATACTTCCATTAAGTAATTTGTATCAAAGTTGTGAGGGCAGCACATTCAGCACTTCTCAATTAAACTGTAGTAATTTGATATATATATATATATATATATTTATTTTATATATATATATATATATATATATATATATATATATATCAAACAAAGATATGTGTAAGAGATTGTAATTTGGGATAACTGATGATTTCTGATTCAGCATAAAATGTGTATCTTGGGGTTCATACATCTTGTTCAAAAATATTTAATCATAGGTTTATAATTATATTCTCCACAAGATGTTAAAGTGGAAAGAAACTATTCCCTACCTTGAATGAGAGGCATGTAGTGAAAATTACACTCCAGAAATATTATTCAAAATTTCTAAAATATCTTTATAGGGTACCTTGATAAAATTATAGTAAATAATTTAAATGTTGGTATAAATCTATTACATTAAAAAAAAAAAAAAAACTACACTAAACTAGTTTGATAATAAACAGTCTTTTCTTTAAAAAAAGAAAAGAGTAATGCAATTTATATATTACTATTTTAAAGTTAAGTTGGATTTTTTTTAAAAAAGGGGATAATTTTTGAATTATTTATTATTGTCATCAAGTGTTTACTTTTCATTTTCAATATATAGGAGCAAAATAATTTCTTTTCTTATTAATTAAATTATCATATAAAATGACAAAAGTAATAAAATTTTTTAACTTATTTTATGTTAAATATATATATATTAAATTTAAAAAAAATTTTTTTTTTTAAATTTACAAAAAAAAATATATATATATACATAATTTCACATAAGAATATAATAAAAATTATTATTAATATTAAACAATTCCCAAAAAATAAAACAAATTAAAACAATTGTAAGAAAGCAATCATAATTTAATCATTTTATTTTATCTTTTAAAAAATTAAATTTGTCTTTAAAGTTACTATAACTGCTAAAAAAACAAAAATAGAACTAGATATACTGAATTTTAGATTTAGAAGTAAAAACTATTGGTATGACTCCTCTGCTATTTATTGAAATGTCACTTTATTGATTAACTTAATTCTTATATACAGAGTAATCCAAAAATGATAGAAAACAAATAGATGTTGTTAACCAGCAAGCACAAATAGTAGTCAATGTGGTCATGGCAAGACACGTATAATTTTATACTGTTTTAAGTGAAAGTATAGAGTCACAATTCATATAATCTTTCAATATTGTCAAAAGCATATATATATATATATAGTGGTTATAATTTTTGTTTAGGAGAAAAAGATAAATGACTTGATATTCATATGCAAAGAATAAATAATAATAAAATAATAATGATGATGATAATAATAATACTATACTATGGATTATTATTATTATTATTATCATTATTATTATTATTATTATTATTATTATTATTATTATTATTATTATTATTATTATTATTATTATTATTATTATTATTATTATTATTATTTATACATTCTGTTCCAAATCAGAAAAGCCATAAATTCAATTGCATCAATTATTCAAAAATTTCCCAGCACTCTGATCATTATTACAAGTTATCGCAACTGATAGCCCACCCCCTTCTCTCAACTTCATCTCTCACCACACTTTACCAATCTATTTGATCAGCATTGACCCAATCAATCTTCCGCAAGACTAATAAATGCACATACCAGTAATCACATGCCATACTATAACCCAAAGCCAACAAAGATTTCCCTTCTACCATGCTTGGTATTAATAACCACCAGCTATTCAATTCCTTAAAAGATGGTCCCTGGAGGCTAAATTTTTCAATTTCCTAGTTTTGTCTTAACTTACATGCATTGCCAACATCTCATTTTCTCTGACATCACTATGTATATAAAAATATAAATCCATTCTGCATCTTATGTCATGTAGCAGAGGAAACTCAACAACATCTCTTCTAGCAGTGTCAAGCCCTCAATCAAATAAGGGCTATCATGCTAAATACATACAGATGATGAGTTAATCTATTTAACAGCTACTTCAACCCTATCAGTAGATAACCCTCCCATAGCACATGAAACAACTTTCACCCAGTATGCCTCCTGGTGCACTCACTGCATCTTCATCATTGGCACCAACACGACAAAACATCCAGCTACATTCATCAATAATCTCCAACAAATCAAGGCCTGGACAACAATACTGGAATCCCATTTTTGATGCCATCTGGTCTACTAAAACAACCATCCAATCTATAATAAGTCATAATTCAATGGTAACCACAATGAACAGCATTCAATAATACCTTCCATTACAACCATCAACAAAACTCACCTTCACTAATTGCTTTCAACTCCATTCACCACCAGACTATAGAATTTATTCCCTATATATCACAATCTACCAGATGTCACAATATGTAATTCTATTCTGAATTGTCTTTGTTCTTTGTATATCACCCATAGCTTGATTTTATGCTACATGAATTATAAGTTACCCCACTAGTATACTACAAGATTAACAATGAAAAAAACAATAATCAAGATTAATTTAGTGACTGTAAATAACTTCCAATATGATACCAGTTTTTACAATCATAGATTATATCTATCTATCAATGAAGTTGTTTTATATTGAACTGTTTTTTAAGACTTTAATAATTAAACGTGATATCTATCTTTGTATCAAAAACTAGTAGCAGCATTTGTAAAAAAATACACCTTGAACCTGATTATTGTAAACCTTGAAATTAATCCATATAAAAACCTGTACAACATGATTGCATCTGTAATACTTATAATCAGCTATGTAACCCAAAGGATTAATAAAGATTATTGTTGAAACATAATAACGCCACCACCGCCGATGATGATGACGTCAACAACAGCAATAATAATAATAATAATAAATAGAATGTGCATGCACGTGTATGCCTAAGTCATCAAGAACGAAGGTCTTATTAAAATCTTTTTTCCCCCATATTCTAATTGTTTTCATACTTTAAAACTGTGATATATAAAGACAGCGATGACAGATTACTGAACAGTTGTTTTCTAGCAAAAAAGTAAGTAAGACGATCGTTCTTAACTAAAAATAAATTCTAACATCATAAGCAAGCATGGCATCGTGTCAAAAAGACAATGACATAAATCGCGATAAAACAAAATGGAAACTGCGACTAACGCAAAAACGTACGCGAATGTAATCAAAATAAACCAGCAGCCACACAGCAATGAAAAAAGTCCAACATTACCACAGGCAGCAAGATTTAGGAAGGTAAATCAAGCTGACATAAATAATTTAAACCTTATCAACAACAATAATGAGGAGCCCTCCCCAACGATATGGAATCAAGATGAACTGCAAGAAATAAACGTTAATTTCAACAGCACCATCCCTAAAAAACTATTCACAACTTTCCAAAAATTCTTTTCACCAAGATCACTGGTGTTAGCAGTCACTGATAAGAATTTAACACTTTATAAATTCCCCAGAGAGCTTCTTACGAAGAGCTGACAGCAACAACAATGTGGATACAGTCTCTAGTATTGGAGAGCATCCAAACTTGTGATACATTGCAATTCAGTTTTTCAAATGAACACCAGCGTGCAAGATTTCAAACTAAAATAAAAACTTTGGGAAGCTACGTGCTAATAATAGTCGATCAAAGCTTGCAAAGCTATTATAACGGAATAATTAAAAACACTTATTTCGGATATACCATACAGGATTTTCAGAAATTAATACAGTCATTTGGCAAAGCTATTTATATAAAACAAATCTACTTATCCGACACCCCCATCCCGGTTTTCAGCAACAATTTTCATTTCAAAATAAAGCTGAATGACAGTGTAAACCCGGAGGATATCCCAACACAAATAGTTGACCAAAATGCAATACTGACCATTCACATAAAAGGATTAAGGCCAAGATGTTTTGCGTGCAGTGAAACCGGACACTTAGCAATCGATTGCAAATCCAAAATCAACCAGAAAAACCAACCAAGCACTGAAGATCAACCAAGAGAAGCTCACCAACAGGAATCAAACAGTACAAAACAGATAACAAAAACAGCTAATAAACAAGAAAGAGTTAATAAAAAATCCACAGATCAACAGCAATTGAATAATAAAAAAACTGCACACACATTGCCAGCACCTGAAATTCTGGATTTATCAACCAAAACAACCAATAGAATTCAAACCCCCACTGATAAAAAAACAGAAAGTCAACAGCCTCAAGAAGCTGCAATGGAAAAAACAGCACACAATCTAACTCAGCCTACCAAAGATACTGATGAAAAAGAGATAATAAAAGAGCAAATAAACTTACACAGTAATAGTGATCAAGAATATATATATATATATATATATATAACATAATCAGTGATCAAGAAAATATATATATATAACACCAAACACCCAATATTAAAAATAACACAACAATGGAAATTATGGAAGCTATCACCCCAAATATGCCTCAAATAACCAAAGCTAACACAGAACAAAGGAGAAGATCAGGCTGCCCACCAAAGAAAAACAGAGGGCCCAAAAAAATCAAAATAACAGAATCCAACCTTAGCCTTGCTGATCACAACACTACAACTACAGTAGAAACAGATGAAGATCTGGAAATGGAATATGAGGATGAATGGGAAGAAACACCAGATCAACCCTAACATTTAAATCTCAACCAAAAAACAACATATAATGAAAATAAAAATTGCGGCAATCAACATCAGGGGTTTGAACTCAACCTCAAAAATTAATAAGTTAAAACACTGGATCAAGGATATACAACCACACTTGCTCGGTATACTTGAGACCAAAATTTATGCTGGATCACAAACCGACCCAGCCAAGCATCTAAATATGGAAGGTTTCTGTGCATGCTCCAGAGACTCTTCCTCTCCCTCAGCTGGCACCTGACTCATATAATTGTTAGAAATTGCCCATTCACAACTTTCAAAATAATTCACATTGACATGAACTTATTAATTGCAACCTTCAACCGAAAAAGCATATCAATAAATCTGGTTTTTGTATATATGCCTTTACAGGATAAAAAAAATAGATACCATAATTGCAAACATTAATTCCAGGTTAGCTACAACTTCAAACCCATATGTTAATTGGAGATTTTAATTTAAAATATCAGGAATTTACGCAACGTTGGCTTCATAGAATAAACATACCACTAATGAGTGGCCAAGGTTTTTTACCAGATGATGCCATCTCTTTCCACAATAGTCGCTTCTCTTCACTTATTGATCTATGCTTTTATTCTCCAATGCTTCACCATCTTATCGAAATAAAACTAACTCCCTCAACTTTTTCTGATCACTCAGCTCAAATAGTCACAATTGATTGTGCTCAAATTCAAATATCACCCTTTCCACTTACAAGAACAATAAGAGTTTTACTCCCAGAAACAACTCCTGAATTTCTGTTCTCTGAGACTTACATAATGCTAAACAAAATCAAAGATATGACTTTGAACCCAGTTCAGAAATATCTTGCATTTATGGGAATGCTGTCCTTTAACATCAACCATATAACAAGAAAACAACCCCCACCATCAAGACTTTTGTCTCTGGCAGATCAGTTGCACCAGAGAATAATCATGATTAACCCATCACACTGCACCCAGCAGTATATATTCAAGCTTACAAATGCATACAATAAAGCATGTGATGAACTCAAAAGCTATCTGAAGATAAAGAAAAGCAAGATATGCCTAACCAGGCCACACACTTGGACAAGAGATTATATAAGATGGGCACTGGGGAACCAACCAGATGTAAAAGTGCCAATGGCACTATATACAAATAATGGAACATATGCAGGACACAATATGATTATGCCAATTTTTGAATATTTTAAGCAGAAATTACAAGAAAAACAACCATATAAAATACCACATAATCTGTTTGGCCCACCAGAGACAAAAGCCCCATTCACAAAAGATCTATTTACAACAAAACTGAATACCATTTGAAACGCTTGCCACCCAGGTAGTCCTGGAGTCCCATTGTTTATATTAAAGCACCTAAGTAAATTCACAACAGAATATTTGTGTCAGTTAGCAAACCATCTAGCACAACAAATTCAGCCCATGGAGGGTGTCTATCCAATAGCCATAGTACCCTATAATAAAAAGAAAGCAATTATCCCACCCATTACAGACCTCAGGCCAATATCCATGGGGCCTTTGCCGATCAAAATTATTGAGAAAATTATTAAAGATGAAATTGAACCATATATAATGCCACTTATCTCCGAAGCACAATATGCAAAGAAGAACTCTTCAACAACAGAAGCAGCCTTATTCTTCAAAGCAATTCTAGCCACAGTAAAACAGCGAAAAAAATACGGACCCATCATTGTGCAGCTTGACATAGAAGCTGCTTTTGACTCAGTCAATATATATACACTTCTGGAAATGCTAAAAGACACAGAAATTCCTAGAACACACCTATATATAATTGCAAACCTGCTTCTGAACAGAGAGATCCATATAACTTTAAATGGAAGAAACTCACCATCTTTCACACCCACCAAATCTATATCCCAAGGATCCCCTCTGAGTTCATTATTGTTTATATTTTACATCAATCCCCTTATTAAAAGCATACAAAATGCATTTATTGGGATCGAGATACTAGACACAACACAGCGCACTACATGCATTGCCTATATGGATGATGTTACCATATTTCTAACATCAAAAAACAAATACCGCAACTCCAAAAAATATTAAAAGAATATTCACAGAAATACGAATTAAAGTTTAATCTGGCAAAAACCACAGCCTGGTCACTATACACTGGTAAACCATGTACATCAATTTACAAATCAAAACCAAACTCATTCCTTGGGTTCCCATTTCATATGGGAATTATGGGAATGAGATGCCACATCCAAAATAAACTAAAAGAAGAAGCCACAAAAATTATAAACTCCTTGTCCAAGGCATATCTTTCACTGTATTCCAAAGTACAGTTAATTAACCAGCTTATCACAACCAAAATAACATACTATGTACCGGTTATTTCATTCTCGAAGGCATTTATTTCAAAAATTAAAACCATATGTAATAAACTACTTTGGGCCAGAAAAACAGTAGCAATCTCCACAAAAAAAACTTAGCCAACCCCTAATAAAGAATGGACTTGGCTTGCACAACATTAACATTTTTCATCTACAAAAGTTAAGGAACTTAATAATTACAATCCTTGCCAAATATCCAAAAATTAACCACTTGCTAGAAGTTACTCCAACAGATAGACCACCTCCAAAAGGTTCTTTTTTCACTAACATTATATACCAATGCAAAACCACAGACAAGATTCCAGAACAGTATTTGCATAAGTATTCATACTGGGATATTTATGGTTTAATGAACAGAGAAACAGATACTAATGCTATACAACCTATGCTAGGAATTAACAACAAGAGACTACTCAAGGAATATAAAAAATGGGCTCTAGAGCCCAAATACTTTGATTTTATCATTAAAATGAATCTCATTGCCTTGCCAACAACCCACTTTCTTTATCATAAAAGAATGTACAGATCTATTGATCCTTTCTGTGGACTCTGCCATCGAGCAGAAGAAACACTGGACCACCTTATTTATCAATGTATAGCACTTAACCAAACATGACAGATGATGTGTAACAACTACAGAAAACCAGGTACAATCATTAATCACATAATGGTTGCTTTTCAGGGAAGATCAATACCTAGCATTAGGGCAGCCATGTTTGTACTATACGCGTACTGGTGCACCAGATGTACATTCTTAATTGGCAATAATACCAGATGACACCCAGCTACATTTAGCAACAAACTGTTACACATTAGAAATAGAGATAGAATAATAACCAACCCCCACTTATATGCAGAAACATGGTCATTGTTAAAGCAACTATCAATGCTGTGAATTCTGCAAAAAAAACTATCATACAACTAACATTCAAAAAGACATGCCCACAAAACTAAGCTCATCAAACTTTAGAACTCTAATTATTATTATGTTTTTATCCTTCATATTGTTATAGTCCATTAACCACAAAGTGTAACCATTAAATTCCTTTATATATATGTTTACCCTAATATTACTCACTGTATATAAAATTTGAAATTTTCTAGATGTAAACCATTGAGATCAATAAAGCCTTTATTGAAACGTAATAATAATAATAATAATAATAATAATAATAATAATAATAATAATAATAATAATAATAATAATAATAACTGAAACACAGGCTTATTATTATACACCTGTGTCTATATATGTAATATATAGGGTATATGCACACAGACTTTCACACAACCCACCACTCTCCAATAACACTAATACACTCAAGCACATATATGCTGAAAAGATAAATAATCACCAATATACATATTTCATGCTAAACCAGCAATCATTAGTTGGTCCAGATTATCATCTCCCACACATATATGCTATAAGTGCTCAGATATATATTAAGATAGACAATCTTCATACTTTAATAATAATAATAATAATAATAATAATAATAATAATAATAATAATGATGATGATGATGATGATGATTTATCACTACAGAAGTCATATGATGTCTGAGCATCAGAAGTGCCAGAGTTGAGAGTTCATGCCTCTATTATTGCTCTAAATTTTTCAAGAAAGTTGTTAATAATAATATCGCTATCATCTGCTATGAATTCAACATTATTGCCTGGGAAATGCATGTTAATATTAAAAATAGACAAACACAATTTAATATTTATAAATGTTCTTTTTTAATAAGTTTTATAGTTTTTAATTTTTTATTCCTTAGAACTGCCTGGGAAAAAAAATTAATGAGTACTAGTAGAAGAATCACATTCTTTTAACCTTTACGGTGTACTGTACATTGAAAAAACAGCATATACTTTTTCACATTTTTAAACATATCTAAAATATACCACAAAATTTGCTTCAAGCATTGCGCTTTAGATGCCCTCCCCAGCTGTCATGTAAGATTAATAGCAAGAATTAAAATATAGATGATCTTACATTAAATTATAATTATCCAAACTATAGTCACTTATAATTTTATATTGAAAAAAGCAATAATAACCACAATATGCAGGGCTTCTATTGTAGATTATTTTCTGCAAATGCAACATACCACAATGCCACACTTTTCTTTTTAAAGACTGACTAAATGTTGAAAAAATGTTTTAGTATATTTATTATTAAAAATATAAGGATTTTTTTAAACTTTTAAAAAAACTACTACTATCATTACAATATATAAATGTCTCATGATTCCTATAGTTTTGCAACACTTCAACAACAAAAAATATATACTTAAAAAAATAAAATATATTAAAAAAAATTAGGTATACTTTGCTTTCATGGTTAAACTAATTAAAAAAAAAGTTTAAATCTCCTTTTTAGATCTTATATTTTAGATACATTAGATTACAATTGTTGAAAGTGCTGAAAATGAGAATAACAGCAAAAACAACTTTTCAGATGCTGAAATTATATTCTATTGGTAGTGAGTGCAAAAATTGCAGTAATATTCATATTATTATGGGTTGATCCATAAAAGAGTTAACTCACATTTCAACACGTTTCTGCATATCCCTAAGGGAAATTTGAAAAATAGTTCAGCATATTAATTTTAATGGCAAATTGGGCTTGATTTGTTAGAAATTTAAGTTTACCAATGATATAAATTCTAAGAACTCATATTTAAACTTTCCAAATATAAAATAAAAAAAAAGTGAAATATGTAATAGTTATTTATTGTGATATTGTTGTTATATATATATATTGAATAATTATAAATTCATAAAAACTCTATAAGATTCTTTTCAGATTGTAATATTGCTGTTTTCAGTTTAATGTTAGCTCAAGTTTTAACTTGTATTTTTAAAAATAGAACATATTTTAAAAAAAGATGTGAACAGGAATAGTTTCATTTTTAATAATAATTATTAAAATATTTTGTAAAAATAATTACAAATAATTAAGAATTATGCTAATGTTTTTCCATTGTTGTTGAAGAAAATTGAAAGGGTAGTTATTAACATCTATTTTTAAAAAAAATGACCCAAGCAGTCATCTTTATGCTTTTATCAGTTTACTTTGAAGTTTTTCTTTGTGGACTACTCTGTGGAAAACTGACACTTCAGATTGTTTTGTGACTAGTAAGTCAATATTTGTGTTATTTCAAGTTTTTGTGCAAAATGGATGTAAATAGTGGTAAAAAAAAAAGGCAAAAAAAAAAAAAAGGATTCAAAGCTGTAATACATCAGCAGAATCACAGTACTGAGACACTAATTATCATTATCATAAAATTAAATTGTGCATGTGTAACATGACATTCTTATGTTTTGTAAAAATAATAATTCTATACTCTTTGCATAATTATGATTATAGTAGATTTTGAAAGCTTTTCAGTAGTGAAATAGAATATTAAATTCAAAAATTCATCATTCCTGGCATTAAAATAATAATCAATATAATTTGGCAAAACTTTAATAAAGGTTCACTTTTCATATTTATTTATTAATATTATTATGAGTAACTTTTAATGCAAGCCGTATATTCCAATTAAGCTTCTTCATTTCTACTTCATGTAATTTTTCATTGTAATGATAAAAAAAATCTTAAAAGTTGAATAATTCTTACCTTTTCATTAGTTCTTTATGTATCCTGTTGATAAGTTAGTCACCACAAAAAATATGTATTGCATCTTCAATCTAAATAAAAAATGATTTAAAAAATTGTAAGAATTTTTTTCTACATTATATTAATGAAACAATTCTACAAAAATTTTATCCTCATATTACTACAATGTGTTACCCTACTAGTATTAAAATATCTAAGTTGATCAGCTTTCTCAAATCAGCTAGATTGTAGAGTTTTCAGATTAAAAACAATATCCTTCATATAAACTCTAGAGAGAATATAGTTGATATAAATATCATTATACAAGATACTAATTTGTGTCATCTGTACTTCTAATAATAATGTTCATAATTGAATGCTCAGATATGGAAAGCTCTATAATTTAATGAATATAACATCCAATATTCCAGCAACATATCAAGCTAGACAGGTTCTAGATATAGTTTTTTTCTATATAAAAACAAACATACACACTCTTTTGAACATGACATCACTTATTTTCTTTTTTAGTATATACACGGGGGATTTTCACATATCCAAATTCATAGTTATCTCTAATTTCTACATGATAAACATTCATAACATCAAAACACCATGAATACAAATAAACCAATTTTACTAAATAGACTATCAATTTGTTCACATTCTATTAGCATATTTTCCAAGAAGATTGTAAAAAGCAACTGCAAAATCATTTAATGATTTATAATAATTCTATATTTTTGAAGATTATTTATGCAAGGACATAATTATAAAAACAGCATTTATATCATTAAATTTCTGTAGAATAACTTATTAAACTACAATATTTTGACTAAAATATTTGGCTGCATTCCAATGCATTTAGATGGCTGAATTAAAATTGTAAGAACAAATTTTTTCCTTATTGATCTATAAATTACGTTTTAGGAAAAACTATATAAATATACCCAAATCATAAAAAGATGTTTGTAAATGCTTTTAATAAAAAAAAGCATATACATTTTAGAAAAATGCATTTATGTAGATATGGAAAAGTATAAATACATGCATGTAAAATTTTCAGCAAATTATACAGTCAAAAGCATTGAGAAATAATGAGAAAAAAATTCTACTCAACACCTGCTGATTTAGTGATAGTTTTGCATAGGTTTTCAAAACTTTAAACTCTCTAAAAATATTTAAATACCAATCTATTAACTAATAATTGAATAATTGACTAAAGTGGTTATAAGCCAGTATGGGGATAGGCTCCAATTACTTAAAAAATTCCAAGCTACAATTCTCAATAAATAAATTCTAAACTCGTTGATAAAACTCGTTTTCATGTATTATTGTATTTCACACCAAAAGTATAATTCCATTCATAGACTTGAAATATAAATACATGTGTATACTATCTCTACCAACATACCGTTTCATTAAAAAAACAACTCAGATATTATTTTTCTTTGGTAGAAAAAAAAATCCTTTTTTTAGCTAGACAAAATATCATAACCAGAGTACTGCCAGCTAACAAGAAAATTCTAAGAATCAGGGGTGCTATAAAGAGTGGTGTCTTTGCTGCAATTAGAATGGGAATGTTCCTGTTTCATGCCATGTGGTTAACGAGGAATTATTTCATTTTTAAACGAGAAAATAAAGAACCATGGGAAGTGTGTAAAAAATTTATTCAAAGGACTATGTTTAGAGATCACTTATTAATGCTGGAAAAACTCTTCAGGGACACTTGAGGGCAACTTAGGCCATGGGATGAAGAGTCAATCCTCAAGCATTATCAATCAAAATATGGACTGCACAATGATCAATGGCTAAGTCATTAAATGAAGAGCCAGTTGTTCTGATATAAAACTAGTACACAATAATTATAGACTTAAGTTTGAACGATGAGCTTTTTGCTCTGATCATGAAATTAATTTGTCATAGTAATAACTAATGTATCAAATGGGTATATTTTCTAATTTGGAAAGTTATTTATTGTTGATTGTTATAATATGTGTAACAAATCCAAACAAATGTATACCAACAAGATTTATATTGTAATTCGCAAAACAAACTCTTAACAAGCTTTGAGAATACTCTCAACCCCAGACCGGTTTCTGCACGAGCTTTATTAAAATTAGGTCATGTGACATCTGACTTGATTTTTTTTTTTTTCATTTTATATTGTAATTGTACGTGTATTTTCCTTAATAATAAAAAAAATACTTTTAAGTTTTATCTTGTTGGAAAAATTTTAAGCCAACAAATATTTTAATCAATTTTAATGGATCATTTTAAAAACTTAATTTTACTTAAAAAAAAAAAAAAAAAAACAGTAAATAAATATACTTAAAAGTTTTTTTTTTTTTTTGGCTTTGTTTAATGCCTTGCAAAGTATCAACAGTTTGTTTCAAATACTAAACTGAAAATTTTCACCCATTTAAAATAATGCTTAAAAAAAAAACAAATCTCATGCAACATATATGTAGTACAATCATTAATTTATTATTATATGACATCAAATCGAAGTTGATTCCTATAATCATAAGAATGGTATCATTCAAAAATAGTCTACCAACAATTTAACCTTCTGATAGCACTCATTCTAATTATGAAATCCTTCCACTGATTAATAATAATTTATTTATTTTTCTTCAGTAATCTGTCATAATCAACACTTTTCTAAAAATTAAATCACTTCAAATTATGATCATAGTAAAACAATTTAACCAGGTCATTTATGTTACAGATAAAAGACCACATCTAATCTTTCACTTTCTATTCATTTCTTTATTTTATTTTATGACCATGGTGTTCTCAAAAATCATCAGCATATTTGCTGAAAAAAATCAAGCTTTAAAATCCTTTCCATCCATAGATATACATAGTATATTTAATATTTTTGTGGTCAATATAAAAAAAAAGTCTTATTTGGGTTATCCTGTATATTAATCTGTTTTAATTTCCAACGTTTCAATGAAATAACATTCATCCTTATCAAGATTAAGTTTTTAATAAAAAAAATGTTATGTTAAGATCTTAACCTTAACAAAGATGAATGTTATTTCATCAAAACATTGTAAATTAAAACAGAATAATACATAACTCAAATACAACATTATTTTTGTATATATTGTAATGGAATAAAAGTGAAGGATACTATGTAATGGGAAATCATTGCCATCCTCAATGAATGGTCATAATAATCAATGAGCATTGAATAAATATAAATGAGAATGAGATCAGCAAGAATAAAACAATAGAAGTACTAATACTAATCATAAGTTAAAAGTAAAAATTACCAAGCCTTACACACAAATAATTACCTTATCAATTATTAGAAATCAACAATCAACAGTCAATCCTGTGACTGAATTGAAGAAATGACCACTACAAAACAGTCTACTAATCAAGCCACTGCCAAACTTAGGGCATTATTCATATCAACTATTTGAATACACATACGTAAGTGCTAATCTATCATAAAAATAATAAAAAATAATGCTGGGACACTGATGCATGCTGATCATCATCAATGCTCTGGCCATATAGTATCATTTATGTACTGGCCACATATAAACTATATTTTTAACAAAAAAAAAAACAAAATGCAATAATGTAAAATATATTATGAGATTTAACAAGCTAAAAACTGAATCAATAAAACATGAAGATAAGTTGGAAAAATTGCAGAAAGATTTGAGAGTGAATTTAAAGATTAAATAATAAGATTTAAATTTCTCAAAATGAGTATAAAGAGTTAGGAAAAAGTTGAGCAAATTAGAAAAGGCTAATGATGATTTCGAAATGAAATCACAAATTGAAATAAATCATTTCCAGACAGAATTTAATAATATTCAAAGTAAATCAATGATAGAATACTGAAAGTTGTGTGAAGAGTAAATCAGAAAGTGAAATAAAAAAACTACAATAGGGTCTAAAGAAATACAGAGAAATAAACAGTGCATGAAAGATCAAATAAATATTATTTAACAAATGAGACAAAGAAGTAAAAGATATGGAAAATTTTTTAATTAATCTTGGTGAGGATTTTCAAGAACTAGAAAGTGCAAAAGCAGGAAGAAAAACTTAATGATAAGTTGGAAATTAATAATAAGATAATAATGCTTCAAGAAGTGCATGAATACTTACAAAAACAGGAAGATAGTATAAATAGTCAAATATTAGTTATAGGTAGTAAATTAGCAGAACTGAAAAATATTAAGATTAAAATAAAACATCACCATCAAGATGGGAAATATAAACCCACACATTTGAGAGATGAATTAGATTTTAGAGATAGTTATTCAGATGGTGATATTAATAAAATATCTTTTCCATTAGACAATGATGTTAAACAGTCTAATGAATCAGAAGATAATTATTCAGAAGAAAGTATTTAAAGAAGAATATGATAAAAATCCAACTGAAGATTTATATGGATTGGAAGAATTATTTTCCTTAAATAAATTAGGTAAAAAGAAGTTAGAAATAGCAAGTAATCATGCCTATGCTCACCACTATTTAATAAAAACTTATGGAGATATTAAATGTATACTTTTAAACATTTTCTGGAATGAGGATAAACAAGATAATGTCAAATACCAAATTAGTCAAAACAAATACAAGCCTACTAAAGATAGCTATATCCAGTTTTTCTGAACACAGGCAGCTAAATTTAAAATAGTGACCATATTTGCATTATCTGAGAATCAAATTGTCTGAATTATAAAAAAAAAAAAACATGCCTAAACACATTAAACAAACATTAATAGAAACAGATAGACACACAATAAATGAGAAATCAAAATTTTTAGGTGCATTTGAGGCAAGTGAGATACCTTTAGGAAATATGTACCACTATTAGGAGAGAAAATAAGAAAATATGTACCACTCTAGGAGAGAAAATAAGGAAATATGTACCACTCTAGGATAAAAATAATCATTATAATGTAATCAACATAAAGCTAGGTAGAAACAGAACTCCCATAGACTACAAGGAAAATACAATGTTGTGACTTCAAAAGTCAAATGTCATGATATCAAAATGATAGTACGAATTTTGTCAAAAATATAAATGAACCAGAAAGGGTTGCTCAGTTACTAAGAAATTATCCTGCTGGTAATTTACAGAATACTTCTGTAAAAATGCTAGGGGTTAGGCCTAAGTCCCATCCATTAAACTAAATTGAGCCTTGGGAAATTTCAGACTGCAGAAGGTTATCATTAGCTTGGATAACAATGACATTATTTCTTATTTAAATTTATTAAGTTTTACATTAGATGAGGTAGAAATATAAACAATTACAGGCTAATGATTCAGAGAAGCATAATTTAAATTTTTTTAAATGTTTATGAGGGAGAAAGTGGGGAGAGGATTGCATTTTCTTAGAAATTCTGTGAAGATAATAGAGGTACCTTCAGTGCTTAAGTTTAAAACCAATGGAACCACATGAATAAATAAATAATATTTAGCCAAATTAAATTAAAAGGTATGAGAAAATAATATTTATTATGAGAATAGAGATTATTTAGTACAAACAGTTCAAGAAAATTGGTATAAAGTTTGAATAACTTATCTAATTTGACTTTAGTAATGTAAATTTCTAAGAGTATGTTTATAAGTATCATTTTACAGAAAATAATTGAAGAGTAAAATATTTCAAAAGTATAATATATATTGTGACCTTCCAGACTGACACCATGAAGGAATGTGGGAAGTTCACATTGTGGCAATAGTGGCCAGGAGTACCTAATAAAAAAAAAAAGATAAATCATGATATAACTTAATGTATAATTTGGATGAAAAGCTCTTAGGATGTTAGTTGGAGTGTACCAATCATTAAATTTTTTTTATGTATATCTAATAGTGGGAGAGGGGAATGGATTGTATCAGGAGTTGTTGGTATAAAAGCTAAATGAGGAATGAGTATTGTTTGTCTGTAAGGCCCTGATGAGTGCTTATTCATTAATTTTCTAATTCAATGTTTATTGCCATTCCAAGATCTAACTTGTATATGTAGGTGTAGATCGATTCATATCATTCCACACTTCATATTTCTAATTACCACTCAGAATATCCATCTTGCAATAACATGATTTATTTTCCCATAGACATTGCTAATAGCTCAGTCATTAATAGACCTCTGAATTAATGAACAGACAGACACATACACACCATCAGCTAGTATAATTCTTTTTTTTATTAGTTATTTATTGCATAAAATCTTTCATTTGAAAATGTAAAAGTTATTTATTTCATTTATTATTAGGAAGTATTTGTAATTTAATATATATATTCAATACTCTATTCCTAACATTGTTTTTTTTTTTTTTACAAGTAATAAATTCTTGCATATTGTTGGCATCATTATAACTATAAAAAAGAGGTGTGGCTAGGTAGACAGAAAAGATAAAGTTTTAGAAAAAGTGAAATATTTTTTTTTAAAAAAAAGTAGTAAAAATAAAGTAGAGATAATTTATATAATAAAACAAGTGAACCTAATATTTTCATTAAATTCTCTACTATTCCCTTTACTAAGTAAACTTCTCTTATACTACTCAAGCATAAATGCCAACATGTAATTGTGGACACAGGATAGGATTGTTCAATATGGAAGGCTAAACTTTTAAAGGTACATCAACTCCGGCTTTTATTGATTAACAATTTGAATTTACTTTTATTCGAAATGCACTGATATTATATAAAAAAATTGCTAATACAATTTGGCTATAACTTACTTATAATGAATAGGGTGATACTGGAAGTATGTAAATTAACAATACTGATAATAATTGGAAAAGTTATGCTGAACTGTTTAATGAAAAATTTTATTGACCCTCATTTGATAAGTTTTCTATTTTTATTGTGTAAAATAAGGCTGAAACAGAGAAATTATTCATTCTAATACTTTACATTATTAGAATACCTATGTACCATTCACACCTATAAATGATTGATAAAATGCATGGCTTAATATTTGATAATTATTTACCAGAAATGTGTATAAGCATGGATGACCAAATAACCCTGATCTTAATTGTTATTAAATTTTCTTGAATGCTGGAAATTTTAAATGGAACAAAATTGAAAATAGCATGAATCATAAACATTTATTTGGATGATCTTGCTCAACTTTGGAGATTTTATGGCAAATAAATTGATTCAAATATGTGCAAAAGCTACTTTTAATGTCCATTAGGAAGCCCTAAGAACAATGGAGATTATTGCTGTTTTGTGAAATTCATGTTTATCCTGCAGGAGTAATGTTTATATGTTTTAACGTTTGTTTATTCATCATTGTCATCATGAGCTATGTGTATGTTTCTACTTTTAAAATTTCAAGTGTGAACTAAAAAAAAGAAAAGGGAAACTTTTATTTTAATGATGGAAGGTTTTTCCCATTGCATATGATAGATAGGTAGATTTTCTTTTATGTTTAGTTTGATATTAATTTGAGTTGTTATTATTATTATGTATTTATATGCCTAATCTCCTCTAGAACATCTCGGAGATTTTTGTTAGAGATTTTGGTAAAAATTATACCAAACTGGTAATATTTTTTTTTGTTGTATTATGTAAAAAAGTTATATTCTCATGCTCATATTATTGGTGCAAATTGAATGCTTTATCATTATTCATTAGTTAGTAATGATAAATAGATACATGGAAAATATTTATGCCAATATTGCAGAATGGTCAGGTTTACTTGATAGTATTTACGTTAATTTGAAATTCGATGTTCATAATTTTTCATAGGTATTAGATTCATTTATAATTTAATTAATGCTAATATAACATTTTATTGTCTGACGTGATTTCGAAAATATTCCATACATGATCATATGTTCGCGTGTGTATTCGCTGTCATAAGCTATTTTATAAGAGTTAGATTTATGCTTAGTTGTTTTTGTATAGGTTTTGGTTGGTGCTATGCATTAAAGAGTGTGAAAATTTAAAAGTTTATCTGTTTATGGATTTGTCTTACATGAAATGCGTTAAATACCATTTGAGTGAAGAGGCGATTGAAGGGATAATCATGCTATTCAGATTGAGTAATGCTCCCTTTAGTTACTTACCTATGGAGTCATGGGTGGTGGTATATTTCCTTATTTGATAGTATATGATGCAATAATTATATTTCTTAAAGTGAAGTGGTAGATGCTCCATTTATACATGATAAGTTGGCTGGGTTCCGCACCATTTGTGTCAGAAAAGTTGGTAACTATTATGTTGATGAATTAAGTTGATGTTTGGAGTCTTACTAACACTCACATGCCCGTATGTGAATATTTATTTGTTAGTATTTAGCTCTCCCTCTTCATTCCGCATAATTATCGTCTTGTAGTATATGTTAATTATTTCAGATAAATGTTTTAGTGATTTCTGTAATATATCTGAAGTTGGATTAATAATTTAATGATTAGCTCATTGTACCGTCCCTATTGTGAAATTTATTCATTCCGCCAGTAAACTGATAGAAAATAAAATCAATAAATGCTTTATGATTGTGAATTAATAAATGTGCACACATTCGGAGATATGAGACCATCGCTGGAATTGTAAGTTCTAAGTAGCTTGTCAAATCATATCGCCCACATGATCATTATTTCATTTTATTATTATTATTATTGGCAATTCACCCTCCCGGTATGAATGTAATATTAAATTACAAAATTTTATTTTATTTAATGCTAATTTTAATAAAATTATTACTTAATTTTATATAGTAAGTATAAATTTATGGACATAGGGAAATAATTTCAATGGCATTAGTTGATTAGTTGATACTCCTTTTCTTAGTTCATTGAGAGCACAGAATGAGAATAGATGATATAAACAATGGTACATAAAGATATAATTATTTTGTATTGTTAATAGTTTAATAAATAGAGTTGTAAATAATATTGAAATAACAGATAAGAGAAAGAGCCTCCAAATATTAAGTGCGTAGGATATATGTAATTTAAATGTTGTTTAGTCAAGATTGTAGTTAATGCGAAATTAATGTTAAATCATCATCGATGTGTTTGTAAAAGAATGTGTCTTGTAATAAATGTTTGTTGAAGTAAAATTCTCTCTGAATTATTTTGTCATGTACGCTCGATTGACCATTTCCCCACACACATATGTTCAACATAATATAATTATAATACTTGTCAGTTTAATATTATATGCAATCTATCTAGATAACACTGAATTAATTGATGCAAACAATGTATAATGCCAAGATATAGATTTTATCTTATTTAAAATAGATAATGATGTGTGATAAAAATGCACCCGATCTCTATCATTGTCTATCTTTTATTTCACTGTAAGAATTGTCAGTTTCACAATAGTTCCTCATTACTTAATTATCATCTTATAATAGGATTGACTTATTGTTCATATAATAGAGCCCTGAGATTATTTCACCATTTAAATAAACATTGGTATAGCTGTGCAAGCTAAAATCGAAAGTCTGTAGATTAATTATTGTTACAGTGATCTCCAAACATATTAGATGAGTGGCGTTATTGGTCTGGCATGTACTTGGATGGAGGGAGAATTGAACATATCATGATTCTTGATTTAATCCACGAATTGCTTTTTTTTTTTTGATTATTTAAATAAATACTTATAATATAACTAAATAAACATTATCTAATTATTGTTTATAAATGCTTCTCTTACACCATTTGCATTCTAGATGACCAAGAGACCCTATAACCCCAACTGAGCTAAACTGTAAATTAATACTATAATAAGAGTCTTATCCATAATTAGAGACGCAACCTAAATTACAAATTTTATTATATCTTGTATAGAATTGGCGCCTATATGTGTATAGGGTGATATAGGTGTAGACTGAAGATTACAATATATATTTTATTTATTACTGTGAGAGGTCAATTACGTGAAATATAACTACATACTTTAAAATTTACTTTAAAATAAGTTATCAGATAATAAATCAAGGCGATAAAATGATTAGTGAAACTTTTTTTTTATAAATAAAAATTTTGTGAATTGAAAATATATTAAGTAAAAGTAGTACATATATTTATAAATATTACTTACATTAAAAATTTTGAGAACTTAAACTTTTAAATAATAATAGCTTATATAGATATTGAGTGCATATATCGTAGACATAGGTAGACATATATCATAATTTTGAATTTATTGCATACTTTAACTACAGAAAGATGAAAAGAGTGAAGATCTTAATGTATAGTTAGACTAAAATGAATGATAAATTTTAGAGTTGAATTTTAAGTAAATTTACTATTAAGTTTTACAGATTGCTACTATTGATAAATAATACGTTGAAAATTTCAATAAGTTATTTGTGTGTGTGATTAACAATATACCTTAGTTTAAGATAACTAATAATTATTTTAATTGTAATTTTTTTTAGCAAAGAGTATATTAAAAAGTTAGTTTATTTTATATCGTAATAAAGTATAAAATTAACATTTTATTCTTCGAAAGATTTACTAGATTGAATTATGTATTGAATTCATTTATTGACATTTTTATTTACAGCATATATTTAACAAATAATAGATAAAAATAGATATACAAAATAGCCAATTATTATTTAGTGGTATATGCATGTATTTTATGTTTATACAATAAAATCAATATTAAATTATACGTATTTAAATATATATATGTGTTTAAGCGGATATAAAAATATATAGAATATTGTATATTAAATAAATAAATATATAAGGATTGTTCATATTTTATTTTAAAATTGTATTTTAATTTGCAAATATATTTTTTATTATTAGAAAACATTATAATTTTACAAACACTAATGTGTTTGCAAGAAATTTTTATCAAACAAAATTTTTTATTCATAATAACAGAGATCATGGCAATGAGAGAAATTTGAATTATACCATAGAAACAATCTTTAGGATAGTGATCTAAATGTGATATTATTAGGGAAAAGGTATTTAAATATCCGATTTTAGTTTGGTCACTCTCTCTTAATCTGTACCTCAATAAGTAAAGCCAATGTGTTATATATTTTATTAATATTTATATTTTTACTTCAGAAATGAGTGGCTGAATAAAGAAAACATTTGTTCCAAAAGACCTCTGTCTTTTGAGGAATCTGGACAACATGTATAATAAAATTAACTAATCTTATAATTTAAATGCTACAAAGCATGCAGAATCATGGAATAATTTAAATACTGCATGTGCATTATTCAGAAAATAATGTAAATGATACCATGTAAAAAAAAAAAAAAATTACTGTGGAAATAATTTAAGTGCTGCAATTTTCATTAGGGAATACCAGGAAGTTAATCAATACAGTTATTACTGTAAAAAATATATATATATATTAACATCGCGACATTTCATTATAAAATGATTTATTTAAAATGTATACTTCATTAAGGTGGATACATTTTTGAACACTATAACTGGGATATAATTGAATTTAAATACTATGCTTATTTAAACTATCACATATCATGGAAAACATAGAGGATTTAGTGAGATCTCTAAGGACTTTTTTGAACTTTAATTTTATCGTTATTCATGCAAATATTATTATAATGTTAACATGAATTAATAAACAGTCTTTTAATGGAATTTTAGTTCAAGGAACACACATGCAGTATGGTTTTATTCAGTATTTATTTACTTTAAAATGTGTTAGTTTATAATACATAAAAATAATGATCAATCAAAAAGACAAGTTACAAATTACCTTGAAAACAAAATATATATTTCTTAATATTAAATTTTGATTTACTTAAATTTGTCATGTGTTTAGTTTTCTATCTTTATAATAAAAGCAATAGGTTTCAAATATAAGTATTCACGAGTTACCTTTATGATATGATCATATATATTTAATATACATGAATGATAATATTTTCAGTATTTAAATTAATAAGTTTACGTTAATGATTGTAAGAAAACAATAAACAAATTAACGTACCTAATCAGTTTTAAAAATATATATTTTGATATTTATTTGGAAGTATTTGTGCAAACATAATATATTTTTTTCTTGGTTTTATTAGGTATGTTCGCATCATCTGTTCAATCCATGTATAAATTATATGACACTTGCAATAAATAAAATGTTTATTAATTCCTAATCTAATAGCTTACCAAAGAATATTTCATTTGCTTTTAATTTACATTTTCTTTTATTCATTATTATGTTTATTATATTAATATTTTTTTTATTAATTAAAATTGAATTTCATGATAATAATATTGATTGTTAACTTATTATTTTACGTCTTAAAATTAACAGCTAACCAAAATATTGAATAAAACAATTTACAAATTTTAATAATTTATTGCATTATTTTAGCATTTTATCAGTTATATTTTGTTGTTACAATGAATAAATAATTGGTCAAGATTAAGCTAAGGTTTTTTTATTAGTCATTATTTGATTAAGATAATATGTTAGTTTATTTCATGCAATTATAAACATTATTGGTAACTTTGACAATTTATATTTATTTCATTTTTTCTTTATATGTACTTAATGCTAGTACAAATTGATGTCCGAATGCATAGCCCAAATAGAAAATCATTTACCTTATATATATACATACATTTAATTATTTCATCATTTACCTTATATATATACATACATTTAATTATTTCATATTGAAACAATTTAGCATCCCAACAGGGTCCTAAAAATGATTTATTAGTTTTATATATTAGTATTCTGTTACAAGTGAGGCATTTGAAAAATTCATTTACTTATTTATTATTTATATTTTAATCTTTTACAGTCAAACCCCTAACATTATGGGCCATTTGCTCGGATTATTTATTTTATATATTTAATCATACTGTTACAATTGGTGGCAGAACATGGGCTATTTACCTATAACAATTGATTTTATATATATATTGAAACAGACAGATCGAAGAATCGATCTTAGTTTCATGGTTGTCATTTAAGAACGGTAATTCTAAACCACTATTTACCCGCAATGAGACTTTTTCTATTCCAAGCCACATAAATTTTAAGTTATTTATTTTGTGTTTGTTTAAAAAGAATTTAATGTAAAGAGTATGAGTATAAATGTCACAAATCATGAAATAATATTCGTGTGTGTGTGGTTTGTGGATTTATATTAGCTCAATTTAAAAGTTTCAATTCGTGTATATTTTCTTTAAATTTTAATTTTGCAAATTATACAAAGTCATTTAAAAATGCTGATCAAAAGTCACATTCCTTTGATCAGTATTTTTAATCAAAATCTTACTAGTACAAATGTATAGAATAATTAATTTGTACTTCGATAAATTAAGATAATGAATTTATAATTTTGTATTCACGAATTCCGATGTAATTGTTTTGTCAATTTAGAATCATGTATTAAATTTAAAAATAAATGAAAACTGAACCTAGAACTCTTATCAAGAAAGGCAAAGGCTATTGTATAGTCAAAAATTAGATATTGCTGGAGGCCAGAAAATCAAAGGAGGCGGAGTTATGAACAAAAACTAGGCAGAAAGGTCAACCGTAGCCATCTTAAATATAATATAGACACTCTAACTTTTGACTTGGCTGTGCTTAGATCGTCCCAAGCTACAGCAGAGTTGTTCCAGAGAAATCACTTCAACTGTTATTAAGAAGTTGCCCGGTAAACTGCAATCATGATGGGCTGAGTCCAAGAAGCTGATTCCTGTTCTGCCAATTTAAATCTTTCATACCGCTGATCTGTAATGTTTTCCGTGCTTCCAGTCTTCCAAATTCCAACATTTAAATTAACCATGCCTTTCTAAGAAATTCAAAATGCGCACCTACGTTCTTCATACATATCACCGCAAGAAGAAAAGCCGGACGAAGACAGAATGGTAACTTTTGTTACATGAACTTTTTAACTTTCCTCTCAGTAATAATTTTATATTAAATCTGTAAACCTAATTAATTGCATGTAAATTTCTTGTTTTCCATTTGAAAATGTTACACTAAAACCTGTCAGTAAATCCTTCTCTAATATTTCTGTGTCTAGTCTTTAGATGATAATTATTAATATTTTGCCTTCTAATAATCCATTTGTGAATACATTTATATTTTTACTACTACTTATTTTACAAACAAAACGATGCCAATAATAATATTTCTCAACTCTAATTAAAGTCAGTAAAGTTTATCTCATAATATTTATTATATTCATTTTAAAAGTAATTTTCTTTTATCGAACTAAAAATTGTTTCATTTATGTTGAGTTGAGAAATATTCAAATATTTTGTTGTTTCTGTTACTTCGTTATAATATTTTAATCTATACTCCAAATCTCAATACTTAAAATAGTCTAAAATTTTATTATAACTTTTTTTATATATTATTACGGAGTAAGAATAATAAGTGAATATTTTTGCTATTATTACCTTCCGAACAATCTGGGGAGTTATGGGTTTCAGAGTGAAATTAATTAATTATTACTTTTGATCGTTTGATTTCGCCATGTTTTATTGAATAGTTATATCGGACTGTTGCATAGAAAATGTTACGGAGAGAAAAGGTTTTATATAATTTCGTTTTAAAATCCACTTCCGATCACTCTTCTTCGATGTTACTGTGGCAACGCATTTACCTTCGCCTAAGTTGGCGTCTCATTTTACTACCACATGGAGAGAAAGAAATTCTTCTCCAGGTAATCTCTTGGATCACCGGGGTTCGAAAATGAGCCCGGCTGGTTGTAGTGTCCCGGATCTACTTGGGGGCATTAAGACTTGTCAAAGTACAAGCCGCCCGGTATTCCGTCAATGCACCGCAAGTTATTATTTGTAGTATACCTTAATACCTGCAACCATCAGTACATCAGTATTATATATTATATTTTTATATAAAACCGCCTCCCATTTATCCGTATACGCAATGGTTTGAATCTATTAAATAAAACAACTTAATATAAAATAGTAGTTAAATATTTTAAATGCTCCAGTTACTCTGATTCTCATATCGACCTATACAACCCGTTAAAACACATAAATATTGGCATGAGTTTTGTTAAGCAATCTAAACCGATTATTAATGACTAGCAGCAATTTATTATAAAATACATATGAAAGTTTTACCGTACCTGTAAATAATATTATTCAATGCTTTCAATAATTTATTAAAAATTTATCTAACCTAATTTTGTCTCTCTTGCATTATTACTCTCGAAATCTAGTCAATCACCTGCTGTCTGTATTGACAACTTAAATATATACATCAATTATTAGCCGTACCAATATCCCGAATATAAGATATCTACGAAATAGCTGATTGTAGATAATTTAGTCTGTGTTTTTTCGATGAGCTAGTAAAGGGAAAACCCCGTACCGTTGTAATGTTGTCATCGGTTAGTCATGCCAGGGTTTTGGGTTTGAATTTAGTTTACATTTTGGAATTCATTCCTAGACGTGGACTGGGTTTGAATTCGGATTACTGTGTGTGACTAAGCATGGTGGTTTTTACCGGTACAATATATATATATGTTTTATTCCAGGGGTAGTCAACCTTTTTATATCCACTGCCCATTTTTGTATCTCTGTTAGTAGTAAAATTTTGTAACTGCCCACCGGTTCCTCAGTAATTGTGATATAAATTTACATTATAAAATTTATAAAGCAGAGTTACAGCAAGTTAATGCATGTAATAATAATTACTTACCAAATACTTTATGTTGGACTTTCGCTAAGTTTGGCAGAATAAATCTTTATAAAACAACTTACTATAGTTAAATCTATCTTTTTATTTATACTTTGTATACATAGGAGCATGAAGTCTGATGAAATTACATTTAATTAATTAAATTATTAATGAGATCCCTGAGGCTGATGCTGTGAAACTAAATACTGGATATATGGCTCAATTTTTGTAAGGAACAAACGAAAGTCTCCTCTTCCAGAAATATTTAGGCAGTTTTTTCCTTTGGTCATAATATGATTAACAGCACTAAAACCTGATTCCACAAGATATGAAGTAGGAAAAGGTATCAATAAATTGAATATCATTTTCCACATATTTGGATATAAGACAGACATTTTTTTATTATTTTGCCATAGGTTTTCATATCCATCACTATCGAATTTGTTTACTTTCTTCATCATATCTAATTTCTAACAGTTCTTGGCAAGTTGTAGCAGCCTCTACAATATTTGCAGTAAAAGGATTATCTTCAAATCATTTTTCCATGTCCAATTTAAGTTTGTTGAGGTGGCTACTGAATCTGTCAATATTCTCTGGAGTTACATCATCTTTTATAGATGATAATTCAGGAATCTGATGAAATTCTTTCTTCAATAGATTATAATAAAGTAGTTCAAGTTGGTCAATAAATAATGACACAATACTTTGACAACCTATTAAAGTTTTATTAGTTCATTGAAGCTGCAAATTTTTCATCATCAAATTTTTTGAAAATACCTGCCAAATAAAAGACATCATTCTTTACTGTTTTTAACTGTTGACACAATTACTTTCAAAAAATTGTATGAGACTACCATATAATGCTACAAAATGAGCCAAAGATGTGCCCTTTGAGAGCTACCGAACTTCTGTGTGCAAAAGTAATATATTAAAATCTTCATTATTATCCTGGAAAAGCTGTCAAAACATTCTATCATTTTCTGCATTGGATTTGATCTTGTTTACAGCTCGAATTATTATAGTTAATGATGAATGGAGACTTGTACTTAGATGTTTTCCTACAAGATGTTATCTATGCCTCACACAATAAATAAATAAAACATTTGACACTTCTTCCTTCAAATAAGCAACAAATCCACAATAGCAGCCTACCATTGATGGTGCTCCATCAATAGCATGTGCAATAATATTTTTCAAAAAAATATTATTTTTTGTAAAGTATGATTTCGCAGTATTAAATATAGATAATCCTTTTGTATCTGTAATGAGATTTATTGTGAATAGCATTTCCTCTCTAATGTATTGTTTTCATCAAAATAATGTACATATGCCATCAACTAAACATTATTATTTTCAATGGTAGACTCATCCAATTGGATGGAAAATGAAGAGTTTTGAAGAATACTTATTAAGTTTTTTTCAACATTAACTGCCATTTCTTCAATTTGTCACTTTACTGTGCTATCGCTTAGGGATAACGTTTTTAAAGTTTCAGGTATATCTTGATGCATTACTATTGAGATAAATTCTTTTTTAGAGGATATTATTATAATTTTTCCAATATTATATCTTTTACCACTTTTTGCAATTAATTGTGAAATGCGATGTTGTTTCTTAAATAATGCAATGATTGTTGAACGATTTTGACATTTTTTATATATTTTCTGAAAATATTCAATAGGCTTGTCAATATCATTTGGATGCTTTGTAGCAAGATATTCTCACAATTGACTTGCTTCATTGCCTCATTGGATAATGTTTTATGACAAAATAAACACATTGGATGTTGTTTATTTACAACAGATTTTATGAAACCCAACTTTAGATACTCTGGTAAATAGCCATGAGGGTATTTCTTTTTTTGAAACATGGGCTCACAATATTTCATAATATTTTGTTTGAAGCTATAAGCATATGCTCATTATCACAAATCTAACTATGTACTGACCAATGTAACTGCAAACAAAAGAGCCTGCACTGTAAATTATCATCCGCACATGCTTCTACCACATCTTGGATTGGATTTGGGGGAGGGGAGAAGACGTGTGAACTGTTCTGTGACAAGGCTCTTGTTAGCAGTCACACTATAGCTCTATTTAGTTTCACTTATGTAATGTGAACTAAACTTATGCGTGGGAGATACAAATAGTATATTTTCAGAAATTTAAATTGTCACGAGGAATTTTATGAAAACCTAATGAAAATATTTTTAATTAATGCTATGAAATTTTTTTAAAAAGTCAATTAAATTTAAAAAAAAAACTTCAGTACTGGATAAAACCCCTACTGCCCACCATGAAGGCTGGAACCCCCACTAGTGGACAGTAGGGACTAGGTTGACTATCACTGTTTTATACTGTTACAATATTTAAATATATTTCATCCAGTATCTAACTTTTTCAACGTAATTATGATAATTTAGTATGAACGTTTTTCAATTTTTTGTTTCATTTTCAGTTAAATTCTGATGCAATACTTGACATTTGCAAAAATCTCAATTTAAAGCTGCTAATTCTGATTTAATCTGTCAGAGTTTCTGACTGTAACTGACATGATTATAAGTATTATGACATGTTTTTACAATTACTTCTTATTTATATTACTTCCTTTTTTTTTTTTACTTTGGTTGTCAGCTATTTACTATTATTTCTCAGCAAACTCATTTGTGACTTAAAAAAATCCTTTGATCTTATGAAATCACTGAAAGATTGACTTTGTTATTTCAGGCTTGGTTTCATTGTCAATGCATACAGAGATTGTTCTAATAATATTTCTTGTGGTTTGGTATATTATTTGAAATTTCCAATTTAAACTTTTAAAATTATTTAGTAATTTTTTTCTGTCATATGTTAGGTCTAATCCAATTTTTTTAAATATTTATGCATAGTTATATAAATATAAATTACGTAATAATAATCACATGATCTATTGTTTGGATAGTGAGGACAATTAATTATCATAGTATTAAATTAAGTTAAACAATTCCACTCAATTGATCATAAGGATTCTTTTCTTTACTTTCTTCATCTAGACATTTATTAATGTACTTTTAGCTATTGAGTCTATCTTTCAACCACTGCATCAAAATACACAACGCACATATACATATGCGAAAAAAATATTCATTATATAATAGAAAAAGTTATACGTGTGCATAAAGAAAAAAGAGAGAACAAGAGGGTTATTATTTTTTTTTTGTTAAATAAAAAAAAGAGGTAAAAAAATCCTTCAAAAATTCATAAAATTTTAATTCACTCAAAAATGGTCATTCATATGATATGTCATTTATTTCAGGAAGTTGTATAAAAGTTTGACTTCAATTTCCAACTTAATTTTTTATCTAAATATATATATATAATTCATCAAAGTACTTTTTGTATTCATAAAAAATTATATATTTTATTAAAAAGACATCCATTTCCATTTATTTATTTTATATGTAGCATATACTAAGTTTTTAAAAAAATGACCCACTGCTAGTTATTTGAATATAAAAAAATACATACATATAAATTATAGTAATGTGATTTGAGTAAAATTAATACATCATTATATATCAAATATTTTAATTTTCTTATATTATTTAAATCTAAAATAATGATAAGTCTATTTACTCTGTACAATCTAAACATTGGATTTTATAGCCTCTACAACAGCTTCATAGAAATGCTTACTTTCAGATTATTTGTATCCCAAATCCCAAGATTCATTCAAAATATCAATTACCAGAATGCTTCCCATCAACAAGATTTTAAGACTGATACTTTCACATACATATTCATAAAATAATTAAAACCACACACGAATTTAAAAAAAACATAACCATATATATATATTCATATCATAACTGGTCAACTCATGCTCTGCACATCAATTTTTTGACTCTACTTTCAAAATTCATAGCTAATTATTCTTTTCTCTCGAATTAATCACTTTTTTCCTCTTTGGCTCTTTTTCCTTATTGATAGAAAAAATGCAGCATATTCTTAAATCTTAAAATTTTCATTGCTGCTAAATATACAGCTAATTTCTTTAATAAATAAATTCTTTTAATTAACTCTCATCAATCTTTCAACAATCTTATTTTGTTTTATTATTAATATAACTTCCTACCTTTTTTCAATTCATTTACTAATTATCTAAATCTCTACATTATGTAAAGCTATATATAATACTAACAAAATATTAATGCTTTTGTCAATTTTAACTCTATCAGGCTATACATTAAATTACTATTTTATTAAAAATCTATTGAGATATTGTGATTCTCATATCACTGCCACTCTTTCCTTCACCATACTCCATAACTCACTAATCTGTTTTATATAATTTTTTTTACATAAAGTTTGCTCTTAATCGTTAAACAAACATTTTGTTGCTTGGAGTTCATAACAAGCTTAGCACCTAGAAGTGGCAGGTCTAGAAACATAGATCTTAATTTCAGAGTTTACAACTGTAACGAGATAGCGTTACATCAGTATTAAATCTAGGAAGCATAGATCAGAACGGGACAAATCGATAAACACACACACACCAGCAAGCAACCTAAAACACTCGTAATTTTATTTTCGTAACTTGTAATAGTTTTCTTCCTCTCATAAATACATTTATAAAACACATTGATAAAATACAGACGGTAAACGTCTAATTAAATGATTAAAGCTTTCAGATAATAAAAAAAATAATAACAAAATATAATTTGCTCTCCTAAATAATAAAATATAATATGCTCTCCTAAATAGTAAAATATAATTGTCAATCAAAGACACCACGGGGTATTTAAAAATGTTTATTTTAGAAATATAGTTTTAACTAGAATAAAACTTATAGAAAAGATTTGAGGAAAAGATTAAATGCTCGACTTCTAAATTTAATATAGCTTGTATTGTTCTGGTAAAACACACGCACACACGCATGCATTCGAGGTGTGAAGGAATAAGGTTGGTTGAGTGAGATTGCAAAATGAGATTGTCTCAAAATAAATATTGCCTTTAGCACAAAGAGTGAGTGAACAGGTACCTCAAACGCGGACCTGAACGACAACTCCAGGAACAGGGAACTCTGGGGGGAGATTGGATCCCAAGATAAGGATCAACCCTTATAAATACCAGTCAAAACCTATTCAATGGTTCGATTCGTTCGATTCAGTTCGATTGATACGGGGATTCAGTTTTGTTTTCCGATTCTGTGTATTCCGAGTTATCACCTGCTCATTTTATTCCGATGCTTATGCTTTTATTTTAACAATAGAGTTGTTCTGAATTAGCTTGATTTATTCCTCAGTATTTAAGATGATCATTATGAAATTAATACCAAGAGCGTCGATTGTCATGAGGGGCTAATAAACCCTTCAGTGATTGATCGGCGCTCCGCTACTGAAATATCTCCGAAGCTATGAAATTCGATAACATCGTCGTGTGAAGTTAATGCTCCTAATAATCGCAATGTTCCGTGAAACACCCAAACTCGTCCAGACCAATCGATATTCGTTGTAAACAAGCAAACCACTCCAGCATGGAAAGCATCACCTGCGTTCAAATCCTCGTAACACTTGAAGCAGCGGAAACCAAATCAAATCCTAGGTAAATATGTTTTATATTATGTTCACTCACTCAATTTATAAACTCGTAAGGCAATCTCATAATTAACCAACATAAATTTGCACAAACAAATCTTAAAACTTTCCTCATCATGATAATTTATCTTTGTTATAGAACTTTGTAAACATGAACTTTGAACTTAAGTGAATCTAAGGAAAGATAATATATTTCTCAAATAGAAAGGAACTTTATCTCGATATTCACATTATGTTATGTTTAATTATGATTCTCTGTGAGCGTGAATGTATGTGCGCGTGTGTAATAAATCAATTAATAATGTTTTCTTTTCATAATCTAATAAAGTTGTTCAATATCTAATCAAGTCGAGCATTTCTCAAATCTTTTCACACACACTCAAAATCGTAGTTTATTTATTCTTTAATGACTTATCTTTGAAGTATATTTAGTTAAATTTAATTTTCATTTCAATTTATTTACTTTATTAATTATGTCAACATCGTGCCGTAAGTCACGATGTTTCTTATTTTAACCTTAGTTAAGATAGATTTAAGAGCGGGCGGGTCTATAATCAATCGAAGTAAACGTCAAATAATTATGTTATATACGATAGATCGGGGGGATGAACTTGTAAGCCTAGTGTTCGGGGCGTAAACGAACCACCTCATTGGTCCGTAACAACCAATAAATGAATCTTATGCTGTAGTCGCCTAATTAGAAAACCATGCTGATTTTTCATTAGCGGACAATGCGTCTTTTCCGGGAGGAGTCGTCCTCGAAACAATCATGTAACGGCCTTGAGAAACCTTATTGGTCCATGCTGGGAGTTTTTGAGCTAGTGGGTGGGATTAGACTTCGAAATCGTTTTGACATGATGTAAGGTGATGCGAATAATTAAAATCCACTTAAATAATCGTATCTGGCACCCCCTTATGTGAATAGCGAATAACTGTCGATATAAGAAAATAAATAAAGCCTTACGCTATGTCATGTTTATTTCGAAGCCCGTAATCTCGGGGAGATAGGGGATCGGTTACACAACTTTGCAGCAACAGAATATCACACAAGACAATCTAAACATTTTCTTTATGTGATAGATTAAGCTTTTGGTATGAAATTATGTATAACCAATATAATTAACATTTGTAAAGATATGCATATACATGTCTATGTATTTAGATAAATATAGTTTTCAATTTACACTTAAAATTCTTTTTGGGTTGATGTTGTTCAGTTTTGTGTAAAAAAATTAAGAGGTGTGCATAGATATGGTCACATACTTTAAATTTTGTGACATAGTAAACGATTAGCAACATCTTATGAGACCCTCAGCTAAAAAAAAAAATAGTTCAAATTTGCTTGAAAATAAAGATGTATTTATTTTCATGCCAAACAACCAAAATTCCTTTAATCTAACATTTTGATAAACTCATTCTCAGTTTGAGCAAAGAATATCATTATCAAAACTGATGCAAAAGACTTTCTGACTACTCAAAGCAAATTATATATTCAAAATAATTCTTATTTAGCAATGAGATAATCAATAACATTGATGTAGTTCCCCGTTTTCATTTTCTATATAAAAATAATAATAATAATCATGTAAAAGGTTTTCATTCATATTCACATTGCTTGCTTAATTGTGAGCTATCTTCAAAATATCCAATAAAATAACACAAATTCTAAATTAATTAAAAAAATTCATTTTGTTTCAACACAAATGATTTCTTCTTAATTTTATTGGACAAATTAGTTATATATTTACTCTTTATTTTCCATATATCTACACATAATAACTTAATATTCAATGATTCACACCTATAACTTCACCAGTTCACACATCATACTAATATTTGTTTGAGTAATTGCATATAGTATCACATATAACTATGCACATTTATGTATATATTAACAACTAATAAATATATCAAATATATATAGTAATTCCCTCTTATATTTGATTCTAAGTCAATTCCAATGCTGAAAATCTTCAGGAAATACTGAATTATAATACCTTTTTAAACACACACACACACACACACAATATATATACATGTTGAGAACATAATATACATATTGTATATGTAATGCAAAAAAATATTTATCTTTAATATTTTATTTATTAAGATTTTTTTCTCCTGCATAACTGAAACAGCACAGCAGGGAATAGAAAGCAACCATAATTTGAATAACATATTAAATAATATATATTTCTTTTAAATATTATATTCAATAACAAAATTGATAAATAATATTCATAATCCTATTATATACAAATAATATATTTAAGCCTCAATGGCTACATGCAATTATTAATCATATAACTATCAATTTTCAAATTCCCTAATTTCATATTAGTTTTTAAACGGAACAGGTGTACACTTCAGTATCTTCCTAAATATGTCTCTATTTTACAAAAATCAAATGAATTTGAATTTACACCTTGCACAGTCTAAGGTTCATGTTATTTTTTTTTGGAGTTTACCCATGTCCTATCCTGTATAGACTAAATGTAAGCAATTTAATACCTCAGTTTTCTGCAAACTATGGTTTGTTGTTTTTTACTTTTTTATTACATACATATTATAATATTTTTTATAAATAATTCTTATAATAATAAAAATCAAATTTATTTTATTATAATATCTGATTGCCATTTTTCTAAAAGAATACATTTAATTGAACTTAATTTGTGGGTTTATGGAAATTTTGTGTTGTATTTTGCTTTTTTTGTGTGTTTGTGATGACAATCTTTTTCAAAACATTAAATATTTCAACTATCAACTCATTCATTTTATACAAAAAATTTTAGCAGACAAAGAAAATTCAATGCCTGGATTTTTAAAAAGCATGAGCAAAATTCCTCATAAAACTACACTTAGAAAAAAGGCCCCTGATGTATTTTAGAAGCATTATGACATCTGAAGCAACAATTAATAACAACGATAATAATGCAGATGATAAAAGGCTTGAGATATTATTATTTTATTCCTTTAAATGTCCATTTGGAATGATAATTTTGCCACAAAAGATTTTTCTAATGAGGAGTATCATTATATCACATGTAGTATTTTTAGTATAAAACTGCATGCAGCCAATGACAATTTTGTTTAATAATAAATAAAATACTAGAAAGACAAATTCTCATTCCATTCTCATCTGATTTTAGTCCACATCTCTTTTGTTATGATTGTAAATGCAGAAAAGACTGATTTTTATAGAAAAGTAGTAGAAAAATGCCGCAATATAATAAACATTATTCATAATATGAGGGTATTAATCTTTTGTATCAATGCACAATACATCAATTTCAACTTCTTTATGTATTAATTTTAAATATCCATAAAGAGTTCCTCTAGCTCTATTAAATTATTTAAATATTTTTTTACACCGTTATAAAGCTACACATAACAATATTTCACTGCATCACTGAAATGATATTGAGACATCCAGATTAAAAAGCAGTATAAAAGCCATAGAATCCAACTGATATTTAATTGTGTGACTGTATATAGTAGAGATTGCTAAAATAAATTAATTTACCCTGAAAGCTAAATGTTATAGTTTAAATTGAAATAAATATATTTAAAAGTAATTCATTCCAGGCTCAAAGTTAAAGCCAAAGTTACCATCCAATGGGAAAAAAAAATCAAAAATATAAATGTAAAAATACATAAAAAAGTAAATTTATCTTTTAAAAGCATAAAATCAAAATGCAAACTTACATATATCCTAATAAAAATTCAGATCACTGATTTCAAAACATCTTGGTTTTTGTGAGACAATGTACAACAGCTGTTGGTTCTATTTGTGCTAGAAGGGTAACTATGCTTTGTAATTCTATGTAATCCAATTCTGTCCCTGAATCCAGTAATAAGTTCTTTGGTAGAAAAAGAACATAAAAACATAAAAAAAGAAATCTTCCAACAATTGCTTATTCTTTTCTCTAGTGAATTACTAATTAATGTGATCATTTGCCATTTGCTTTTGATTAATTTACATAACTAAGAAAAGTTTCAGCTAAATACGATGAAAACTGCTCCAACAGAAATTCTATTCACTATCAGTTTACTTCTTAATTTGTCTTTTTTTTAAAAAAAAGATGAAGAATGTTTAACCTCAGGGTATTCAAATTTAAATTGCTGATCAGCCTTAGCTTTTAGAAATGATATACAGGGCTGGCAGAAGGCAGTAAGCAAGATAAGTAAGGCATAGGGACACCAATACAAGAGAGTGCTAAAACAGTGCAAAATTAAGAATACATTTTTATCTTACAAATATTAATTAATGTGACGTGATTTATTATTTTTTACAAAATAAGAAAATACAAACATAATAAAATAAACAATCACTTCTTGTCAATTATAATTTCCTAAGATTATTTTTCTCTTATGATATTCTCAGTTATGTCTCCTTATGTTATGTTTATAAGATTCGTATTTCACAACACATTGCTATGTGATGCTAAGATAGAACAGTCCATTTTATTATTACTATCCATACCATTTATAAGTATATATAAATGCACTTCACGGTAACAGAACATGATAATGTTAAAAAAATTCATTTGCATATAGAAATAAGTTCAATAGTTGAGACACAATATGGTTTGATTTAGTGGAGTAATCTCACAAAATTGCATTTTTTAATGAAATTTGTGCAAATGGAAATCCACAAGAAGCAGTCTGAATTTTTGTCAAATATAAATAAATTCGAGAAACTAATTTAAAAAAAAAAATTAAAAAAGAATGTTTCGATCTAAAAATTCATTTGAGAATCAATGATAATAAAGACATAGATGGAAAGAAATTGTATAAAGAATAATGCCTGTTTTAAAATTTATTTTCAAGTGAATAAGTCAATTCAAAAATCCATTTGATGTTCTAACTTATATTCACTCAAATCCATTTCATTCCCAAATTTGAGGATTCCATTAAGAATATTAATAAATCTTTTTACAAGTGTAACTAGTAGGAAGGGATCATTTTGGAAATTAAAAATTATAAAAAAAATTAACAATGTCACAATGACATATGCAATATTCTAATTGTTGATCTAAGTTTAGTTCTGTAAAAGCTCAGAAAATAAACTGATGTAATAATAATTTTTTTCGTCCTTATCTTCAATAAAACATTAAAATGCATATAAAAGCATGTATAATTTTTTCTTTTTTTGAGGGAGAGAGGATGCCAAATACTGTTTTGCATAAGGGCACTGATAACTCTTCCTCCGGTATTGATGATTTATATTGTAAACAAAAAATTAGTCAACAGCAAATTGGCTCATGTGGAAAGCCAGAAATTGCAACCGAAAATATCTACCCCAGACTGCAATAGGCTAAAATTAAATGATACAATGCAAAGCTGTTACAACATAATCTGGTCATAGCCAGGGGACACCATGAAAACCTATCACAACATTACTTATAGATATGTCAAGTTATCTAATATAAATTGTATGAATCTTTAATTAAATATAATTCTCCTTGACAACTAGATCTTAAAACTACATCCCCAAATCTTAATTTACAATTTTATTTACTTGAGACCATAAGGCTGACCATGGACAAACTGGTACAAGCTATAAACTGCTAGTTGTTACATAGTGAATATGGGCCATTTAATAAGATAGTAATAAATATAGACAGCTTCATAACATAATTGGCAGTTACTCAGATATCCTCATGATCTAAGTACAAAAATGTTCTATAAGGTAATGCATTGCAATAGAAGGTGAGTAATATGAACTTTAAGTTCATTCTTTGTTAACTCAAATATCAAATCAAATCAATAGCAATGAACCTCTTAGTGGAATAAATAAAATACCTTAATGTTGCAAATATTGATAAAGGTAACAGATTCTGGATTATACTCTAGAATTGACAAAGTAAAACTGTGATAATGCAGAAGATAAATGGGATTTTATTATATTTTATACATCACAAATACCCAAGGACAAACATTAAAATATTCTCTAGATATTTCCATAAACCTCGTATATATTATCTTCAGTGACAATATGTGGTCTAATATTTATGATCGATTTACTAAGTCGGATTTCTGATTCTATATGTGACTAAAAGCAATGGCACAGATAAGTTAAGTTATCAAATTAACATTTATTGACAACTCAATAAATATGAAAATAATAATTAGTTGACGATATTCATGATTTTACTTAAACGATAATTAACATAAAATAACATCACATATAATTGTTCTACATTGACAATGCACAAATAAAATACTATTCATACTTATTTCTGTACATGGATATATGCACGAGTTTCAGATAATACAATCTAAAATTTTATTATAAATGTAATGATTTAGGTCCTTATAGGAACAAGAATGGATTCAAATACCCAGTCAATGGAAACCCCAGTACGTCAAAACCAGAACCTATGCACCTATACTTCAAAATTATAATATACCTGACAGTAATAAACCTATGAAAATTGATTATGAAAATATACGAAATCAAAGAGTAAATCTGAATTCTAGCTCAGATGGAATATCAAATAATTGACCTGTAACAAATTATGGCCATAATTCAGTTAAACGCCCCTTTATATTTTGAAGATAGAATACTTGAGGCAAATGTTAAGATGAGGGGAAAGATGTAAGCATATAATGCATGAAGACTCTGTTCAAACATACATTTATATAACAGAGCAATGCTATACCCATGGATGTACTCATCCACACTAAAAAATAACAAACAGTAAATACCCTGTGGGTTTTTAACCATCATCAAAGCAACTAGCATAACTAAATAATCTTCAGTGGATTAACGACCAACACTGAAACAAACATAAAGGATATACAAAATAAGGGTAAACAATTATTCTGTGGATTAACTACTAACCCAGAAAAAGCCATATAACATTAAAAGAGTATTAACATTCACTTCCTTAATAAAATCAAAATAAATTATCCTCTTCAGTCTGCTAAATTAGAAAGCACATGAAGTTTTATAAGCATGAACCAAACCCAAAAGATGTAAGAAAAGTCTATTACAAGAAACAATTGAGATAATGTCCAACCATAGGCACAGAACCCCTGGGAAGACATACAGGATGGGATATGTGGTGATGATGCATTATAGATACTTTGAATTAGTCATTAAATCTTTAAGCAAGCACTGTTCCCAAAATTGACTCTCTTTAATTCCCTATATCTAAATTAACAAGGAATTATTTTATACATAAAATATTATATATATATATCATAAATTTAACATACTTATAAAAGAATAAAATACTAATAAAACACAACATGTGCATGTTCATAAAATTACAACACTAGGTTCAAATACACATTATTTAAGTCTTTTGGCTATTAGCCAATCAATTAATAACATAATTCTTAAATTTAATGACAAATATAAATTAAATATATTTGTTTAATTATAACATAGAATATTAAAAGCTGATTGTATGCTTCTCCATCTCCATTTGTAAGGAATATTCATCAATTAGTTGATCTACAAGTAGGTTTTCTAAAGATCCTAGATATCTTGAGAGGTAGGATATGTCTAAATATTAATCAGATTATCCTCAAAGTTAATGAAATGGCATGACTTTACTTTAGGTGTTATTCCAAATTAAAATATTTTATTACTATAATTCATTAGTGCCAAAGGCAAAGAATGATAGTCCAAGCAAATAATTATCCCACATTTGCTATAACAGCCAAAATAGTTCCTTGCTAACTGTCATTTCTTTCAACAACTATATTGTAGTTTTACTAAGATAACTCACAATGTTGTTTCTAATATAGGTTCAAATTGAAATTATAATTAATCCCTCTTTGTTCAGGCACTAATGTACAAAATAATAAGACAGCATTTTATTTTGTACATATATAATATTACTAAAGGTGTTAGAGTTGTAAAGCAAAACATTATATCCCAAGCTAAACCCAGCACTTCATTTTGCACATATAAAACACTCTCTTATGTGTTAAAGTTCATGGAAGTAAACTTATCTTGGGTTAAATAAAATACTTCATTCACACATATATAACACCATGTATTAAAGTTATAGAGGTAAAATTTTATGCAACATTAAAGATTGTTTGTAAACGATAAGAAATTTCAAGGAGACTGACCTTTTTGAACTTTTATTTCTGGTGTTGCAATCAACAATAATTCCTATGCATTTCAGTTGTAGACTTTGTGGAAGATTATAAGCACCTAGACCAATGGTTGGTAGACTTGAACAGATTAGTTAAGATTTAGCTATACATTTTGCTGTTAGCACTTAATATTATTGCAACTTAAATTATTTAAGAGAAGTTTTAATTTAATGTCCTTCTTTACCTTTACATTTCCTTCTTTTTAAAAAGAGAAGTTTTTGTTTTTGTTGTATGTTTAACAGTAAAAAAAAAATATATAAAGTTTTTTATTATTTTATTAGGATACTTGCTGTCATTACAGCAGTTCTTTAAAAAAAAAAAATCTCTCTGGCAGTTCTATTTTGTTTCTTAGTCAATTAAATTTCTTCTCATTTACATGTATATTAAAATAAAAAGTGCTTATCTTATTATATTTTATAAATTAGTTCAACAGAAATTAAATAAATCTTTTAATTAAACCAACTGGGATTATTTAAAGAAATAATAATATAATTTGTTTTTATCTATTGTACTATACTGTCATTGGTTTTCACTTTTAGGTTAAGCACAGTTTATCTAACTTAGTGTTTGGAAATAGAGCAAAACTAATATATAAAAAAATCATATAATAAGTAATGCAAAAAAAATGGAACTATATAATATCATCATTCAATTAATTTGGATACACGTGTCAAGCATACAAAGTACTAGCTGTGATAATCAAGTCATCTAGAAGAAGACAGAGTGAAATTATAATTAGTTCCACCTAGTTATATATTTTGTATCAAAATATAAGGTTACAATATATATATATTGAAGCAGTCGGATCTAAGTTCGATCCGAGCTTCATGATCTTTCACATGTAGCCAACTTCAAACCCTTGTACTAGCCTTGAATTTCCGATGCAATGGGGCTTTATACGTTCAGTCCATACTAGTTTCCTTAAAGAAAAACTATTATAAATGTGTGTTAAAATTAATTTGTTTGAGTTTAAATTAATCAATGCTATTAATAAATTCATGATAAAATTATTCATGAATTTATATATATTACAACTGCGTGGATTGTGCGTATATATTTATAAATATTTAAATATATCTAATTGTTCAAAAGTTTCATTGCGTCGGGAATGTTTATTTTACTTTTAAATAATATGTTAAATTTTTAGTGATTAAAAGCTACTACATTCTTTCGATAAGCTTTCAGATTTTCCCTTTCCAAAACAATGGTTAAGTTTTTATTAATTAGAAAACAGATAAGTATTTAAAATGTAAGGACGGTCCTAATTAAAATCATTTTCTGATTTTAAAAATTCATTTTCTAATTAGAAAATGAATTCAAGTTAATGAGTTTGAAAGCCTTATTGAAGGAATGTATCTAAAAACAACTAGTAAATTTTTGTAAGATTGATTAGGAAAGAAGCGCTAGCCTGAAGGCATCAGATACAGATAAATAGCCCAGAAAAAGTTTCCAAGTAGCTATTATTCCTCATTAAGAGCAGCCATATATATATATATATATATATATATATATATATATATATATATATATATATATATATATATATATATATATATATATATATATATATATATATATATTTCATTAGAGAAGAAGCCACCCAGTTAAATTATGAAGTAAAATAGTGCTTCTATGATAGTGGGGGAGGGGCTTAACTTCAGGAACCTGACTACGGTTCCTGAAGTCCCCTGAAAATCTTCAATGTGGCTGTAATATAAAAATTCATATACCAATCGTAAGCTGCTGAAACCTTAGAGAAATCCTTCAAAATGTTATTCAAATAATTTTCCAAAATGTGCAACTACATTTCATCCAACTGGACTCTGCAGTGTGTAACCTAATGAGCCAACCATGAAGAAATGGTAATATCTTTCTTATATGAACCGCTACTTTCTGGCCGGTCTTCGAACTTTATTTTACACTACCTTTAAATTAAGTACTATTAAAAGCTCTCCTCTTTCCTTAATGTATTAATGCTATTTTAAATTATGTAGTAATTCTCTATCTTAATTTCTAGATTTTAAATTTAATATTTGTTAACTTTCTCTTTTCTTACGTTGGCAGTTCATTTATTATATTATATATATTTATCATGTGATTTATTAATATTGTTTATTTTTAATTATATGCCACTAATCTTTCGACTCAATGAGCTCCTTTATCCCATTTGCTTTGTGCACATAATATAATATTAATTTTTATAGTAATTCTTACCCACTAGAGCTCATTGGATACAGTTCTATTAATTATTGAGTTGAAGGATTTATACAATTTTTGCTATTTTTATTAATGGCTAATAATAAATTATTAGCTCAATTTCTAACCTATGCTCCCGGCCACTTTACTGAATTTATAATATTCATTTATTCAAATTAATAATATTAAAATGTTTTGCTAAAGATTGATAAAGGGAATAAAATGAACATATTCTAATTTAAATTTGTATTTCTGTATTAATATTCAGGGAGAGCATGACGTTTGGGGCATGATTGATATGATTCTATAATTGCACTAAGTACTTTTTAGTTAAAGCTGATTTGATTTTAATTCAACTTGGTCAGGTCATCACGTAGAGCATTCTTTATGTAAAATGGGTTTTATTAAGTCATCATTTTTCTGAATGTTGCTGACGCGAGCCATCTCCTGCTTCACAGGCTTGTCCTCGGTGATATTACTGTTCGTTAAATTACATTGAAAGAAAGTACTTCCTCACTTGCTCGTTTTATATTTGGAACACCAAAGGTTCGAGGCTACGACCCAACCTGGTTTTCCGTGTTCTATGGATCCTTCATATAGGGCATCAAAGACTGGTCAAATACAAGCCGCCCTGCTATTTTCTCAAATCACAGACAAGCCATTATTTTTCATATTTATTCTTATAGCTCATAAGTCATCAGTACCATTTATTTCTCAATTCCAGTAAAGCCCGCTCTCATGCTCATAAATCATGATGAATTGATTTTATTAAAGTCGAAAAATTTCATATTTATTTATAATTAAGTAAGTTTTCTATTAAATATTAAAGTTATGCCCCAAACACGTATCTTGCTCTTTATGAATTGATTTACGAATGTGAAAATAAATCTCACATTCTTTCTTTTAGAATTCGAATCATAATTTATGTCACAGCCAAATACCTTTATCTACCTTTACTTCCTCGTCGAGGCATAGATATATATAATTCTCCTAGAATATTGCATAATCGTATTGGCATATAATAAGGACTGCCATTGTTATTGTAAATATAAATTCCCTTTAAAGACCAGAGGTAATCTATATAATCACAATCTAAAAGTTGAACAAAATTATAATTATTATTAAACATTTTATTAACACATTTGGTTTTTTTAACTTTTTTTTATTCAAATTATTTTAATATTAATGCTCACTGTCTGTATTGGCAACCTGAACACACACACACACACACATATATATATATATATAAAATAAAAAAAAATAAAAAAAAATATTAAAAATTAATATTATAATAATTATAATAATAATTTTAATATTATTAAAAATTTAAAAAATATTAAAAAACCAAACATGATTTCTTGCAATTCCCTATCATACCTTACTTAAATCCAAAAATAAAAAAGTGAAAAATTGAGAAGAAATGAAGTGAAGAGTGGTTTTAAAGAAAGAAAAAATCTACTGGGAATTAAAGATAGTTTGAATTTTTTTAAAAATATGAAAAGAAAATTTTTAAATTATAAATATATATATATATGAGTTGACTTATAAAGATTCTTAGTTATTTTATTATATTTTATTAGAGTTAAATCAGGGGTCTCATTAATCATCATCATCCGTTGAGCTAGTTCCTTGGCGCATAGTCATGTACCATCGATATATGTCATCCATTGATTTGATCTGAGCTCGTGAATTGGGTTTGAATTCAGTTTGGTTCAGCTGAGTTTGGATCTGACTTGCATTTAGGTGGTGGTCTTTTTGACTGGTACAATATATATATTCACTTCAATACTGATCAATTTTTGACACTTTTTCTGGATTATAATTAAAATTAATATTTGTATATAAGAAAATAATTTAAAAATCAAAAACTGTAAACTTGACTGAAACTTTACTCAAAATTAAAACACCATAAAAAGTATTATACATATAGTTGTTATTTCAGCCAGTAACAATTGTTGTAACATTTTTCCCTCAATCAATGGCATATGTTGATTTAGTGATTCCAAACATTATTACCTAATTTTTTATATTTTTACTGTGCTTTAGTTTAGAATTTTTTATTTTAACATCAACATAAAACATCTTTCAAATCTTACTTTTATAATACATAACTACAATTATTATAGTAATAAATATTCATAGAAGACTACTTGTAAAAAAATGTTCAAAAATTTTATTATTAGAAATAAAATAAAAAAGTAAGATAATTAAATTTTTAATCTCCACCAATATCAACTGTTTTTCATTCTGAATATTGTTGTTTTTTTAACCAGAACTTTGTTTTGAATTTGTTTCACTATAAAACATTGATATAACCTCTCAAATTCTATTATGACATATAGCTAAAATTATTGCAATAAGTGTATATAGAAGACTATGTTGAAATAAAAATGTGTATAACATTTTTACAGTTAGAAATAAAATAAAAAGAGAATTATATTTTAGATTTCTGTTATTTTTATCAGCTTTAGTTTTTTTTTTTTGGAATTTCAGTTTGCATTTCTTTCATAATGTCAAATATTAATCAGATTTCAAATGCTATTTGTATGACATATGACTAAAATTATTGTAATGTATGCAATTAGGAAAACAGTTCTAAAAAATATGTACATTTTTATCACCAGAGACAATAAAAGAAAATCACATTAAGTAAAAAAGATTTGGATTTTCATTATTTTTAAGACTTTAATTTTAATTTTTTTTGTGTGTCAACATTAATAAGCTTACAGATTTATTTTATGAGTAAAACTATTAGAATATACACACCTAAATAGTTTTAAACAAAAACATGTGCATCATTTTGCTACTAGTTTTTATTTTATGTTTTTTTTTTTTTTAAAATAAATATTAATCAACTTTAAAATTCAGCTTTTATGGTTTGTGGCAAGAATTATTGCAATATATACATCTAGAAGAATATTTTTAGAAAAAAATATGTGCAATACAACAGTTTTTTGTAAGTAATATGTCCAAGTGCACTGAATTACAGTTAATGGTGAAGCTAAAGTACAACTTGTAACATTAAGTGGCTGAGTGTATCTTAGTTTCATTATTAACTGCATTCCAGCACACTTAGACATATTACTTGTTTAAATGGAAAGCCTACATTTTTTTAACTATTACATTAAAAATAAGCAAAATCAAACTAAATTGATGTTTTTCAGAGCAAAAATTTCTGCCATTCTAATGTTCATAAGGTGTTTTTGCATTTCATGTATAAATCATACTTAATGAGAAAAGTGTTCATTCTATTAGTTATTTACTACAGAAACTTTAATTGCAGCAGATATCACTATATCTATACATATACATAATCAAAATTTAAATTAATGAAAACTCTTTGCAACAAATATACATATACTATTTTTAAGAGTTTTTTAAATGTATACATAGTGCACTAATAAAAAGTTATAACTGAGAACTAAAAACCAGAAATTAAAATTCTAATTTAAAAAAACAACTAAGTTAAACAAAGATTTATAATTATATATGACAGCAGTATATTTTCTTTGTTTCACTCTTTATATATATATAAACAAAAAAAGACTTATAAATCCAATAAATAATATTATATTTCAACCAGAGTGCTGGTTTTCATCAGAAAGGGAAAAAATACCCAGTAAAATGTTGATAATCAAAAATTACAGAATTGGTAAAAGATTAAAAAATTAACAAAACCCTCCTGATTGGTCACAAAATCTAACACAGAATATCTACCCAATCAATGACAAAATTCAAACAAAAAAAAAACAAAAAAAAACTACATTCCCTCCTAATCAAGCTTAAATTCTATTTAAATTAAAATAAATATAAAAATAAAAAATCCAAAATTAAAAATTAAAATATACATATGTGCATACATAGAAAAATTAGACTATGCTCACATACAAAAAATAGCTGTGCTCACATTAATATTCATTAAAAACTAAAATACTTACACATTTTAATCAAAAATTATAGTTAGTGCAAAGTACAATAATTTATAACTAATTATTTAGATATAAACCAATTAAACACAGATATTAAACATCCATATAACCAATCTTTACATAAAAAACCTCATATAAGAAAATTTTCGCATAAAAAACACACATATAGAAATCATTTAGGAGACCAGGTAACCCAGATATGTAATAGTTCCAGTGTTCAAATTCAATCCATGTGGTTCTAAGGTCTTGAATTTAAAAATTAAAAAACTCTCCTTTTGTTTCCTCTCCCTTGTAGAAAAAAAACATTCCTGAAGAATCACTACTTTTAAATCATCAATTGAATGATTCGGTAAGTTAAAATGTTTTGAAACCGGTCTATCTTTATTCTTATGCAAAATGTCAAATCTATGATTAGTCATTCTGACATGTAAACTATTTGCTGACTCACCTATATACTGGTTTAAACATCTACTACACTCTATCAAATATATCAAATTAACACTTTTACATGTAACATAATTAGGAATATACCATTTAAAATTATGATTCTTAGTACTAAAGACCACTTTTGTCACAACAATATGTTTACATGTAAAACATCTTTTATCCTCACATGGAGAACATCCTTTTTCCTGTACAGAACTACTAATAAAATTTGTTTTGACAAGCATATCTCTAAGTGATCTATGTTTTTGATATACAACCTTAGGTGGATCAGAAAAAATAGATTTTAAATAATCTGTGGACTGTAATATGTTAAAATGTTTCACCAATAGCCGGTTAATATTAGGTAAATCTCTATTAAAAGTAAGAACCAATGGTAAAACATCTAATTGTTTTTTACTCTTTTCAGATAAAAGAAGTTTCTTTCTATCAATTAAAGAAGATCTCCTTACTGCATTATCCAACAATGTCTTAGGATACCTCATATTGAGCAATCTATTATATAAAATACTATTATTTTGTTGAAGAAATTTCTCATCATTACAAATCCTCTTCATCCTTAAAAATTGACTATAAGGAATATTAGCCTTTAAATGTTTAGAATGGTTACTATAAAAATGTAGATAGCGGTTATTATCAGTTGGTTTCCTATATACAGTAGTAGTAAGAACTCTATTAGTGTAAATAACTTCAACATCAAGAAAATGAACAATTGATTTTGAAAAATTCATTGTGAAATTAATATGTTTATTAAAATTATTTAAATAACTTAAAAAATTATGAAGTTCAACTTCACTATGTGGCCATATCATGAAAATGTCATCTATATATCTAAGCCAAGTGTGAGGTTTCAGCTTAGCATTATCAAGTATAGAGATTCTAGTTTTGACATAAAAATATTCGCATAACTTGGTGCCATCTTTGTACCCATTGCAGTACCTTGTTTCTGTAAATAGTATCTAGAATCAAAAGTAAAAAAAATATTTCTTAAAACCAAATATATTAATTCAACCATAGTAGTAATAAGACCATGATCATACTCTCTATCTTGTAAAGCACATTTAATAGCCTCAACTCCATCATCATGAGGTATATTTGTGTATAATGATACAATATCCAAAGTAACCAAAAAACAATCAACTGGTAATTCTGATTTAATATTTTCTAACACACAAAGAAAATGAGTAGTATCTTTAACATAAGAATTAAATGATGGTGGAATAAATTTAATAATATTATCAACATATGCTGAAATATTTTGTGTAGGACTACCAATACTAGCTACAATAGGTCTGCCTGGACAACCAGGTTTATGAATCTTTGGGAAAATATAAAAACTACTAGGATGAATTTTGGTTGGTACTAAAAAGTTATATACATTATTATTTATAAGACCCCTAGCTCTCATATCTTTTAAACTAAAAAGTATACCCTTGAATAATGAATTAATAGTGGTTATTGAAATAGGCTCATAAAAAATTTTATCATCTAAAAGCTCCAGAGCTTTTTTAACATAATCATCTTTATTCATAATTACTATTGATTCACCTTTGTCAGCTGGTTTTATAATAATATCCTGTCTTTTCACTAAATTGCATAATGCATTCATCTCTCTCAATGTTAAATTACTCTTATACTTACTATGTTGTTTAAGTCTAATTTCATTAATAATATCCTGATATACATTATCAATGTAATTATCTAATAACACATTCCTTTGATGTGGTGGTGTCCAATCAGATTGTAATTTCCCAATAGTATCACATTCTTGGTTTCCAAAAAATTCTCTTAATCTAAGTCTTCTTGAAAAATTATCTAAATCCTGATGAATTTTAAATTCATTTTTTTGATAAAATTACTGAACTGTAGGGCAAAAAGATAAACCTTTATTTAACAGTGAACATTCTGCCTCACTAAGATTAATGTTAGTTAGATTAATCACATTGTTTTCCTTATTAGCTAAACATAAAAAGTCATTGCTATAAATATTTGAGTTAGATTTATTAGTATTTGTATTTCCAGAAACTAAAATATTGTTAGTGCATTCAGAAGATTCTGTAACTCTATGAACCAATGCTAAACCAGCATCACTATTAAGAACAGATGGTATTGATCAGTATCAATTGGAATCATATCCGATGTAGAAATATCCGACACAGTATGATTATTAGAAGTCATACAATTAATTAGTGTTTGTGACTGATTAGTAACTAATTAAAATCTTGGCTCATTACCCATAACTTTGAACCAATGATACATTTTATTATGAAATTTCTTCACCAATAACTTCTCTCTCAAAAAAAACCCATTCCTGTAATTCCTTCTGTTCATCTATATTCATTAAATTACAACTACCAAAATGTATAATTTCTTTTTCAATTAATTTAAGTCTTACCAAAAATGCATCTTTCAAAATATGTATTAATGCAACAGATGCTTCTCTTATTGTATTATCCCATTTAATTGCATGTTCCCTAGGAAATTGGTCTATGTTAGCAATAATTTTTATTCTGAGGCCTTTAGGAATTATGTTATTGTTAATAAAATATGCAAAATTACTAATATATTGTCTATATCTAACTAATTTATCATATAATTTCCTAAGTTTAAGAAACGATGTACTATGTAATGTTTGTCAATTACTTATAACCTGCTTATTATTTAGACGTCTAGAAAAACGTTTAGGGATTGCCCCTGTATTAATTAATGTTAGACCCTGTAAATGTTGTTTACTAGAATAATCCCTATTAATATCAAACTCTGTATCTACACTAGATATTGTATTAAAATCAGTGCCAATTATCAATCCATTATCTATTTGGTTAACTACACCCACCTCTAAATTACCCAGATCTCCTTTACCACCATCTATATGTTGATCTGAAGCAGCAAAACCATCAATCTGTTGAACATCAGAAATAGTCATTGTTAAAAAGTTCTTCTGTTTGGAAATGTTACAAATTATATCATCCAATGAAAGGTCTAAAGAATCATCTTTACGTTAAGTATGATCTTCTTTAAAAACTTTTGGAGATCTATCCCATAATGATTCCTCCAAAACGTCCCCTGGCAAGCAAGATTGTTCAACATCTACTAGGATCCCGTTAGTATCACGTGGTATAATAATTTGCGATTCCTGACAATTACATATCTCAGTCTGCGTCCCCATTTCACATGTCAACACAGCTTCCATTTGAGTTTCAACATTAGCAAAACTATATTCCCTCGCACTCAACACTGAATTTACATTATAAACTCTGTTACATCCCATCAATGACATCATGTATTTAAAACCGTCCGCTAAACATCTAGCTCCATACATGCTCAAATGACGGCCATCACGGGCTAAAAATCTAAAAAGATTCTCTCTTTTATATATATATATATATTTGTAATGATGTAAGAAGATTATATAAAATATAAATACACCCTATAGTCATACTATTTAGTCTGCTTTTATTTATATAAATTATTTGATATTTTTATTCTGAGAACTTTTCCTATTTTAAAAATATTTTTGGAATCAATTAGTTTAGTATATCATAATTTTGGAATGAATTCTAAAGTCAAATTCAAAATTAGACAAGTGCAATATGTTTATAAACTTAGTAGCTTACTTTTGCGGATTGACATTCGTTCTCTTTTATACTTTTCCTTGCTGAACCGTTATATTGTCTTATATCATCATTAACAGTTTTTGTCCAATTTTATAAAATTGTAGACATTTAATTTTTCTAAATAAATCATTTAAAAATATTTTCATGTTACACTTACTCTTTATATTGCATTATCACAGTTAAAAAGTTACTGGTGAATTGTTAAACTTAGTATAATGTGCGTTATTTTCTTACTGAATTCATTCAAAACTAAACTGTCATTGAAGTCTACCAATATTTTAAAACAGTGTGCACATTTTAGTTTAAAACTGCTGTAGTATTTCAATAGGTTAAGCATATCAACTAATGATAGTATTTTTCTTAATAATTTTTGATTCTTTTATTTACCATGTATCACATATCTTACATTTCATTAATTAATATCCACTCTTTTTTAAATTATATATATATATATATTAAGGCTATGACATAACTATTACTACAATTATAAATTATTAATCCAATTAATAAAAATTTGATAATTTTTTAAAAAAATTATAAAATAACTTTTAAATTTTCATGAGAATCAAAAATTATTTTTGCTTGACTTATGATTTACTTTATGAAACATTTTTATTAAACTTAAAAACAAACTTATAAAAAATTAATGAAGAGAGTATAATAAATAATTAATAGACATATCTCTTAAGACAAAATCAAAGTAAAGAGAACAACAAATATCAATAAATGAATATTCCTAGTTACTATGTTTTTATATTCACTATCTTAGTTCAGTGGCTTTTCTTAATTTGCAATTTTCATTTTTTCCTAGATATAGAAATAGCAAACTTAATTGTCTTTTTTTTTTGTTTTATTTAAAGTTGTAAAATATTATTTTTTTTATAGATATGTAAATATTTATATCTCGATTTTTAAATATGTTTTAATTTTTCTAAGTATTAAAGCACATGTGAATAAAATGTTTAAGTGACAAGGATATTATATATGCTTGTATATGGTTTAGTAGATAAATAAAAAAGTTGATTGGCAAAAGTATGCATGAAATGTTTAAATAAATGATACTATTATATATGCTTGTATATGGTTTAAAAAATAAAATAGATAAACATTTGTTACAAATTATAGATTTATCAGTCTTCTTTTAATATATATATATATTGTAACCTACTAGAATGAGAGAGGGGTGTGAGAAAGAGAAAATGCTACTAATGAAATGGAGATAATGATAATGATAAGGATAAATAATGGAAAAGAAAAGAATTGAGGAGGAAAAGAAATGGGGAAAAGTAATAGAAATAATATATGTAATGGAGAAAGAAAAGAAATGAGATGATTGAAAGATATGAAAGAGAGATATAAGAAAAAGATGGAATAAAAAAGAAAGAAATGAAATGAGATGATAGAAGAAACTCTTAATGAATGTTTTAAATGGCTGAGATGATAGAAAGATATGAAAGAGAGATATAAGAAGAAGATAGAATAAAGGAGAGAGAAATGAAATGAGATGATAGAAAGAAATGAGAAATGACATGAAAAGAAATGGAATAAAATTAAAAAGAAATGAAATAAAATATACATGAGACACTCTAAACGACTCGGCTCAGTGGAGTTACGATAAATTTAAAGAAAAGAGATGATGATCCAGAGATGTATAATCAAATAAAGGTCAAATCCAATACTGATGAACTATAACTACTGCAGCATATTAATATTTTAATAAACCATACAAAAGATTATCTAAAATCACTAATTAATGCTTACCATATTAGTCCTACTAATAGATTATACACTCTCTGAATAAGACCTATGATGCTTTGCTTTAAAATATTATCTTACAGAATTATATTTACTAAACAACAAGAGTAAATTTTAAAACTAACACTCTTGTGTAAAATTAAAGTTTAAGTTAAGTTGCCTATTAAAGAATTACTGTGATTAATAAATAAATAAGTGACATCTTAGCTGACCATAAAATAATTATAACAAGTCCAATCTTAAAATAATAAACAAAACAAATATTAATTCACAAAATTTAATGATTCAATTTAAATTTAACTAATAATGGCCTAATATCTAAGATATTACTTGAGCAGAGAACAGAGCAAGGGTACTTTTAATGCCTTTTCATATTCACAGACAACCACTAAAGACCTCAAATGCAAATGAATTAGAATTCTTTAAATATATCAGATTTAAGATGACGATGATAGATGATGTGCAGTGAATATAAGATAAGGTGCAGCTTTTAAAATAATATTAATTAAAATATTCTTCTGAAGTACTAATATTGTTAATCTGATATTGCATAATCTTTAGTCTGAAAGATATACCGATAATTTAAAAAAAAAATAAACTTTTAACTAAGTATTTAATTAGGTATCTGCTATAATGCAATTATCTGTATTTATGATTCAATATGAGAATCATTCACTTTAACATAGCTTTTTTTTTTTAATTTTCAAGACAATATTAATTATATTTAATTAACTTAGAACATACTTGTAAATTTCTGAATTGAAGATTCAATAATTTTTACATTTTAAGATTATGTGAACTTGGAACCCAAGACAATAATATATTCTCATATAAAAGCAAAACAAACAAAACAAAACTTTTGAAAAAATAATAATTTGATTTATTAATAATGAGAAGACATGTTTACAAATGTAGTAGAATATAAACAGTGCCAATACCACACTAAGATTTAATATAAGTATTTGGACTCTTAACAGTTTTATTTAACTTACATTAATACACTTAATAACGGACAAAGGTTATTCAATATTACTTTCTTTTAATAATTAGATTTTTATCAAAAAATACCTTAAACTTTAATTATCATATGTACTTAATAAGCACACTACTATTCTTCTTTATTAGACTAATTTATACTATTATTGTGTCATCTAATAATCAGAATAACACACAGAACTAGGTTTATATTGAAAACCCTAAGCTTAATTTTATACTCCTAAACCTAACAAACGCTAAGTTGGAATAAGCATATTCAGCAATACTTTTGAAAAATATCATCACTAGTTTCACGGATATAACTAATATCATAGCTAGATATATGTTTAAATCAGATTAAGCTAATATTAAAATTAGACTAAATTAAGTGTATGGGGCAATCATTCATCAGAGATCAGTTATATATATATTTAAATAACTTTAGTCCACATAAAATTATTCCCTCAATGTTTTAAAGATAATGATGTAACAGACTTACAAATCCAGCGGCAAAATTCTGGATGAAAATATTAAATTAGTAAGTGTGAATTGCCACTTATACCATATGCATATTTGACATACTTTAAAATAAATATAGCTTATTGTTGGTTAGCTTGTGCATGATAAAACTATCATAGCAACACAATTCAAACATTGATATACCTATGAGCCTTAAATTAGCTACAACTACCTGAAGAAATACATTTCCTCAAAAAAGCATATATTGTCATCACAAATTAAAATAAATGCAACATCACCTACTGTGGTGGAATTAGCATTAAGTCATCATGAATGATAGGCAAAAAAAATATAAAAAATACTAGGCTCCTCAGAGCTGGAAAAAAATGTGGTAGGTTCCAAAATACCTAACTACGAGGCAAAACTAAGATGTCTGAAATTCATCTTCGGTACATCTGGGAACAGGAACACACACCAGAAAAGCACAGTCCTCTCATGGGATTTCCAATGCTTATAAATGTGATCATCATCACTGAAAGATACAATACAATACCCTCTTTTTTGGGGACAAGCACTATCAAATCATGGAAATACAATACAATAAGGATGGAGGATTTTCTTGACACCATAAAGCATATCCAAAAATTAGGAACTAAGCCTAATTCTTGAGGCTAACAAATACTAACTAAAAGCAAAATATATATACTTCACCTCAATTAACTAAGTTATTCCTAAGAAGTTTAAAAATATAAAATGTATATCCAATGTTCGAACTAACAAAGCAAACTATGTGTCAACTGACTACTGTAGAAAATACTTTAAGATTAAATGCATATAAAATTCTAGGCAAGGCACAATGCACACATAACAAAATATTAAATGCTGAAATATAGTAACTAGTGGATTTTAAAATTGTAAATTAAATGCAAGAATATTTACTTCTCAATGAATATAAAATATTTGTAGTTATTATTAATATAACATTCATAAAACAAATGAATGGATATTCTCTGATAAACTTCTTTAGTAAATTTAAAATAAAAATTGAGTAAAACATCCCATTTATATGAAAATAAGACTGTGATATTTAAATCTCTATAATAAAATTATTGAATAGAAACTAGCTAGTATAATGCTTAATAAATAAACTAAATCTACTTAAGAATGGCAAAAAAACATTTGCACATTCAAATAAACCTATTTCGTTTTAAAATTATTACCCTAGTTTACCTGTATATTTATGCAAAAGTGTTACAAAAAAAATTAATAGCATAGATATTTTTATGGTTTTTTTTTTAAACCAATAAAGCAGACCATAAAAAAAAAATAAAAATAATAATACATTAACTCAAGTTCATATTTCGGCTCCGTAATGATTTTTCCATTTCATAATGTGTAGACAATTTATACAGGTTAAGATATTTATCCAAATTCGAAGCTTCCATTAATACATTTATACACATGGCAATGATTTTCAAATGAAAATGTTCAATAGTTCCTTAATAATATTTTTTTTTTAAAAAACAATTTAAAAAAAAAAACCTTAAATAATAAGATTAAGCCGGCATGAAACAAAATAAATTCTTCAGCTTAACACACTTTAATTTATTTATAGAATCCCGAGTTCAAAATTGCATATAATAATAATAAGAATATCTTTCTATCTGAATTTCTTTATCCTCTTTTAGGAAAACACTTCTTTTGAAATATAGCTTTTCTTAAGTACTTTTCCTAATAATATTCCAAGATGTATTTATTTTTAAAATTAATTTCCTTTGCTTACTTTTAAATATGAGAGTAGAAATTTTTTTACTGTTCAAGATATTTCTCCATTTATATGCTATAATTAATGCCATAAAGTTATTTTTAAATACTGGCACATATGACCATTTATAATGTACCCAATAACTATAAATTCATTATTAATCCTTACAAATTGCTTTAAAGTTTTATTTTCAAATATGTGTCCTTTCTTACGGTGTAAATAAGAATTATCCTTTAAAATGTATATATTATCTGTTTGCATTTAGCTAAACAAATCATTTTCATATATGTCAAGATATAAGTAATAACTTTTCTTTTTTTTTTTTAAAAAAAAAATCATTCTTTATAGTTTCACTGTAATCAAACATAGCAACTTCTTTATAATGTTCTTTTTAAACTTTTTTTTAAAAAAAAAATTTCTCTTTTTTTTTTTTACATATACTTTTAATCTAACAGGAAAATAATTAGCATTTTATTTTCAAAATAGTTTAATACAACTGAACACTTATCTATGGAAATGATTAATAGTTTGTTCCTTAACCTTATTTCCAAGTAAAGAAAATTAAACAAGTTAATGTCATATAATATGTGAGACGCTTCATTTACTTTAGACATTTTTTTACTATAATTTCTATGCCTCGACTGAAATTCATATTGTCAGAAAAATGGATTACCTTTCTTTTAGCCCTCCATTATTACAGGACGATTTTAAATATTTTAAACATACTTGTATTTTTTTAAAAATATCAAGTTTTTTTTTTTTTAAATTACTTTTATTAACAAAATTTTAAGATCCAGCACCAGTTGAATCAAAACAAGATTAGCCCATGGATGGTCCCTCGATCTCCGTTTTATCTCACAGTCTTTCATCCACCTACAATTCATTTAAAAACCAATAAAAATTATTTTTTTATTAAATTTTAATATTCTGACAAACCAGCTGTGGAATCAATCTGCTGACATAATCAATATAATTTTCCCATACCACATGACCTTCAGCTGCAAAGTCAAAATTTTAATATTACAAATATTATGCAACAATTGTTTTTTTTATATTTTATACAACTCAATAGTAAGAAATATAAAATTTAAAGTTATACCCTTTATTAAACCCTTAAATATTACATTAAAATAATTTTATCCACACATTTGCTTTATTTAATTATTTTAAACAATATGGGAGTTAAATTATTTTTTTATTCTTATGTTTCCATGTCTATGCATGCACATATTCTCACATACGTCTGGCTTTACATTAATTGTTTAAAATTATTTTTAGAATTACAACAATAAAATGTTAACGATTATTTAATCTAACTAACTTTTATAACTAGAATGCTAAACTACAAAACTAATAACAAATATTCTTATTTCATTTTAATAAAAACTTACATATCATTTCTTTTTTTTTTAAATTTATTACTTACTTATTCCAACTTAATAATAATATCTTATTATTATTCCTTAAACATTAGAATAGATTATACAGTAGTTATTTTTGAATATATTTACTATTTATCAATTCACCATTTATTATTATTTTTTTAACACTTGCTTATGTTAAATTATTACCTAATATCCCTTATCAAACCAACTGACACTATTAAAATATTTAGATTATCCTATTTTAATAATTAAGTAAGTTAATTTCCATTTTTATCATCATTATTTTTTTTAAATCCGAAATTTTAAACAAAAGGTTAAGCTGAGATAACCTTGATTACCTCTTGGAACTAAGTGACACTTCAGTTAGATACAATATATATATATAATGTGTTTTTATATCAATATAAAACTATGTGCACATGTAATAAACTTCAGATTCTAGTTCTTAAAAAATAGGTATATAAAAATGGTTATAATGCAATAGATAATATTCAAAAAGAAATTGTAGAGGAGGCTTGTGTGTGTCATGAATTGTGACTTTGCCTGAATTTGTGATTACAAAAACATATTCAACAATATAAGCATATTTGCCCATAAATCATATACAATATAAACCAAAGTTTTATCAAATTATGAAAAATACTTACTAAACAGCACAGTATTTTAATAAAAGTGAATTAAAGAATAACATTCATAAAGCTTTATTGAAGGATGGATTCATCTTTATAGTCATTTTTCAGAATTCTTATATATATATTAATTCTAATATTTTTATGGATAAATGATGAATTCATAGTATTATTTCCAGGAGCTTCCATGCAATAAAAACATAATAGCTAAATAGCTAATGTTTCAGTACAGAAACAAGTAAGTACTTTCCTCAGAGCTTTCCCCCCTCAAATCATAAGAATGTGTGTGGAGAGATTTAAAATCATTATTTTTTATTATTATTATTTTCTCCTCATTCTTAAATTCTTTTGATTGAAAAGTTTTAAAAAATATTTTATCCATCAATAGCTTTTTTCAAATATTGGTAATTTTTTTTAATTCACACTTTTCATTTATATTCTTAGTCTTTTTAAGTGCTCTTAAGTGCTCTATATAGTTTCCCTTATTGTTCAATTTTTTCTAGATTATGTGGTTTATTAAAATTGATGTCATGGTTAGTTAATTTAATGTGTGAATAAATGACTGATGAATTAAATTTTTCTTTAACTGCCAAAATGTGTTATTCATAACTTATGTTTATTCTATGATTAGTCTATCTAATGTATGAATACAAACAAACTCCACATGAAATTTCATATACATCATGGCACTTCAAGGGAATTTTATCTTTAGGGCTTGGAAATACTTCATTAATTTTTTAAATGTATAAATTGTGTAGATATTATTTTACTTTAAAACATGACCTATTTTATGAGTTACTCCTTTTACATATGACAGAACAGTCTTAATTTTTGAAGTATCAAAATCTTTTTTCTTATTATATAAAAAGTCCTATTAATAATCCTATGATCACATTATGAAGAAGCATTTTTAAGTAGCATAGATATCTTAGTGAAATGGCTATCATCACAAGATTATTAATAGGACTTTTTTATTTAATAAAAACAAGATTTTAATACTTCAAAAAATAAGACTGTTTTGCCATATATAATGGGAATAACTGATAAAATTGATATTGTTTTAAAGAAAAATAATATTCACACAATTTATATTACATTTAAAAAAATTAATGAAGTATATCCACATCCTAAAAATACAATTCTTTTGGAGTGCCATGGTGTATATGAAATTCAATGTGGAATTTGTTTACATTCATACATTGGACAGACCAATCATAAAATAAACATAAAAAAGAAAGAACATATTTTGATAATTAGAGAAAAATCTAATTCATCATCAATGTATTCACATATTAAATTAAGTAACCATGACATCAATTTTAATAAAACACATATTCTGGCAAAAATTGAACAATATGACCAGAGACTGCTAATGGAAGCTATAGAGATTTTTAAAAGGCTTAAGAGCATAAATGAAAAGTGTGAATGAAAGACAATTAACAATATTTGGAAAAAGCTATTGGAGGATAAAATATTTTTTAAAACTTCTCAACCAATAGAATTTGAGAATAAAAAAAAAAATAACAAAGGAAAAAAATAATGATTTTAAATTTCACTGCATACTTTCTTATGATTTGAGAAAGAAAAAGCTGTGACAAAAGTACTTGTTAATGTGTACTGAAACATTAGCTTTTTAGCGATTGTATTTTATTACATGGAAGCTTCTGGAAATAATAATATAAAACCATATTTATATAAGTATATTACAATGGGAAATGAATAGAGTAAATCTAATTAAGACTACTATGATCATAGGGATTTTGCAAGTACTATTGCTGTTTTTCATAAATAATTTTTCTAAGTTGCCAGAAATATTAGAAAAAGTATCAATTAAAAACAAACTAATAAGATTAAAAATAAAAAAAATAAAGATATTGTTCAATGTATATAAATAAAAATAAAAGTTACTATAATAAATTAAAAAATTAACAATGTAAGTCAAATTTTTAATATAGATATAAACAATTGAAATTAATCTTAAAATTAAACTATATTGCAGTGCTTTTAATATATGTAAGTCTCGAAAAAAATAATAATAGTGTTTGATTTTTGTTTGTTTGTGAATCTGAGGCATGGACACTTAACAGAAAGACAATGCATAAAATGAAGATCATGTAGTGAAAGGTGAATATATATATGTTAAGAGTAAAAATCATAAATCAGGTGAATATATATATGTTAAGAGTAAAAATCATAAATCAGAGAACAAATGTGATCACTGCATTATTGCGAGATTGGGATATCTGAAATGGAGCAAAAATAGTTATGTTGTTTAAGATGATGATAATAGATGAATTAGTAATTATGAACTGTATTCCATATAATTGTAAGATATTGGAAAAAAAAACTATAAACAAATGACAAAATGGAGAGAATAAATAGATTCAATAAAATAATGAAAAGATATGAAAATGAAACATAAAACAAAATTGTAAAGACACTTTCATTAAGTGATGTGTGAATAGTTGAAACTAATATGCATATAATCACATATACAAAGACTTCATTATTTATAACACAATTACAAAAAAAAAAAACTATGTATGGTTCATCTTTATAGATGAATCAGACTAGCAAAATATATATGTATATAAAAAAATGATTTAAAAGTCGTTGGATATAGTAAAACAGTTTTTCCCCACATATTTATTGTTTTTTTTTCTGCTGCGGAATATAATTATAAGGAAATATAATAAAGTACTGTTTCTTAAAGTCTAGATTTAGAAGAGAAAGTGCAATTTGAATTGTACTTTTTATGCGAATATAGTACTATGTACGGAGACTATTAAACGTTAGAAAGTATAAATAAATTTTACTAATTTTATAAAGTAGGCTAACTTTTAAAAAATTTCTGTCCACTTGAAATTATATAGGTGTGTTTGAATACACATATATATGATCCCTTATAATTTTTTTTTTACTTGACAAAAGAACGTCATAAAATCAATTATGGTAATCAATATGATTAATATTGGCATTTATTTCATCCTGAAATGGAAACAATAAAGCAATTTGATAATTAATTACTGATTTTATTTATAGAATACAAGGATGTATGTTTTTATATTATCTTTGGAAACATACATCTTTTTTTAAATGAAAATTTCAAAGTCCACATATATAATATTTACATTTTAATTTATCAGCTTTATATAATATGTCTACTTTTGAAAATGTGATATATTTTTATTGTTTCTATAATAGTGATGTTTACAGAAATATATGTATATTGTTAATTAACATTTAGAAAATACTAATCATTAATGTTTATTTAACAATATATATAACTGTAAATAAATATTTGAAAAAACTAAATAATTTTAAATATATATATATGGCATGGAAACCTTAATTCATCATTTATCAAGAAATCAGAGAAAATAAACAATAAACAAGCGACAACGGCAGTAATGGCAGCCTATTGCAAATTGTTGATAACAATAATTTAATAATTATTCATGGAAATGTACATGCAGTGCAACTCAAAGTTTGCAATTTGAAATATTTCATAGATTTGTAAAATATATATGTATATCCCAATAATTAAATTATATTAACTTTTTTTATTTTATTACTATTAACTTTTATCCCCCCCCCCCTTTTTTTTTTTTTTAATACATTGAACAGTACTTTTATTTTTTATTTTTAGTACCACTGGTTTAATTTTAATTAATTCTTTTCATGTGTCATAGCCTCAGCCGGGAAGCGAACACGTTAACCCGGGATAACTGCTTGTAAAGCAGCTATCGCTGACCTCTCGACATAAATGACAATTCTTCCAATATTTCTGGGAGCAGGAAAATATTATTTTTGAAAACAACCATAAAACTTGCAAAATCATTGGGGCCAAAGTAATCTTAATTTAGCTTTATTCCATTTGCTTCTCACTATAATACAAAAAAAAAAGAGAAGATTTTTGGTTTTAAGAATTTTATCTTTGCATCAGATTTTAGCAGTGTTAAACAAGTTTCAATTATTAATTCGATCTCAATTTTGGAAGTGAACATTATAGAAAATAACCTAAGCTATCGCCCTGCTCAAAAATCAAATTTCTCCGATGATCAGGACAGAAGTTATCACTCCCCTTCCGGTGGATTGCCCTCCCCCCCCAAAAAAAAAAATCAATAAATAAAAATTTTTCAAATCAACACAGAACTACAATGAAGTGATTCCTGAGCTAAAAAATAATGATCTAAAGACAAAAATAAGTACAAATGATGTTTTAGACCTAAACAGAAAGTTTGAAGCTACAAATTAATCATATTTTTTAAGCAATAATTATTGAGAAATTTTCCAAAGTTTAACAACAAACTTTCAGATTATACTTGTATCATTCATTACTAACCAAAACCTAAAATTCAATCAAAAAAAGCAGAATCCAACTAGTATCAACAAAGAAAAATCATTGTGAACCCTGAAGGACTTTGGTTGGTGGGTTTAGCAACTGCTGTGAACATTTGCAGACACAGGAGTCTGATGATGATCAAGGGCGGATGTTCAGCTCCATTGACCTCAGTGTGCAAGATGATATGGACATATTATTTATTCCCATGGTGTGCATGTAAATCCGGCTTGATTTCAAGACTACATGAATTAAATGTTGTATTGGTGGGTGTGAGTTTGCACTCCTTTTCCTCAAGTGTGGTGATAGTGGTCATAAGGGGCTTGGTTCATTTGAGGGGATGGTCGACGATGATTGTCTAGCCTGGGAAAACCTGCCGGGAGGGTGAAAGTCACTACCTTCACATGGACTTCACCACGAAGGGCTACTGGACCCCTTGATGGATTATTTGATAGGTCAGTGTTCATTTGCACTCACTATCCTTAGGTTTCATTTGTTAGCTTTAAATTTAGTGCATTTGTAAAGTGGTTGGTCTATTTTGAGCCACCACCATTTTTTTTTTGTAACATGGATGGAGTTCTGTTTTGTGGGCATGGGTCTGCACTCCCCCCTTTTCTTCAGGGGTGGCTGGTTGTAGACATTAGGTATCTGGTTTATGGTGTGGGCTGTTAACAGTTTTGCCACTGCCCAGAACACCTGCTGGGGGGCTACACAGTCAAAGTTGATGCTATTCCTGCTCTGGTTGGCTGCTGTGTCCCTGATAGGCTGGTTTTGGGTAATGTTGATCTGGTTCTTTACTTATTACTTCTTAGTTTTTACCCAAGTTGGCTTTTCAATTTTGGGCAGGTAGACCGATTGTGGTCCCTGCTCATTTGGACTGCTAATTGGGAGGCAGAGGTATTCAGAACTGTCTTGATATGACTCGGCTGTGGTTCGAGAGTCTATTGCTTGGTGAACTTGGGCCTTGGACCTCGCTGTTTGTTGTGGTGGTTGGCACAATGCTGGACTTCACCCATTCAGCTGAAGCATTTGAGTCTTCACTTTGGGGCCCCAGGGGTGAGACCATTGGGTGATGGTCAACTTCTTGATGGCCAGGCCATGTGGATCCACATACAGATACACATTAATCACATTACAGCAATTTTTATGGATGTAATTATTTTTGAACATATGTGCATTTTACCTTGTTACATTGAATCACTGTGTAATCCTCAATGGGTAAGTGTACCCAAAATTTTTGTAGTCTTTTATTAATAAAGGTTACTTTGAGAAAAAAAAAAGATTTTTGAAAAATGACTATAAAGATAAACCTATCATTCTGTAATGCTTTATGAATATTATTCTTACACTCAAATTTATCAAAATACTATGATGTTTACTAAATATTCATCACAATTTATGAATATCCTATTTTGGTCTATATATTACATGATATAAAAGCAAATATGTTTATATAGACAAATGTATTTTTGTAATGAGCAAATCCTTATAAAATCACAATTCATCACATATACAAGTCTTATCTATAACTCCTTTTTAAATATTACCTACTGTGATACAACCATTTTGATATAAAGCTTTTTTGTTTTATAATTATAATCTGACATTTTTACATCCCTCAATGATTATTACAATGGCAATAATTATGATTTTGTTTCTAGATATTTATGGACTATTACTACTTTTGCATTAATTTTCTAAACACAATTCCAAAATAATTATATGATTACCTTAGTAAAAAAAAACTTCAACATTATATTATATTTATGTGTTAAAATAATTTTCAAATCAAAAGGGATATAAAATGATATACTTTAAATGCAACAAATCTAAGCTCTGTGTAATTTAACACTGTGCCAAATGATAAATCAAAAGTCAGCATATTATTTTTGCTATTTGAATGCCAAATGATTTTAAAGATTTAACCATTCAATTATTACTTATCTAATCTCAAAAAAAAAAAAAAAAAAAGAAGCAAAACCTATATTCATGAACAGAATAAAAAGAAATACACTATTAAAGTAAAGTATATTGAATAAACTATCTATTTGCTTTTAATTAATATTACAGTCCTATATAAAGCAAAGTTTATGATTGAATGATAGTGCACCTTATTTGCTATGATACACTTGAGGTTCAAATCCAGACTAGTAAAACTATAAAAAATTAGTTTCTTTTAAGGCTTATCATTTTTCTTTTATATTGCTATCTCATATTCAGCCTAGATAACCATCTCGTTTTGCTCAATAAGAGGCAATCGAGTTACTCTTAAATAGATGATAAAATAAAATGAAAATTGCTTAAATATTCACCACCCAACAAAAAGCAAACTTATAAACCCAATAAAAGATCATGTTTCCATCTTACATATTAGCTACATTTAGTGGTACATTAATGGTGAAAGAAGAAAAAGCAAACATGTTGAGTAATGTGTTTTTTGTTCACTGTTCCACTATATGGAATTGTTGAAAAGGAATTGAAATAGCTATTTAGAGGGTATTTTATCTTTTACATATCTACATTTAGAAAATACAGTTAATGTACATCAAGTTTGCATGACTATTTTTCCTTGAGGAAGATGCAGATTTATGGTAATTAAAAAAATGCATTAACATATTTTTTATTAACTATATATATATACAATTTTTTTTTAAAAAATGTTTTTACAATATATATAAACACAAATACTCATAACAAAAAAAAATCTCATTAAAAAAAAACTATATAAGCAATATGTATTAATTTATCTTTTTATTCAATATCAATTTTGCAAATGTATAAAAACAATATATAAATATTTTACATATTATTATAAATTAATAAGTGAAACATTTAAATTAGTTTATCTTTATATTAACCATGCTACAACATTTACTGAAAACATAAATTTGTTACAAAATTTTAAGAAATTAACAAAAACACAAACAAACAAAAAAAAAAAATGTTTATCAAATGATGGAAAATTATTATTATTTTTTTTTTTTTTTTTTTACAAATAAAGCTATTTCTACAGTCAGAACTTAAAAAAGAATCCTATATTATAAAAATTTACAACCAATTTTATAAGACCAATTTATAACATCAATTCAACATTTTTATTTGATAACAATAACAGAAGTTCAGATTTTTACAAAATAAAACTTTGAGTAAGTTATTAAAGTGTTTTTAAATAATTAAACTGCTATAATTTTGTTTGAATTATAAATTTCTATTATCAATATCAACAATCATTTTGAGCACATATAAACATAAGTAAATAAAAGTATTTACGAAAAAAGTTAGAAATAAAGCTATTAGAAATATAAAATTCAATTACCATTATATATATATACAATGGTCAAATGTCCAATATAAAAATAATTATTTGTCCATAATGTTGTTATTGATATATATTTAATATAATAATCAATCTAATTAAAATTGAAACAAACAACTAATTATATTTATTTAATTATCAACCTGGCTTTCATCTCTTATTGATACTTTTTCAAGATATATCACATGACTTATTAACTACATTTACTCCACTATTAGACATTATTTTACCTTCAACAATATAGTTAATATTACACATATATATGCATAAACAAATGACATAAAATATAAGATAAAAATACATAAAAAATGACAATAATAATAACAAATTAAAATTATATAAATATATATACATACATTTTAATATACCTATATAAATAAATAAATAAATAAATAAATAAATAAATAAATAAATAAATAAATAAATAACTATTCAACTCCCCCTTCCCTTTTATAAACCCTCAATCACAATTCAACCCTGATTTCTTTACCATAATTTTTAAATCTTCCAATTATCTAATAATGCCCATTTTCCATCTAATCTTGCTGGACCTTTAATTATATTTACACATCTATCTAAATTTTCCTGAATGAATAAAGTTTCATAATTTATTCTTTTTCGATAATCTTTCACATTTTATAACTCTAATATTCTTCTCACACTCCATTTTATGACCAATATCTAAATAATGTATATATGGATCTGACTTAATATCTTGCCTATTAATCATTCTATCATGTACCTTTCCTCTATCACTTATTATTCGTCCTGTTTATCCTATATATACCTTATTATAACTCCCATATTCAATTTTATAAACCATTCCTCCCTTACTATTTATACCATCTATCTTATTTGTATTACATAATCGTCTACCCAAAGACTTATTATTTTCCCAAGCTGACTTCTCTCTTACTAACTTTTTATATACATCCCTTGAATACAAAATATATATTCACTTACAATGTTTATATTCATTCTTATCATACTTATTTCTACTATTTATTTTTCATTTCTAAAAATTGTTTTAATTACTTTCTTTTATATTCTATTTTAACATAATCATTCTCTACTTCTAATTTTTGCTCTTATGCCTCTTTCTTATCTAATGTAAGTTTAAAACAGGCAAAACTCACTAATGGATGCTAGAAGGCTTGCACATAAAATCCCCATCTAGTGTCTACTCATCCAATACATATAGTGAGTTTTGCCTGTTTTAACAACAGTTATACACAAGCACAAGAAGTGGTGGTCATGTGATGTTTATTGGCTAATGTAAGTTTATCATTCTTTAACTTAAATCTCTTTAAAACCCCTATTTTTTAACACCATGGCTGATATGATTTTGGATCAATTAAACCTTGAATTTTTCTATCTTTAATATAATGCTTTACCACTATTACATTCATCATTCCTGTCTTCACAAAAATATCTAATTATTTTAATCCACTTATCTCTTTCTCCACTATAAACCTAATTTTATATTTATTATTATTCAATTCATTAAAAATCTTGTCAATATTTTTTTCATTTCCAATAACAATAATACCATCCACATACCTATAATATTCTATAATTCCTTTATTATTTATAAACTCATCTACTACAACTTCCACTATATTACTTACAACTACTGATGATAATATTCCTCTTATTAAACACCCCACAACCCATCCCTTTTCTATACTCCACAATTCTTCCTTATATTTAAACTACAAAGCCTCATCTACCATTAATAATGTTTCATAAATAATATATATCCAATCTTCTGGCAAAACATTACATATTTTCAATTTAGTCAAAACTATTTCTATACTATCCTTTCCAGGTACACTTGATACATTTTCTCAATATCAAATGATGCAATCATTCCATTTTTATTTAACTTAATACTCCTTAACTTATTAATAATTTGTTCAAAATTTTTTATACAATATTTACCAAATCCAATTACTTCTACAATCTTTTTATATACCAAATAACATATACTTTTAAGTATATAATTATTAAAATTCAAAATTACTCTTATTGGCATATTCTCTTTGTGTGTCTTAATCTTCCCTACTATATATATATATATATATATATATATATATATATATATATATATATATATATATACAATATATATATATATATATGCTCAAAACTTATAGGAAATAAACATTTATATTCCTTTTCATTAATTAAATTCTTCATTTTCATATAATTCAACAATAATTTATATCTTGTTTTAATCTTATTTCCAGGATCTTTACTTAACTTTTTATATCCTTGTTTAAATAATATTTGTATAAATCACATGTTGTTATTAAATTAGTAATAAATTGAAAGTTGCCAGTTACGTTAAGTTAAGAGAAGGGTGGTATTATCCTTTTCTTGTCAAAATCTCTGTCATGTGTCTAGGCCTGATTGCTCTTCAAGACCGGTGTTTAACACCTGATTGACTGTCTGAGAAACAACATTAAGCACATGTGAAAGACTGGCAATTTTCAATTTATCCTTGTTTAACCATATCTTCATGTATTTTTCTCTTATAGTCCAACTCATTTAAAAATACAAATCGTGAAACTTTATCTTCCCTTGTTGCTATTAAAATTTCTTTCTTTACCATCTCAACAATTTTATACATTGTAGCCTTTTCTTTCCATTCCTTCTTATTATATTTAACTTTTTTATTTACAATATTATTAATTTTTGACTGTAATTCAACTTTTAAATTACTTTTCATATTTGCTGCTTCCACACTTACAATAGTTGCCTTTTGAACATTACTATTTACAAATGGTATATACTTAACTCCTTTATTTAAAACATTCTATTGCTAATTAAAATATTACTTTTAAATTGCAATTTTTTTTCCAATCCATGTTGAATGGGTTTCTGAAAAATAATAGTACAACAGATTTTTGTTAAAGGCAATATAAAAAAGAAATGCCTTTTTGAGATAATTTTTTATTATATTTTTGAAACCAATAATATTTGTATATGAGTGTCAAATTATGTTTTAAAATTCAGAAATTTTAATGTGGAAAAATTATCACCTAATATGCAAACTTTAAAACAATTCTCCTTACATCTACTGCAAATAAAAGATGCATAAAAATGGTGAATGTGAATCTTTCTCCCTCAAAAATGCACAATATGTTGGGAAAAATGAATGATTTTGGATTCAACAGCAATTAAAAGAAGTTAATATATTAAAAAAAAAAGAGGGATTTGCTCTACAAAGGATTAAATAAAACTTTTATAGAAGAAATTGTATAATATTTTAAAATGATAATATTCCATTCTGCAACCAATATATCTACATGTTTTCTTAGTGACTTTGTGCATTTTCAAAACATATAATCTGAGATGTGCATTTTCAAAACATATAATCTGAGATGTGCATTTTCAAAACATATAATCTGAGACACTCTACTTTTCATATAGATTATATATTTATAATTATTGAATGAAATATTTTTTAGACAATAATTCATACCTTCACAGAACTTGTCATATAAATTGAACACCACACTCTTTGAACTTCGTAGTAAACAATAAAAAATGCACTGTTTGAACTTACAATATCAAAAAAAAAAGAGGCATATTCCCTGTACTTGTGAATAACCTTATAAGAATTGTATTATTCTTTATCTTGTACTTTTAGTAATTTCTTTAACGCCTTTATTCATAAAAGAAATCACTTTTTTTTTAAAGAAAAAAAAATCTTTAATACATCAATACCTTTTAAGAAAAACTTTTTTTTTAAATGATCAAAAATCTTTTTAAAAATTTAAACTTTTCCATTTTTATTAGAGAAACTGTAGTATATTAAAAGGAATATAAATTTTGAACTCTTGATATTAAATTTTATTTCCAGAACAATTTTGCAATTGTTTTTAAAAACACAAAATATCCAAAATGAAAAATTAATGTCGTTAGAAAAATGAGTCAAAATCACTGTTCATTCATTTTCAACTATAAAATTAATGACATCACCAATTACAAAAAGCATTAAGTATTATAAATACATGATATGCATGTTAAATGAATGTAATTGTTATATATCACACAAAACACAGTACTAAATTACTGAATAATCTATACATATTTGTGCATACTATTATTGAATAAGAACATAATTTTATATGTATACATATTTGTGCATAGTATAGGTATATGTGTGTGTACACATGCAGATGTAGTCAGTGAACCTAATATTAATTGCACTTTGTCTTCCCCTATACTTCTTAAAAATTAAATTCTGTGTTATATGAGTTTAAACTATTTTAATCCACAGTGCCCCTAGGACCCCCTGTTCAGAAGTTTGGTTTCAACTGAGTTTGTGACAAATGAGTAAATCGTACACATATGAGTCTTAGACCATTCGTTCTGCCATTTTGTTGTGATTAAAAAGATGTATGTATTTTTTTCTATGGTGAAATTTGAATTTTTTTACGATTTTTTTTCTAAAATACAATTAAAATTTTTTTTTTTTATTCTCATTTTAGATTTACTAACTATAAAGCTTTTTTATGGTTGAATTGCATTCTCTTACCATTTGATATAGATATAAAATAGCAATGCATGTGTTTATAAGCCTTCTTTTTCTAGAAGCTCATTTTCATGACAGTTCAGATTTGGAAGCTGCAATGTCAAAAAAAAAAAAGATTGGAGTCATTTTTTATCTGCAAGGACAACCATGATAACCACATCTAATGCCTTCATGACTGGATTCAAATTTGAAATGGATGATAACATTTAGCCAGGAATCAGTGAGTATGCAATTAGTTTTATTACTTTTTTTTTATATAATTAAATATGTGCAGAAAATAATAAATATGCTATAGAATTTTAGGCAATTTACATTGCAATGACATAAAAAACATACACATCCAGACTTGATCATATACCTATATTTAGAACATTAGGCAAGATATATTATGATTTTGTTTGAGTATTCAATTACTTTTATTACCTATTTTTATTAATTATTTTTTTATTACTTATTTTTTTTATATAATTAAATATGTGTAGGAAACAATAAATATGCTATAGAATTTTAGGCAATTTACATTGCAATGACATAAAAAACATACACATCCAAACTCAATCATATACCTATATTTAGTGCATTAGACAAATATATATTATGATTTTATTTATATGATTGTTTATAGGCTCATTTGATTATTGCATGATTATAGTATTGTATTCATTTGTTGCAATTTTGTAATAATCTCTTGAATATAGACTTTCAAGCACCCTTAGTCATCCACTCTCATACATCATAATCAGTGCTCATAATAAAAAAAATTATTTTGTTCTTTATTATATTTTTTCATAAATTACAATTTACTACAGTTCTCTTTGCATACTATCTCATGCACTGTTCTTACTGTTATTGTTTTTGCCCTCACTAAAACCACACATATACAATAGATCTCCTGCATAGAAGGACTAGCAAATATCCTGCATAGAAGGATAAGCTCAAGTCTGCCACTAAAAATGAAAGTCACCAATTGCGTAGTTTTTATAATTTTTACTTTAAAAAATTATCTCAGTTAACACAAGTAATATATCAATTTTTTCAGCATTTTATGACAAATGTGAGTAACCTATCTATGAAATTGTCATTTTAACATTTAAATTTCAAAATTTAGAATTTGTGAACCAATGTAAAAGTAAACTTGTTTAAAACTATGAAAAATCTTTTTTCTTAATTTTTTTTTATGTAAAGACTGTTTTGTCAGCTTTATTATATTCTTTTTTGCATGTTCTAACAATGTATATACTTTTATATTTACTGTATCCAAACAGAAGATATGTTATAAATTATATTTGTAGCAATTTTTTAAAAAATTAAAGATGGCGGCTTAGGGATCATAAGAGTTAGGTTAAATATTCCAGTATATATATTAATAAATACATGAATGTGGAGTTTCCATTTCAAAGATATCGTTTAAAAATATATGAGGAAATTGATAAACAATTTTAAAATTTTAATTGAAAATAACTGTGGTATACAATATTGAAATTATAACAATACTATTAAATAATATTTAATATATAAAAAAATAAAACAATTTATTAATATTATTTTGCTTCATATGTCAATGTTTTTAATCTTTAATTTGTGTGCCCCTAGAAATCCACAATAGCCTCACAAAATGAAATTGAAAACATAAAATTGCAATTTTTCTACTTCTTGTGTATAATTTGGCTTTTCTGAATTACTTCTTCCATTTGTAATAAAAGACAAAAGTAAAAAAAAAAAAAATCCAATTATGTAAATAATTGTTTAATCACAAAATGTTCTCAGAACATTAGAATTTTAAACTTTGGTATTAAATCTTGAATAAGTTTCAGAACTTCATTCTATTTAGGTTCCTCTGGGCTCCTGTCTGGAGAACTCATAAAATTAAGTCTGTCATGAATATATGCCTAATTTATTGTAATAGAAATTTAATTTCACATTACTAAACAGACAAATCAATACTAAAGATAATGGTGAAGAGGTTATCATAAACATTTGAAAAAAAGAACCCATTAATACATGTACATACAAGTATGTGTAAGTTAAGTAAAAGACTAATACATAAAGCAGATTTTAAGAACCATTGGGATTTACCCTGGATAATTAAAAAAACAGGAAATGTCTGAAAGAAGTGAACATGTTTTATTAATTACAAAATGCACATAATTCACTTGACATGTTAAATTTGGAAATTTGTATAAAAGCTGGATATGCTAAAGTATCACCTTGTTCTAAGAAAAAGAGATTAATTTTTTTAAAACAAGTTCACATTAGCAAAGAAGATAAATACAACAATACATTTTCATCCAAACTATTCAAAATGGATAAAAAATTATGTAACAAGAGAAACTATATTAAATAATATCAAATATAGATACAAGATTGATGAAAAAAATTATGAACAACATTAAATGTATTGATGACACTACTTTCAGATAAACTAAAAAAAGTCCTGAAGATTAAAACAGAATATGAAAATAATTGAATAGCTTTATTGTTGGAATTTCATAAGAAGTTTGAGTGCTGAAAAAATAGAACTGGAATCAATCTGATGAACTAACACTCCATAGTCTTTCACTCTACTACTGCACTAATCCATATAGGACAAAACAAAAGAAATAAAATTAAACTGTAGTTTAATAATAAAAAAAAAGACTATGAAAACAATGATAACGACTGCAGATCAAGAACTGACATTGATAAGAGTTGCAATTATGAGCATGGAATAGATTATTAGGTAAAAATACATTTTTAAATATGAATTGCAAAAAATGTTCAAAACATGGTATTGTTTGTCATCCTATATAGCAAATAGATAAATATTCTTTTCAAGTGCAAATGATAAAATTAAAAAAAAATTATTTTTATTTTGATCTCATTATAAAATTTATTGATTCATTAGAAAAGTGTATAATGTTCACAAATGAGATGTTTAAAGTATAACAGAACCAGAAATGAGATGAAAGCATTTATACTCGTAGTGGTAAAAGTCCACTAAAAAACAAACAAACAAAAAAAACAACAAAGATTATTCTGGAAAAATACCATTTTATATGATGGAAAGGATTTAAATTGAAATTTACTATATCCAATAATAATAGATAAATATTTAATGTTTTCATGGTTATATGATGCAAATAAAGTAGTTTTGGATTAAAGCATCAAAAATAACACAGGTTTAACTCAAAAACTACTTTATTTACATAATATATATATATACTTTAAAATGTGTAAAAAGAAATAGCAATTATAAGTTGGAAAAAATCGAGTAAATGAATTAATTCAATGTCAATATTTATCATATGATCAGTTATATATGACATAATAATGGATGACAGCACCAAATGTCATTCCCTTTATTTTCTCAGTCTGAAATCAATCCAGAAATCTTTTGTTGTATAGTCAGTCCTTCTAAATACTGTTCAACATAATAATATAAAAAACCCACTTAAGAAAAAAAAAAAAAGTAGGCAAAAAATAATACTTTTCAAAAATGAATACTTCATATCAACATCAAAATCAAAGGACTATAATCATTTAATTCTGAGAATATATTAAAATAAAGATTACTCAATCAAAATCAGCTTTAACACGTAAAATGGGAAAATAAGATAAGCTAATTTCATCTAGTTACAAGTAGTTTTTTTTAAAAAAAATCAATCAATCTTTGGTTGAAATCTTGTATATGACAGTTATAATCAATATTTGATCTTTTAAGAATTAGTGCTGACATCTAAGTTTAACTTGATAAATAATGGTGTGCTTGAAAGACATTAAGTAGGAATCCATATTACCTTCACATGAAGTCTTACGAATTCCAGATAAAAATATAAAATAAAAACAGGTCATCTAGCAAACTTATGTTATGCTGAAATGCTTTGCAGATTACTCATTTCAGCTTTATTTATTTCTGCCATAAACATTTCAAAGTAAATGTTATATTAATGATAATATATTTTCTTTTCATTTTAAAATAACTTTAAATAATAACAAATACAGATTTGATAAACAAGTAATTATTAAAAAGTATAATATATACATAACTAGTTAATTATTTGTGATGTGTTTTATTTGTAATATTCATAAAGAAATCAACTGACACGTGCTGTATGAATTTATAAAGCTGAGGAATATTCTCCCTGTAATCAGAAGACAGAATCTTTGAAAAGATAAGAATGAATTCATCTATCTTTTTTACCTAAATTCATATACATATATAGGCCAATTTAAAGCATTTAAAATAAGAGCATGAAGGTCTTAATCAATCACTTATAATTCCATTCACTATATATTAATAAATGCTATTTGCAAAATTTTTACAATTTACTGCATATAAGTAATATTGAATATATATATAATTAGTTATTTATTTATTTAGTGCCATGTTTTATTTGTAATAGTCAAACTCTAAAACATGCACTGTATAAATTTATAAAACTGAAGAATACTTTTATTGAGAAAGGTGAGAATATTCCTCAGCTTTATAAATTCATACAGTGCATGTGTCAGGCTGATTACCATATGATTATGAAAAAGAATAATATATCTTTAAAAAAGATAGAAAGGTAAAAAATATTACATGTATCTGATAGTATCAAGTAATCATTTCTTAAGATTTTATTCATACTAAACAGTAGCTACTAATTAATATTTTCATAAATGGCAATGATTATGTATGAAGTAATATATTGTTTATCAAAAAGAAAAACATTATTGTGATCCATTTTCAACAATTATTTATCCACACTACAAGTATCTACAAATTTAATCCAGTTTCTCTGATCCAAAAACTCTTTCCTGCATATCACTCCATAAACACCCTTATTGCTTCCATCTATTTTGCATATGACTTTCTAAGTCTTTTATAATCTTTTAGAGTGTTGAACTGAGACTTCAAATATATAGTGTCATTTATTTTAGCAATTTGTCATTCCAGATTCATTTCAGTGTCTTAATTTTCCCACTGTGGAATTTTTACTGATTTTATTTTTTAAAACAAAAACTATTTTTCAGTGTGTTTGTGATAATTTTTTTTTTTCATATGTCAAATGCCTTGACCAGAAAGCGAACCCAGGCCAGCTGCTTTGTAATAATAAATATATACTAATACAAATAATATATATATAATAAAAAAAAATTTTAAAAATATTTAAAAGTTCATAGCTAATAAAAAAAAAAAATACAGAAATATTTCTTGTAATACATTAAAGATCAGCTTTTCAAGCTATTGTGCATGCGCTTTTTATGAGTGTTAATAATAAATGAATACTTTCATTCCCAACACAAGATATAGTATTTATTAAAGAATAAAATGAATCACTTATTCTTTCCAACCCAAATGCTTATATATGGGCAAATCTTAAGTACTGGAAATGAAAGCGTGAGGATAGACAACTCACTTTAAATTACGGTTTATGATGTCTGAATGAATGATGTCGACGAAATTATCTAGAATTTACTAAATGTCACTCTCAAATAAAACTTAAACATATGTAAATAAGCATTTATTCATTCATTCAGACATCGTAAACAGTAATTTAAAGTGAGTGGTCTATCCTCATGCTTTCATTTCCAGTACTTAAGATTTGCCCATATATAAGCATTTGGGTTGGAAAGAATAAGTGATTCATTTTATTCTTTCATAAATACTATATCTTGTGTTGGGAATGAAAGTATTCATTTATTATTACCCACTCATAAAAAGCGCATGCATAATAGCTTGAAAAGGCTGATCTTTAATGTATTATAATTTATAAAACATAGTGCTATAAAATAAATGCTTATTTACAGAAATATTTCTTATAATTTTATTACTACAAAAAAAAAAAACTTAAATAAAACAATACCATGATTGCATGGATATGGCCTCAAATTATGTTTAAAAAATAATGTAATTATAATCTTTATTTACTTATTAAATATTCTATATATATATAACTTTATATATATAATCTTTATTTACTTATTAAATATTCTATATATATATAACTTTAAATAAAAAACAAAACAAAAATCATTTAATTTTTTTGTTTATTTTGCAGTTTAGATCTAATAAGAACATCTATTAAAAATGTGTTCTTTCCTTATATAATTATTCTTGTTATTACACAATCCCAACTTTTTTAAAATGTAAATTATAATTATAATATAATAGGTTTTACAGTTGAATCTCAAGTATCTGTAGTGATAACAGAATACGACAAAATATCTCAGGCAAAAAATTCTGTGAAACAGCAGAAGCACCAAAGGAGGATTGATTTTTTTTCAATATCTATTTGTTCTCTCATCCATATGCAAATATACATTGGTTTTTATCTCTTTATTTTTTCCAATATATATCATTCCTTACTTTATTGCATAGTCTGAAGTCTCTTGTGTTACTTTTTTATTAAGTATCCAAATCAGAACTGGTAAAGCACATCAAATATAAAAACCTCTTTTTAATCACTAAGGATTATTTATTTTTAATATTAAGTTATCCATCCAAGTCCAATTTCATTCATCCCCAAGTAGATTAATAATCATACAAAGTTACTTGAAGTTGCCAACATCTAATTCATAAATGTCAAACTTTGATTTATCTATCTACAAAAAAAAAAGAAGAACTATTATCTGTCCTATTTTCTTGCTTTCATCTGATATTTCTTGTAACATATTAAATTTTGAATAACTTTTTCAAAAGCAAATATCATCTGCAAAAATGTAGATGATACAAACAATGTCCATGCATTTTTTGATTTTTTGACACCCATTGAACTGCTATAAAAAATTTAAAATATGAAATTACACCATTGATCACCCTTTTCAATATTGAATATTTTTAGCATCATGTAACCTAATCACTGCTGTTGAATTTTTATAAATAGTCTTCAGAATAAAATAATACTCTATGATTATATCTTGATGACATAAAGCTTTAAGAATCAAATGGCTTTTCATAATCCACAAATCCAAAAAATAATAACAACTCATATTCAACAGTCCTTGCTATCACTTCTCTCAATATTTAGATGTTGTCCAATATGCACAATTTTCTTTTAAATACAGTTTGTTCTTTCAATTAGGGTGATTCCAAATTTTTCTATAGATGAGTTGTAATTACCTCAGTAAAGATCTTATATAGTATTTATAGAAGATTCATAGATCCATAATTTTTAATATCTTCTTCCCCATCATTCTTATATATTAACATCATTATTGCATTCTTTCAATTACCTGGTATATCTTGATTATTTAAATATCTGGTATATAGTTTTGCCAACAATTTTTTTTATTTCTTCACCTTTTTAAACATATCAATAGTGATTCTATTATTCTTCAGAGCTTTTCTCCATAGATTTAATTTAATGTCTTGTCTCTTCATTTAAGACAATTGCCAATTTAGTTGATGTTGTAATTATAGGATTATTTTGGGTTCTTATTCTTCTACTATATAATATGCACTTTATGATGCTCTCTTTTTAGTAATAATTCCACCTTTTTTCCTTATTGCTGAAAAAAAATTTTTTTTTCAATACCAAAATATTTTACACATTTGAGATGTGTATATTTTTTCTTGCTAATTCATAATTACGTTTTCTTATATCATTATTAATCTTTTAATAGCCTGAAACATGACATCGCGGTTGTCACCTTTAGATTGCTCTAGCTCAGCCAATTTTTTAGTTACATTGAAGAAAAAATACCCGTATTAAAGCTTAGAGCAAGGCCTATAAGATGCTGCCCTCTTTTGAATCATTTTACAAGTAAAAAATCAATACTAGGAGGATTTTAAGTTGAACAAAAGAAGAAGGCCAGTTTTGATTGGTTGGATAATCTATTCCCAATCTATTCCTAATTCTTATTGGCTGATGATTCTGTTAAATATTTTTTCACCGCTAAAATGAAAATATATGTTTTGGAGTGTTTTTTTTATTATGTTTCATACATATTATAAATAATTTTCATAAAATCTAATATTTCTAATAAAAATATAGTTATTTTACAAAAGTAGTAAGGTTTTATTAAAAAATTGTATACTTTACATGAGTGTAAATTGAAAAAAAACCCAGCCATAGCAGCAATTTTTGACATCTTGTCAAGAGGTTAGATTGCTCCAAGCTGTTTATTTGATTTTCAAACAAAGATTAATGATTTAGAATATTTTTCTGGCATTATAATGTATTTTTGGTGTATTTTTTTAATAATATGCTGAAAGTATAATTATTTTGAGAAAGACGTTAAGATTTTTCCTAAAAAATTCTTAAAAAATTTGTAACGTGAAATCTGGGAGGGATCTAAATGACATTTATAATGCTTCTAATTCATTCGTAATGGTTTCTTTGATTTTTCCGCTTTTGAATATTTCTATAAAATACAAATAAAAATATATTTTTGAAATAACTTTCGTTTACTTTCTTAACATTACAAATAATTAATATACTTTTTGAAAACGAAACTAAAATTAATATACATTAAAAGATGAAAATATTTGTATCAAAAAGTTTATCACTTGACCAATTAAAAGTTTCAGAGTTTTACTTCACTGGACCAATAACAAAAGTGTTCTATTTAAGTGTTAAATCTCTTTTGTAATATTTTACAGAATTCCAGATATTTAATTCTTTTTTATAAAACACTTAAAAATATTTTCATATTCCTTTTTATCATAAACTGCCTTGTTTCAATGGAAATTTTCTGGAAAACTGTTTGTTTATTGCACCAGCTATTGAGAGGTAGATGTTTTATAGAAAATCAATTATCTGCTTATTGATGTCAATCAAGCCAAAAACATATTAATATCTTAAAATAAGGAAAATAAATAAAAGCAAAAATTACCTTCCTACAACGTGAAAACAACAGCAATAATAACAAATTATTTATTTAAATATAATTTAGCAAAATATTTGACAACTTGAGTGATTTCTTATTCATATAACTGCAATATTAACTTTATTTTGCAAGTTATTAAAAAAACAGCATCATTGCAAGGGAAGGACCAAATTAGAAAGTATTATGCTGAAGGCATACAGCATTTATGGAATCCATGATTTCTCATTCTAGAATATAATTTTATTAAACTATGATTTATTTTTATTATGAATTAACTTTTACTATAATATAAGACTTAATTAGAAATTTTTATGATTTTATAAAAATAGATTTTAGTAATATATAAAAAACATATAGTAAGCATTAATATATAAAAAAACATATAATAAGGTGATAAAATTAATTATAATAAGTCAGATATGTTTACATAAACAAATATACTAATAAATAAAAAAAAAAACTCCACAGATAGAAACAATACAAAGATTTCAAATCATATAATAAAGCATGGAGAGATATCAGAATTTATATGGAAGCATTACAAGTCACACACACACACACACACACACATATATATATACACACACACACACATATATATATATATATGAGATAAGAAATATGTATTATTGACATATTCTGAAAGAATAAAAAAGCTAAAATTGAGCTAGGCTGGACATATTCATAGATGATATTACAATAGATGGACAAGTGATGTGGGGAAAAAAATATATGTATTAAAGGATCTGGATTAAATTTGGAGAGACATTCATCCTACAGTGGATAGATGATAAATAAAAATAATGATGGCAATAAAGTGAAATAGAATTAAAAAAATAATGTGTTTTATTTCCATTTTCAGTTTTATGTAATTAGAGAGATTTGAACTCAGAATTTTTCAGTCTATTCATTTTTCATTTCATCTCAAGCAATTGTGAGGCTATTCATATCAGTTGCTTGAGATGGAATGGAGAATAAATACATGGAAAAATCCTGAGTTCAATTCCCTCTAATCACATATATAATAAGAAACATTCAGCACAAGCAAATTACATATTGCCTTATAATTTTTAGTTTTAGTAATTTTTAATAAATTACTTCAAACTAATATTCATAAAAATCTTTTATCTTTTATGAATACTAATAAAAATTGAAAAGATTTAAAATCAAACATATCTTAATTAAAGATTTATATACTACAGAAAGATGTATTTAGATAAAAGATATTATATTGCCTTAGTAAAATCATATAGTTAATGTCTTACAAAATTGTGATGTTCAAGCACCTAAGAACTATGTTGAACAGTTCTATTTAATGAATGAATAAAGCTGATTTTTTGTGCTTTACTAATCAATCTAAAAAAGTTTAATTCTAGAATATGCAACTCTATATTGAAACAATATATTCCTACCCTCATATATGCTTCACCTATTTTTTCCATAGCTCTATCTCTGCCAGATTTAAACGCTTCATGAGTATATATATATAAAGATGCTAACACAGTTATATATGTGTCACTGCATATATATGCAGATAAACATCTGTAATATCTGAGATGAAGCTATATTGCAGCAAGTATTTTAATTTTAAATAATATATTTTAAATTGTAAATTTTTTTTACTTAAAAGACTCATAATTTATCATTTTATACATTAAAACTATATGTACATATGTGTAGTCCACATATTACTGTGATACATACATAGCACAATATTATTTAGTCATTTCTTATAATTCTTATCTTAATTTAGAATTATTGTAAACAAGAATCATACCACGCGCATCTGTGATAGAAGTCTAAAATTATAATTTTGGTAATATTTTTCCAAAATATATTTACTTGTAAACAACATCTATTTGATTGGAACTATTGTTAGATGCTGAGGGATTAGAAGTGATCAAATTTAGTCACAAACATCCTGTTAAAAATTAAAACAAAGGTTTAAATGATTTTAGTACTGTATATTAAAATATAAAATCTTAAAAAGGTGCTAATGGATTAACTCACAGAAAATAATTTTATTATCAGAATTATCACCTGATCTTGGGATCATATAAATAGGCCATATTTTATACATCAAGACAGACTCTGTATATTTTTCAAGAAGCATTGCCACTAGCCTTCACGCCAGGTATAATTTTGATATGACAAAGTAGGATGGTGAGATTTTGTTTTCCTTGCTGGGGGAGATGATGATCTCTAGTCCCTTCCTATGCACCAACTGGTGAGCATCATCATCATAAGAGTGAGAGACATTCCACCCAACAGCTTGCCACAAGATAACTAACTCACACTGCCTATTCAGAGATCCAAAGTGCTACTACACCTGCCATTTGATGTGCCCAAGGAACAAGGTGCAAGAAGCTAGGTAATCCTCCAAACACTGCAGAGCTCTAAAATAGATTTTTAATCTTTGAACCTTAATCTATTTAAAGCTAGCTCATAACATAAAAATGAATGTTCAAAATCTAACTATTTAAGCTCTCATTTAAAGTAATATATAAAACTTATATAAATCTTGTCTGAGATTACTTCTGTACCCTTTCATTTCACCTATTGTAATTTAAAGCAACTGTAACCATCCATTTATTTAAACCTATTATTATGGTGGTTATGCCTATATGTATTTTATTTCTCTAAAAATTATCTTATTACATGTTATGATATGCCAAATATCGCGAAACAGCAAGCACCTTTAATAAACTTACAGTTAAGATATGATAATTGATATTTTCAGTTTAATATATTTTAATAATGATTATTTAGCTTGCTAGCATGCTGTTTCAAAATCCTACATGTTGGAATAATAACTGATCGCTATGTGCTCATTATTATCATTTTGATTTAGTTTTATACTATATAAATATCAATTATGGTTTACACAATCAGAGTTATAAATTGTGACTTTAAATATCTGTTTTTATCAAAAGTAATAGACTAGCCTTAGAGATAGTAAAAAGGTACATTTATTAATGTATTATTAATTGCCTATTAAATATACTTTCTCCTACCTATTAAAACTGATTAAAGATACAGATTGAGGATATTAAACTAGATTAATAACATAGTTTTAGTCCATTAAAATAGTAGGATTATTATGCTTATTTTAAGAACTGGGTTCTGTTAGTTATACAAAAAAAAGCTATCTGTTTTAGGCATGTAATTTAATTATACATATTTGTATTTTACTCTGTGCATTGAGGATATGTTCTTACAAAGTACATTTTGTACATGTCTTGCTGCAACTTTTAATGGGCTCACGATGGAGGCTGTCCACATATACTTAGTTCAGGTAAGGCTATATTTTTAATAGAGAGCACAAGGATTGAGATCCCATTTTATATTAAGCCTATCCAAGTTCCTGAACTCGAAATGTTTGTTAGTTTATTAATAGCAAGCTGTCTGGTCCTAGGATACTGCACATTTTGATGCAAAGTCCTGTAAATAACTACCCACCCACACTGCAAACATGTTTCTTAATATTTTAGTCTGTGCCATAGCAAATATATGTGGATCTAAGGTAACATAGGATACTGTGCATTATCCCATGAATAACTACCCATCCACACCACAAACGTGTTTCTTAATATAAGCAAATATATATGGATCTAATGTAACCAGTTCTTTCCCCTGTGCTAAATAATTATTCAGCATTAGTCTGAAACCAAATCTTTTATTATTAGACTAAACCTGCATCATCCTTGAGCTTAATTATATGCTCATATCTTACCTTAGTGCTGCAATTAGCAATCTATCTTTGGCTAGTATATTCACTTGTAATTTAGCAAACCACAATATAAAGATAGGATTTTGGCATATTAAAACATAGGCATAATTTATTTACTACACACACATAGATATATTTAGACATTTTATAATGAGATATGCTGTAAATCAATTTAATCTCATCTCATTATGCAATTCCTGAATGTGTTTCACCCCATATTTAATATTGTATACTTATTGTTTTCATTTTGTCGTTTAACTTATTGATTAATAAATCTAGTTAAATTTAAATCATTTCCATCTCATTCACTCAATTCCAATTCCCATCCATTTTATTATATTTGATATTTTTATATACATGACAGCTTAATTATAGTTTTAAGTACTAATTTTAACCTTAAGTTAGTGTATTATCACTTCATTTAACTAGTCCTCATTTAGTTAACTTTTGGCTCTCATGTCTCTCCCCATTCGGAGCTGGCTCCCAGATTGAATTCAGACCCATGTGTAACCTCAAAGATGTCATTCATAGGGTGTTAAACCACAGAGCACTGGTAACTAGGTTGAATCTTGATCAGACTTGGGATCTAACCATCCCATTTTAATCAGGTTTAGTGTATTTTATCTGGATTTTGGGTTTTGTTATGTGAATGTACAAATATGACCATTACAATATAGTATTAAACATCTTAGAACTATGATAAGATGACAGCATTATGTTACATATTTTATTCTAACATCTCTTATGTAAAGCTATCTCAAAAATTTTAAAATTTTCTGATATACAAATAGTACTACTTCTGGATTATCACTATTTAAATAATATTAATAAGTGTCTGACTTCAATAGCAATTTCATGCAGAAATGATTGATGGTTATTGCTTTAATAGCTCTTTCGTGAACAACTAAAGTTCAGTAGCTTACAAGAATCAGGATTATTCAACCTACAAGGATTAATATGATTCTTTATTAATGTAAAATAAGATACTAGAAAAAAAAATTTATACTTTAATATAGGAGAAATCTAATCCATTAGCAAAGTGTGCAATGTTTCCAAAAAAGTGATGGTGAGAAAAAAAGAGCACAGTGAAGTTGATAAACTTTATCATCATAATATGGCATTGAACAATTTGAAAACGCTATCTGATAAAAGGCGACTTTTGGAGAAATTCTGTTTATACAGTTAAGTTGAATCCAACCTTGAAGCACTTGATAATAATTATAAAACTGTAAAAACGGCAATTTAGAAAATAAATTGCTTATTATTTGAAGTTATTCCTTTATTTTAATAATAAAGTATTTTATTGAATTCCATTAGAAAAAAATATATAACTTTGTTTCTGATAAGCATTTATTGACTGACAACAAATCAGATATATTAAAACCAATAATTATATATTTGGTTTTCTAAATAATTCAACTATAAAAAGAAAAAATGTTACCAAACAAAATATTTGTTTCAGTTCATCATTTAATGCTTGATTGCATAATCTAAACAAGGGTATCAAAAGAAAGACATTTTTTTAACCTTCATTCAAAATGAAAATGAAAATAATAAAATGAACTAATCTTTTTAAAGTGATAAAAATTAAACAAAGTCAATTAAAAAAAGAAGTAAACACTAATAAAAAGTTAAGGGTTCTTAGTGGAAGACAGATCAGAATACTAATCACCAGCTTCAGCATAAAATAAAAATGGGACGCAAAGATAAATTACTTTTTTTGTTTTGTTTAGTCCAAGTCATTTTTCTTAATTAGAAAACAAAGAAGTAGTAAACAATGATTTAAAAACGTCAAAAGTTAAATACAAAACATTTTAAAAATAAAATACATTGTGAATAACTAAAGGCAAGCATCAAATTTTTTTATATATATATGTATAAAAGAATGTTATAAAAATTATCTCGATAAATTCAGTATTCATTATTTCTGTATATAATTAGAACTTTGATCAATTATTCTTTTATCTAAATCTTTATCATTACTGTATTAGCATTTTTTCATTATAAGGTATCTAAACATTCTCCTAAAGACAGAAATAATAATAATTATGAAAACAGACTTATACTGACTCGGGTTAGCACTTGAAAGATATTCTGGCTATTAAATTTTCATATAATAAAAAAAGAATAATGCATGATTCTTTTCTAATATACAATTTGAAATGATATTTTGGTGACAGCAACATTATATTAAATTGTTGACAATAACACCTATATTTCTTCTGCTCAATATAGATATTAGAAGTAAAATGGTAAAAATAAATAAATATCAAGTAAAAAATATATAAAAAAACACAATACCGATTTCAAAAGGAGTCCTTCCATGTAAAGGATTATTAAATAAAATAAAAATATTACTGATTTCAGCATATTTGTTATAATTAAAAGATGAAAAAAAATTAATTAAGTGTAGCTATGACAACTTGAGTATGAACAAATTTATATAAAATACTTTAAGTCCATGAAGAAAAACATCTAACAATTAATACAAAATCAAAATGAAAAAAAAAAACACATTTAAAAATGTACAATCCTAAATTAGTAAAAAGTAACTTTCAACAGATGTTACTCCATATCTTAGATTATATAGGGTTGCATCACACTTGAATTACTAAAAAAATCTTTGGAAATTTAATAAAAACTCATTAAAGATAATACTATCACAATGAATGAGGTGGGTGGTATAAAATGATTAAAAATACACAATCCACTAAATGATATCAGTGTAAGAAATTAACATGAATGTACTGTAAATATTTTAACTAAATAAAATTATAGGTATCTTTCCAATAATTTAAATATTTTAAATGTTCTGTAATTGATGCTCAATGTTTTATTTTTATAAACAAAATCTCATTTGCAGTGTATTTGAAAATTTGTTTGTTATGATTTAGATCTATAAAAGATTTGGTCTTGATTGATTCAGCTACAGTTGAACAAAGACCAGTAAGTAGCTAACTTATAAATTGTTCAAGTAATAAAAAGGTCTTCTGTGCAAATGTTTTCTGATATTTTTCAATGAGACAGATATTTAATTCAATGCTTATTTACAATATTTGTCATTACTTGTTTTATTGATTTAACAACATCTCATCTACATATTGAAACTATCTAGTTTCATATGATAATGACAAATAAATTTAATGATCTGAATTACAAATAACAAAAACAACAATATATTAGAATTGATCTATGTCAAATTTTATTTTAAGTTTAAAAACTTATATGCTTTTATATTTGTTAAACCAAAATATGCTAATTTATTTATAATTATCATATATATATATTGTAAATGATATATATGATAATTATAAATACAATATATATATATATATATTGTAAATGAACAAATCCAATTGCAGCTTTAATTAGTTACATTAAAAAGCTATATGGTAAAAAAATGTTTAAATTAAAAAAAGTATTATAGATTATTTAGTAAATATATTAATTGCCATATGTGTATGTGTGCATACTAGATATAACATTTATGCCACTATTGACAAATTAAAAGAAAAATATCTACACATTTTATAATACTATTAAATATGTAATGAAAAAAAAGTAATATGTAACATTATCAATAATAAAATGATAACTCATGTAAAGAAACAAAGAAAAATTCCTTTTAGTGCACACAAATGAATTTGAATAGCTTAATTGAAGAAAATATGTACTATTTCTGACCCTTTCAAATTTTCCTACTGGATGCAGTTTAAAGAAAAAAAATTGCACTTTTTTATAGTAAATTAAATGGCAAATCTAAATATATTATTAAAAATAATAAGGCACTAAATTAAAAGAGTTATAGAGCAATTCTCAAAAGTTGGTCATGATTTTTACTTCAGTTCATATTAACCCTGTCAAACTTGGAATCTTTTGACATTTTTCTTTGTTCCACACATCAACATAAAATAAATGATAAAATGATTATTGCTTATCTGAAAATAATAAATTAGACTTCATTTGATAGATATTTTTGTTTACTACTGAAATAAATTTTAAATGTTCACATTTTGTTTCTGTAAATATTAAAAAAATGAGAGCAAAAACAAAACAAAAAGTTTAAACATTATCATTTCTAGAAAGATTATTTTCAGTTTGTAAAATCAATGAATTATTTCTTAATTCTTATTATTTTTGAACCTCTGAATGAATAATTATTTATTTCTTATATCTGATGAATTATGCTTTAAAAGTTTAAAATTTTTGAATGTTTATTGCAAAATTGTGATAGTTTCATACTCATAAATATAAATAGATTGCTGACATAGAAACTAAGCTTGTAAATTGCTTCAGACCATGCTTACATTCACTGCTAATATAACATTATATTTTTGAAAATAAAGTATTTCAAGTCAAAATAAGTTAGTAATCATTTATATTTCTTGATATCTAATAAATACAGTGTAAATTATTTTTTAAAAAAAATCTAAACCCGTAATAAATTCACAAATAAACAAGTTTTTGGTCATTAGAACTATTTACTTTAAATATTGGAACTATTTACTTTTAACAATGTCATAAAACACAAATGTTTTACAGCCTTTGCAACAGACAATGGCTGAACATGTCAGGGTGAGGCTTATGTCTATTGTAAGAGCAGGAATTTTGAATTTCCTGCCTTCTACCACAAATTTTTCAGTGAAATTTTATTATAACAAAATATACCATTTTACATGCATTTTAACATATAATACTTACAAAAAAATTCACCATGGGGTGAATTGTCCAAAAGTCGAATTTCTGGTGCCCTGCTAAATCGAAAGGTTAATTTTGAAATTTATACAAATATCCCTTATTTGCAATAAACCCAATAAAATTAGCCATTTCAGATCCCTGATTAAATTCTTTATAGAGTCTGTTTTTTGCCCCAATGTAAGGCCAGAAACATTTCATCCAGTTCATATCTTTTGTTTAAAAATTCAATATCTTTTCAATGTTTATCAAAAAATTATCTTTTAACATGATTACAATTTTAGACACTTCAGTGATGCAAGCAAAAGCCTCATAAATTTGCTTTTAACTTTTCATTATTTTTAAAAAAAAATTGTTTCTTTTCTTTTTTTTTTTTTGAGCATATAATCTATTTCAGAAATAATATTGTTTCTTTCATTGCTAAATTGATCACTTTCATGTATGTTATCATTTAAGAAAAGTACTTCAATAATTCTCTTAAAGTTTCTAAAATTTCTAGTTTTATGTTTAAAAAACATTTCATTAAATAAAGTCAAGTATTATATCAATTTTTCAAAAAACAAAAAGATGAAACAAAACATAAGTGCTTTTAATTTATTCAAATCATGAAGAAAACATAATTGATAAATGAGTTGCATTAATCCTAAAAATTGCAACATTTGATAAATTAGATTTTCAGAGATTATTCCAAGAAATAAGAAAAATCTGTTACCATACTATAAGTAATAACAGATTCATAAAATATAATGAATTTATGAATTTCAATTTTTTTATTTTTGTTTCTTTACATTATTTTTTTTTTTTAGAAAGCATATAAATGGAGAAGTATGTTTTGATGTAGCAAATGTCACACCACTAATATACATTGTAATATATATAATTATATTTTAATACTCTGTCATTCTAATTATTAAAGTAAAAAATAGCAAAACAGGGTTTAAATATAAAATTTAGTAAGATTTATTGTACCAAGTATATTTTCAATGCTCTCATATCATATTCATGGTTAATCTGTTGAGAACATTAATTTTTTGCTGATTTGAAAGCTACTTGATTATTGGTTCATTATGTATTCATTTTGTGTAATAAACTATGGCTGTTTTAATTTAGATTTACAAACGTTTTTTTTTTCTTTGCACATAATTTTGACAAAGGTCAGATCACAACTATGGGTGTGCTATTTTTCATAATAAACTTCAAACTTAATCTTAGATTTTTTTATACATTAATGAATGTTGAGTCAATCTAGTTCTATGACTTGCTCTAGTCTCACCATTATATATATATATATATATATATATATATATATATATATATATATATATATAAATAAAGTTTGATATCTGTATTCGTTTCACAATATATGTAATATACAAATCAATATATATATCAAAATACAGTACAATTTACATAAATTATATTCTTTTAGAAGTACTTTCGACTATACACTTTGTAGTCTTATCAACTATATAACATTGAATAATCAAAACAAGACAACCCTTAACAATACCCATAGTTCAATTCAGATTTCCACAATTCTGTTATCTTAACATTTGATGACTGGCAATTCATTAACATTTGACGATTTCTTGAAATCAACATAGCCTCTTTTATTTTACGTTTATTATGACAATGTTCAATTTGAATAATTTTCATATTTTTATAATCAAATTTAAATCCATATTGACAAGATTTATTATGATCAAATATAACAGATGATGAAGGTTTATTTACATCTATTCCAGATTGATTCTCTTTTTGAATTATATTATATAAAAGCATATGCTCTTTTATTCTCTTCTCAAATGTACACTTAGATTCACCAATGTATTGTATGCCACATCCACATATCAATCTATATATAATAGAATTTTGATTAAACTTTGAATTTTGAATTTTAGAATTATTAAGTAATCTATTTATGTTATTTGTAGAGAAAAAAGCAATATAAATAACATAAATAGATTACTTAATAATTCTAAAATTCAAAATTCAAAGTTTAATCAAAATTCTATTATATATAGATTGATATGTGGATGTGGCGTACAATACATTGGTGAATCTAAGTGTACATTTGAGAAGAGAATAAAAGAGCATATGCTTTTATATAATAGAATTCAAAAGAGAATCAATCTGGAATAGATGTAAATAAACATTCATCATCTGTTATATTTGATCATAATAAATCTTGTCAATATGGATTTAAATTTGATTATAAAAATATGAAAATTGTTCAAATTGAACATTGTCATAATAAACGTAAAATAAAAGAGGCTATGTTGATTTCAAGAAATCGTCAAATGGTAATGAATCGCCAGTCATCAAATGTTAAGATAACAGAATTGTGGGAAATCTGAATTGAACTATGGGTATTGTTAAGGGTTGTCTCGTTTTGATTATTCAATGTTATATAGTTGATAAAGATTACAAAATGTATAGTCAAAAGTACTTCTAAAAGAATATAATTTATGTAAATTGTACTGTATTTTGATATATATATATATATATATATATATATATATATATATATATATATGGACATTTCTTTTGGCTGCAGCTTACAGTATAGACTATATTGGGCCAATCCAATATTAAAATGTTGATCTTTGTGCAGTTAATAAGCTTGTTTAAATTTATGGAGTTCTAAAGTTGACATTATATTTGTCAGAACAAATTTGTGCTATTTTATTATACTTAGTACAATAAATCTTACTAAATTTTATATTTAAACTCTGCTTTAGTATTTTCCACATTAATTATAATATAAATGAATGTTTTTGATTACAAAGAGTATCTTGCTCTAAATACCTGATATTTCAAGTACATAATAAAAAAATATAAAAACAATACATTTAATTAAGATATTAAAAAAAACCAATCAAAATTATCCTACTTATATATAAAATTAACTATTTTTAGTTTTTTAACAAAAACAAATAAAAAACTGATTAAAATTCCCTATTTCAATTGTTTCCTTATTTTCATTATCTAATAATGGAATCCCTGCACTTTAACAAATAATAATTTTGGAATGCAAAAATATTTTTTTTGGAAATTGTACAAAACGATAGCAAAACATAAGAAGTTTGTGGGCTAGAAGTAGCAATATAGAGTTGTGATCAGGAGATTTTGACCTCAATTGTCTATTGCTCTATCCCAACACTGCCCAATGCAGAACATAGCAAACTATTGTTGATTATGTGTTTAGTGCTTAATAACTACTGTTTTTGCCAAGAAACTACTTACAATTAGCTAAAAATTTAACTAAATATAAAAGTAACTGACTACATTACTGAAACAAACGAAAAAAAAAAACGCAAATTTTAATTATTGATTAATGTAAAAAAGAAAAAGTAGACTAAAAAATAATATATTAAATTTTCTTTATTCAATACTTCTTTTAAATTAAAATTTTGCAATTAACAAAAAAAAAAAAAAGACAAATTAGAATAATGTTGTATAATTATTCTTTGTTTTGAGTAATATAGAATATTTTTTAAAAGAATTAGAAATGTTGGATTTTGTTGAGTAATTTATTTAACTTTCTTTGAACAAAAGAGTAATGATCAAACAAAAAAAAAAATGCAATATTTTTATAACAAATTCAGTAATATTCTAAATTTATCTAATAAATATTAAACACAGAAAAAAATATGAATATATATTTTGTTTAAATGATTAAAAGTCATGCTATTTACTTACACTCATATATATATAATATTAAGACCATAAATTAATCAACCTGTTATTTAATAAATCTTAGTCATTTTATTATAAGAGATACTATGTTTAAAATAATTTGCTGAATTAGAAAGGCTTAAGAAATTTCTGTTTTAATACCCAGATTAGCAGCTACTTACAGTTTTTTCATGAAACTTCAGGAATATATTCATATAGAAGTACTTTATTTCAATTATATTGTTCTCCAATAGAAGAAAGTTTTAACTGATTAGAAAACCTGCATATGCATAGTAAGAAAGCCAAATTATAGGAAGGAGGACATTAATTACATAGCTGCAGTGAATACAATTATTGGCTTGATTAATGAATTATCAAAAAAGATAATGTACATAATTTTTTTATTAAAAAAATGAATATGTATATACATGGTGTGAATTTATATATTTTTAATATTTAATATGAAGTGAAAGGCATGGATTTATACAGCTTATAGTTATTATAATTATTACTAATAAAATGAACATGAGCAGAATTATGCAAGCCAAGTTTGTAAGATAATTTAGTCTTTTATTGACATGAGTAATTCCCACAATAGAAAGTACTAAATTAGATTTTATCGCAAGTCCAACATTTTGCATTCCTCTTTTGCTAATTGATATGCCTTTCCAAAAAAAATTTGTATCCATCCATCTGTTTAAATAAATATCCTCTGGGAGAAGAGTAGCTAGATCAACAATCTTAAAGCTTGACAGTTCTTTAGTTACATTTGCAATCCTCTAGTTTTGCTCTTTAAGAGTTTATATCAAGTAAATTTCTTACATGCCCTGCATGAATATTTAGACATTATATTTATAACATCTTTAGTATTGCCAATGCCTTTTGCTTCATCATCATCATTATTATTATTATTTCTGCAGCTGAAATAAATAATCCTGAAGATGCTATAATCTAGCTACACTGTATAAAGCAATCCTTTTTTAGATCAGATTCCATGGTAGGCAGGGGAATCTTTAAACAGGGCTGCCTAAACATACAATCTTTATCAGTTGAAACTCTTATCTCATTTAAATTCAGTTCCAAACTGTGTCAATAGTAATTGTACTGCTTCAAGCAAAGATCATAATTAAGCTCTGCCAGCTTATTAAGTTTGCCTGATCATTGTTTTTCTAATTCTCAAGAGTTTGAGAAAAAAATGGCAGCTATGGTCAAACACTGCTTATTTGTTATTCACAGTTACTATTCATAATTAAAGTTCATTTTATAATCCACCAACATATGAAGACCATGGGTAGCCTGAAACTTTAAAAAAATGCAAAATTAAAATATACATATATATTATTATCTTTAGTTCATCCCCAAAATATTTATACTCGTTTTACAAAAAATATAATTTTTTTTTTATCATTTATTAGCAGTTTATGTATTAGCATATATTTACTATTTAAACGATCTGCTTTTAAAGTTATATATTTTCACTTAGTGATTGTTTTCGTTACAAATATATTTTGCATTTAAAGCATTAATCTAAAAATAAAAATTAATTTCTTTGCTTTGTTATATAAAACTTAATACGCTAACAAATAATTCACAATAAATAATTAAATTGATTTATTCTTACACATTCTATAGTTAGTTGTTCAGAACAATTTTCTTAATAAAAAAGAAATTTGAAAGTGGCTATCATTATATTATTGCCGTAGTATAGTTGGATAATGAGAGGGAATATCTAATTTACTATAAAATTAATTGAGATCCAACTTTCACACGACCGTCAACTCTCCACACTATCTCATACCACTAAGACATTTGACCATATATATCTAAAAGATAATCACCAATATAAGTATTTCGTGCTAAACCAGCACTCATCAGTTGATCCATATTATCATCTCTACACATAAATACAATATGTGCTCAGATTTATGTTACGATAGCCAATCTTCATACTTTAATGGACATGCTTCAATCCACTCCCTCCCTCCAAATCTTAGCTCTTGTAAATGTACTTAAATGGATTATGACCTGTATATAAGAGGTCAGAGTGACTTATGGTCAACCTGGGTGTGACAAGAATATCAGCATCAGTGTGGACTTTGAGCGTTCTATCATCAGATTTTCAATAGGATGGACAGCTAAAGAGTTGGAGGGTGGAGTGAATTGAAACATGTCCATTAAAATATGAAGATTGGCTATCTTAATATAAATCTGAGTACTTATTGTACATATGTGTAGAAATAATAATCTGAACCAACTGACGAGTGCTGGTTTAGCACAAAATATGCATATAGGTGATTATTTATCTTTTACACATATATATGGTCAAGTGTATCCATGGTAAGAGAGGTGTGGAGAGTTAAGGATTGTGTGAAAGTCTGAGCTCAAAAATATTCTATATATTACATTGTTTGTATAGGTATATATATAGCCCGTATACTAGATATTAAATAGTACTTGAATTCTTCCAGTCCTCTATATGTACTTAATGGATTATGTCCTCACAGAGGCAGAGTGTCTTATGCACCTGGGTGTAATAAAAGTTGGTATTAGTGTGGGGTTTGAGTCTTCCATCACCAGATTTTCTAGGATGGACACTAAAGAATTGGGGGTGGAGTGAATTGAAACATGTCCATTAAATATGAGATTCTATCTTAATATAATCTGAGTACTTATTGTACATATTTAGAATTAATCTAACCAACTGAGGCTGGTTTACACAAAATATCATATAGGTGATTATTTATCTTTTACACTAAATGGTCAAGTGTATCCATGGTAAGAGGGTGTGGAGAGTTAAGGATTGTGTGAAAGTCTGAGCTCAAAAATATTCTATATATTACATTGTTTGTATAGGTATATATATAGCCCGTATACTAGATATTAAATAGTAGCTTGAATGTCTATCCAGTCCTCGTATATGTACTTAAATGGATTATGTCCTGCACATGAGGGTCAGAGTGTCTTATGGTCAACCTGGGTGTAATGAAAAGGTTGGTATTAGTGTGGGGTTTGAGTCTTCCATCACCAGATTTTCTAGGATGGACAGCTAAAGAATTGGGGGTGGAGTGGATTGAAGCGAGTCCATTAAAGCATGAGGATTGGCTATCTTAATATAAATCTGAGCACTTATTGTATATATGTATAGCAATGATAATCTGGACCAACTGTCGAGAGCTGGTTTAGCACAAAATGTGACTATTGGTGATTATTTATTTTTAAGACATACATGCAGTCAAGTGTTATCATTGGTATGAAATAGTGTGGAGAGTTGAGGGTCGTGTGAAAGTCTGAGTTGAAAAATACTCTATATATTACATTGTTTGTACATAATATATATATATATATATTAGATATATAACATTTATTGTTATTAGAAGGAATTTGAACACAGGTTTCAAGCTCTTTACTGCTCTCCACTCCATCTTATACAACAAACCAGTACACATGACCACAAACATGTGAAAAAGGAAAATGATCTCCAATATATATATATATATATATGTACTGAACCAGCACTCATCAGTTGGTCCAGATCACCTCCATGCATATATATAATCAGTGCTCATTTTTTTTAAGCTAGCAAATCTTCAAACTTCGATGGATAGGCTAAAACCTTCTCTACCCACTCTTCAGCCATCAATATTATTAAAAATCTATTGACAGAATGCTCAAAGCCATTGTTAATGCCAATCCTATTGTCATATACATGTTGACTTTACATAACTGTGACCCCTCATATATAGGGCCTTAATGTGGTCATGTGTATCAGTTGTATAAGGTGGAATGGATAACTATAGGGAATGTGGATATCTTAGTTCATATTCCTTCTAATGAATCACATTAAGTTCAATATAGGTAATATATTGGTATCTAAATATTACTTATTTAGCCTATATTCTGTCCATCCCTTTTCTATGTATTTGAATGGATATAGTAGGGTTCTATATATGAGAGATCAGTGTGACATAAAGTCAACATGGGTGTGATAATAAGATTGGCATCAACATGAGCTTTGAGCACTCCATAGGGATGGGTGAAGAATTTGAAATTGGAGAAGACTGAAACATGTACATTAAAGTTTAATGATTTGCTATTTTGATATAAACTGAGTACAGATTTTATATGTGTGAGAAATGATGATCTGGACCAATTTATGAGTCCTGGTTCAGCATGAAATATGTACATTGGAAAACATTTATGTTTTTCACATGTATGTGGTCATATGTATCAGTTGTATAAGATGGAGTGGATAACTGTAGAGAACTTGAAAGTCTACATATTCAGCCTGTATTCTTCCATTCCTTTTCTATGTATTTACATTAAGGTCAGAGTGACATACAGTCAACATGAGTATAAGAATAAGATTTGCATCAACAAGGGCTTGGAGTATTCCAACATCAGATTTTCAATGGTATGGATGCTCAAAAGTTGGACAGTGGAAACGATTGAAGCCTGTTCATTAATTTTTGAAGATTTGCTATCTTAATATAATATGAGCACTGTTTAGATCAACTATTGAATGCTTGCTGAGCAAGAAATAGGTACATTTGGAGATCATTTATCTTTTTCACTTGTATGTGGTAAGATGAAGTGGATAGCTAAGGGGAACTTGAAAGTCTGGGTTCAAAGTCCATCTAATTACATTAAGTTCAATATGGCTTTGAGGATTCCATCATCAGATTTTCAATGATTGATGAAGAGTGGAGAAGATTGAAGTCTTTATCTACTAAATTTTGAAGATTTGCTATTTTAATATAAACTAAGCATATATATATATATATGAGGGAGATGATGATCTGGACCAACTGATGCGTATTGGTTCAGCATGAAATATGTATATTGGAGATCATTTGTCTTTTTCACATTATAAGGGTATGTGTATTGGTTCTATAAGATGGAGTGGATAGCTATAGGGAGCTTTAAAGTCTTGAGTTCAACTCCCTTCTAATTACATTAAGTTCAGTATAGACAATATATTAGTATGTAAATATAACATTTATTCAAAAATAAATACATATAGATTGGAGTTATATTATAACATTTATTGTTTAAACAATCTATTTACATATGTATACTCATTTATCTTTTTCACTTGTCATGTGCAGCATTGATTGTATAAGATAGAGCGGATAGCTGAGGGGAACTTGAAAGTCTGGGTTCAAAGTCCATGTAATTATATTAAGTTCAATATGGCTTTGAGCATTCCATCATCAGATTTTCAATGATATGGATGAAGAAGAGTGGAGAAGACTGAAGTCTTTATCTATTAAATTTTGAACATTTGCTATTTTAATATAAACTAAGCATATATATATATGAAAAACAAAAAACACAAGTTAAAAACTTGCATATGCTTGTATTTATGACTATAGATGGCGTTATACCAAAAACACCTTCAAGCGTTTGTTTACATAAACATCAGAGCGAGTATTTCACTATCTCTAACTTAATTTCCACCTTCATATCATGATTTCAAGCTATTTGCTATCGTCAGTGAAGGACAAGATTAAGAAACTAGATCTAAAACACAAACTCTGAGCGTTTAAGAAACAGTTTCTATTCAGCTTGCGAGCGTGAATCTTTTAGACACATAATGTCTTCAAACTCAGCATCGCATGCCAGATAGCTAGGTGGGTCTGATATCAGTTCAGCATCACCACATAGTAGAAGTCTCTGCAATATATATCATTGCAAGAAATACCTCAAAGGTACATTTATGAAAAACAAAAAACACAAGTTAAAAACTTGCATATGCTTGTATTTATGACTATAGATGGTGTTATACCAAAAACACCTTCATGCGTTTGTTTACATAAATGTCAGAGCGAGTATTTCACTATCTCTAACTTAATTTCCACCTTCCTATCATGATTTCAAGCTATTTGATATCGTCAGCGAAGGACAGGATTAAGAAACTAGATCTAAAACACAAACTCTGAGCGTTTAAGAAACAGTTTCTATTCAGCTTGCGAGCGTGAATCTTTTAGACACGTAATGTCTTCAAACTCAGCATCGCATGCCAGATAGCTACATGGGTCTGATATCAGTTCAGCATCACCACATTGTAGAAGTCTCTGCAATATATATCATTGCAAGAAAGACCTCAAAGGTACATTTATGAAAAACAAAAAACACAAGTATAACGCCATCTATAGTCATAAATACAAGCGTATGCAAGTTTTTAACTTGTGTTTTTTGTTTTTCATAAATGTACCTTTGAGGTCTTTCTTGCAATAATATATATTGCAGAGACTTCTACTATGTGGCTATGCTGAACTGATATCAGACCTCATGTCATGATATCAGGCATGTGCTATTGTCAGTTTGAAGACAGGTTAGCACTGTCTAAAAGATTCACACTCTGCAAGCTGAATAGAAACAGTTTCTATTCATGCTCAGAGTTTGTGTTTTAAGACCTAGTTTCTTCAATCCTGTCCTTCACTGACAGATAGCAAATAGCTCTGAAATCAGTTAGCATCACGACATAGTGGAAGTCTGCAATATATAGCATAGTGAAAGACTCACTCTGACGTTTATGAAAAACAAACGACTCAAGTGTTTTGTATAACGCCATCTATAGTCATAAATACAAGTGTATGCAAGTTTTTAACTTGTGTTTTTTGTTTTTCATAAATGTACCTTTGAAGTCTTTCTTGCAATGATATATATTGCAGAGACTTCTACTATGTGGTGATGCTGAACTGATATCAGACCCATGTAGCTATCTGGCATGCGATGCTGAGTTTGAAGACATTACGTGTCTAAAAGATTCATGCTCGCAAGCTGAATAGAAACTGTTTCTTAAATGCTCAGAGTTTGTGTTTTAGATGTAGTTTCTTAATCCTGTCCTTCGCTGACGATAGCAAATAGCTTGAAATCATGATATGAAGGTGGAAATTAAGTTAGAGATAGTGAAATACTCGCTCTGACGTTTATGTAAACAAACGCTTGAAGGTGTTTTTGGTATAACGCCACCTATAGTCATATATATATATATATATGAATATATATATGATGGAGATGATGATCTGGACCAACTGATGAGTATTGGTTCAGCATGAAATATGTATATTGGAGATCATTTGTCTTTTTCACATTATAAGGGTATGTGTATTGGTTCAGTAAGATGGAGTGGATAGCTATAGGGAGCTTTAAAGTCTTGGGTTCAACTCCCTTCTAATTACATTAAGTTCAGTATAGACAATATACTAGTATTTAAATATAACATTTATTTAAAAATAAATACATATAGATTGGAGTTACATTATAACATTTATTGTTTAAACAATCTATTTACATTGATCTGATAGTGTTATGAAAAAGGGTTTAAATTTCTTAATATCATTCAGTAATATTATTGGCTATTTGACCACAATGCTACAATATAAAAATATAGTGCATTTAAAATATATATTTAGATATAATATATATTAAAGAATTATAAATAAAATATGCAATTAATAATACAAATTTATTTTTGGATTTATATAAAGAATAAGATTAGGAAATAAAAATATTCGTTTTTTATTTTTTAATATTTTCTATAAAAAAAGAATGAAGATATGTTATATAAGTAGTATATTTATAAGTATAAATACAATATTGATATTATAAAAGATAAATAATATTATTAAAATCTTAATGAAAAAAATTAGTTTTTAAAAGTTATAAAATTAATAGGTTTAAATGACTATGTTGAAAATTATTTTTAAAAATAGTTTTATTCAATATATTTATAGAAAAATATATATTAAATGTTAATTAATATATTTTAAGTTTTGTATTATAATTCAAAATATAAAAATTAAAACAAAAATTATAATATGAATATAAATACTGAAGCAGTCAATCTTAGCTTAAGATTGTGCTTCATGTTTCTACCTACTAACCTGTATTCAAACCCCTATACCCCATCCTGCTCCTTTTGTTGTATATATCTTAGCTTAAGATTGTGCTTCATGTTTCTACCTACTAACCCATATTCAAACCCCTATATCCCATCCCACTCCTTTTGTCGTATATATATTTTTTATATATATATTTGGAATGCGCGCCAAAATTTATAGTTTAACATTGAATATTTATTATTATTGATTCTTTTTATTAATTATTAGTTCTTTTTTTTTAAACTACATAGGTGCGGCTCAAAAATATATATATAGGAGCAAAATTACTAACAAAATATTGATTTTTTTAAAAGTATTTTATTATACGTCATTTTTTAACTTTTTCTTTTTAAATTGCTTGTTTTTATTAAACTATTATAAAATCCAATATGGAAGATGTGACTGTTGTTAATTGTCCAAAAATAATTAAAGGGAGGTATTTTTAATTAAAGTTTTACTTAAAATAAATGGGATTAAGTAGATTAAAGATTTTCTTTTGTATAAACAAGTTGTGAAATCTATTTCTAATCTGGAAATAGATTTGAATTTATTTTTGGACGTTATCTTACTGTTGCATCTTCAAAAACAACCGATAAAAAAAAAAGTATAAAATGGCTGAATTTTGAGTCACAGATTAGATTAGCTACTATTGAGAGAACTGATTGTAAACATATTACACATCGCTGAGAAACTAAAAATGATGTAGTATAAATCAACCAACCTTCTCGGCCCTGCTGGGTCATTATCTTCAGCGGCCATCTCATTCTGATGCCCAAGAGGAAGTAAAAGCCCGACCTAAAAACTTTAATGCTAATAGAAGCTTGCAGTCATTTAAGAACTTTCATTTCAATTGCCGTGCACATGCAATATTTTAAATTGGATTCTTAAAATTTCCAGGTAACTTTTCAAGCCATCACTGCAAACTAAATCTAACCTAACTCATCTATCAAGATTTCTTTAAATATATTATTTAACTTTGTTTTTGTTAATATGTAATTTGCTCTTAGTTAATTTCTATATATAATATGTAAATTGCTCTCAAATGATTTCTTTAAATTTAATTCTATCTCATATGCTCTAACTTTCTTTAATTTTGGTGCAGTCATTTATTTATTACTTGATTTTGTGTGCTTTTATTTTAATATGCCAATCCCAAACAATCTGACGAGTTGAATTTCTAAAATCATTTTTTGTCAGTTAAATAAACCTTCATGACGCAAGTTATTAATGTCCCCTTTTAATATATATATATAATGCATTATAAATTAATACGTTTGCAGATTGTTTTTACGAATCAACATTTTAGGTTCATTTTTAATATAAAATTGATTTGTTTATCTCTAGATTTTCTATGCGGGGTAAGTCCAGAACTTAAGCTAATTAATGCTTTGAAATATTTTAAAATGTTGTTTTTTTTTTATTAAATTCTGAAAGAGTGACCCATTAATTATTTTCTATATAACTGCCATTTTTATTTACTCTTAAAATATATATTCCAGTTGTTGTAAAATCAGCGAAGGTGGGATTGATTTATTTTAAATAGCAGAAAAGGGAATGGGGTAAATCTTAATGTTTCTATTACTAATTAAAATCTTCATGTATATTTTATTAAATGAAATCTTCTCTCTATATATTATAGCGGCATAGCATATTATTTATAAAAATTATAGTATTCAAACAAGGGTCATTTATTTTTAAAGCAGTAACACTTTTTCAATGTCATTAGTGGCATTTGTCATTCATACTGCATTACTGACATTTAGCCGATCTTCATGATTATATATATATGTGCTTTTTAATCTGGGGGTTACGACAAGTTCGAACCCATAGATTTCTTCTCAAGTCTTGTCCTGGGAATAGTGGAAACTACCCAGGACCATTTATGTCATATAAAAGAGCCTCTGGTGGTGATCCCTAAGTCTGGCACATGCTATGCCCATCCACATTTATTTCGTATAAAATGCCTCTGGCGGTGATCCCATAAGCTTGGCACACGCTATGCATATTCACTTTGTATCAAAGGCCTGCACATCGGCGATGACCATGGCATGCCCATCCACTTCATTCTCATCCAGAAGCATGACTTTTCCTATTATTTTTAGGCTATTATGTTAGCACCACAAACTTCTTCGTATTATTATTTCTTTTTGCTTCATGACCCAGTTTTAATACTCTAATATTAAATTGCGCTCTGCTTAAAATATATATAAATGCCAACTACTTCTATTTTATTGATTAAATTTATTTTAATCATATACAATACCACTGTCGTAATTTATATATCTATTTAAGAGTATATGCCTTGGGAAAAATATTGTTAAAATAATTTGTCATTAAATATTTTGTCATAGATTTAAATATAATCAAATGTTTTCAAATGTATTTTATGTATTTTCATGACCATAATGGCAGGAAAATAGTTTGTATTTATATCTGTAATGAATCTCAGAATGCTCCCCTAAATCATATGTTAGTCACCACATTTCAGAACCATAACCCAAAGCATTAATAACAATTTTATGTGAATTCTTTTTTCTAATAACTGATTGGCATCTTAATATTGGATCCACCAAAGATGTGTGTTTATTTATAATATATCATTTAGCTAGTAAAGAGCATATGAGAAAAAATAATAGCATGAATGACACTATGTAATCCTCTATCGCTTGGTAGACCACTTACTCATTCACGCACACACTAATGTATATAATTAATTTATAAATGTATAATAATTTGTCAGTATATTAAACTATATTTTTATTGTCTAACTTATTTGAGTAGTTCAAATTCCTTTTCCTCCATTTCCACATATTACAGCCATGCTTATGTATATTTTAGTTTAGTCATAGTTAATAGATGTCTCATTGTTTTGCTCAGCTTTGCTAGTCGGCCGGATTAAGATTAATTCTCATATGCCATCACTATTATGTTATTCATTAGGTGTTAGATCTGGGGCTTAGAGAGTGGGTTCGAATCCAGGCTGGTCTTTGACCTAAATCTCAGGCTGGACTGGGTTTGAAGTACATTTTGTTAGTTCCAGCTCATGTTAGATGGATAAACATGTTTTGACCGGTACAATATATGCAATACATATATATAAATTACTCTTCAAATAGTCAAATTTCAAGCGTAAACATTAGTCAAAAATCTTGCCTTCTTTATAAAATTTACAATGATTGACATAATTGAAACACACAAGCTTATTATATACATGTGTCTATATATGTAATATATAGGGTATATGAGCACAGACTTTCACATGACCCATTACTCTCCACACTATCTCATAACACTGATACACTTGAACACATATACAATGAAAAGATACATAATCACCAATAAACGTATTTCATGCTAAACCAGCAATCATCAGTTGGTCCAGATTACCATCTCCACATATATATGCTAAAAGTGCTGTACATGAGGAATCAGATTGATCTTAGGTCAACATGCGTGTGACAAGAATCTCAGCCTCAGTGTGGCCTTTGAGCATTCCATCATCAGATTTTCAATTGGAAGGACGGTTGAAGAGTTGGAGTGTGGAATAGATTGAAACATGTCCATTAAAGTATGAGGATTAACTATCTTAATATATATCTGAGCCCTTATAGCGTATATGTGTGATGATGGTAATCTGGACCAACTGATGGTTGCTTTTTTAGCATGACATATGTATATTGGTGCTTATTTATCTTTTCATCATATATGTGTTCAAGTGTATCAGTGTTATGAGATAGTGTGGAGAGTGGTGGGTCATGTGAAAGTCTGAGTTCATATACCCTATATATTATAATTGATATAGAATAGTTTATTCACGTGATTGTAAAAAAGCAAGTCATCTTGATAAGATTCCTATAAAAAAGAAAAACCTAGTTTGATATGTTAAATATAATTTTTTAAGTTGGTTTTTCAATTTGTTTAAAATTGATTATTATCTTAATATATATATACACTCGCGCATACATATTAAATAAATAAAATAGAAAATAATGTAACATTAAAATACTAATAAAATAACAAACTTATACTAAAACTGTCTCATGAGCCTAGTCTTGAGAGAGTTTTAGTATCACTCTATTATTTTAATGTTATATAATTTTCTATTTTACTTCTCATTACTAACATAGTGTTAGAAGTATTTAATATTAAATAGAGTAAAAAATAAAATACATAAAATATTATAAGTAACAAAATATTATATAAATAATATATTAAGTAATAACCTGTATATTTATACTTTACGTGTGTCCAATATAATAATATTAAATCGTGCTTTCACATCTTCTTGAAAGCGCTCAGCCATTTAATTTCATTTGTTGTTATAGCTATACGTTAGAAGTGTGAAAGCACGATTTAATATTATTATAAATAATATATATAAATAGTACGTACATGAAATTATAAAACACTTGAACTCAGACTTTCATGCTCCTCATAGCTATCCACTTCACCTAATACAACTGATACATATGACAATATATATGCGAAACAAATAAATGATCTCAATATATATTTTGTGCTAAACCAGCACTCATCAGTTGGTCCAGATCACTATCTCCTACACATATATACAATCAGTGCTCAGTTTATATTAAGATAGCAAATCTTCAAACTTTAATGAACAAGTTTCAATTTTCTCTACTCTCCAACTCTTCTGCCATCCATTTTATCCGAGGAAGGAATGCTCAAATATCTTGTTGGTGCCAATATTATTGTCATACTCATATTGACCTTTAGTCTATCTCACCTCTCACACATAGGACTTTAATATATTGATTTAAGTACACAGAAAAGGGATGGGCAGAATATGTAATATTTAAATACATGTATATTGTCAAATTGACTAAAGGTCAACATGGGTATGATAATAATATTGGCATCAACAAGGGTTTTAAGCATTCCATCCTCACATTTTCTGGGATATGAATGGCTGAAGAGTTAGAGAATGGAGAAGATTAAAGCTTCTCCATTAAAGTTTGAATATTTACTATTTTAATATAAACTGAATACTGACTGTATATATGCATGGAAGATGGTAATCTGGACCAACTGATGAGTGATAGTTCAGCATGAAATATGTATATTGGAGATCATTTATCTTTTCCACATATATGTCATTACATGTACTAGTTGTATGAGATGGATTGGATAGTTGTAAGAAGCTTGAAAATCTGAGTTCAAGTCCCTTATAATTATATTAAGTTAATATAAACAATATATCAATATTTAAAATGTGAATGGGTATATAAAAGTAGTAAAAACATGTTTATGAAAATAAATAATATTTACTAAGGCTTTAACCTCAAGAATATGCATGTAAAAATGCGATATTAGGAGAAATAAGAAAAAAATGAAACACAGTGACATTTTACAATTGGGAATAAGACTATTAGATAATAAAGACTGTCAGACATTTTAATAAAAATCATTGTAAAAACTAAAAAATGAGGTGAATTATTTAAGAAATTTAATCATAATCACTAATTCAATAGTGATTGTGTTCATTCAATGAATATACTGCTATACACAGCTAGAATGTGAATCAAAAATGAAAAACTCAAACTCATACTAATTTGACAATTGATAAGTTTAATGAGTATTACTTTAATATTCACTGCTTATCTATGAGGATCAGTTGGAGAAGCCTTTGCCCTATAGAATCTATCTACTTATATAAAATATTAAGTATTTATGTTTTTTTTTTGCATTATGGTTTTTATTTAAAGTTTGATAGCACTATTTCTATTCTCATGAATCATAACTTTTATAAATTATGCTTCCATAAGTAAGATTAGTTTTGATATACTGATCATAGTTACCTATTTATTCTTCAACTTCATTGATTTTTATTTTATTTTTTGTCTACGCTTTATCTTATTAATATTTATAATGGCAGCATAATTATAATATATTACTAGTAACAGTTGTTGGATAAAGAGCAAAATATTATTTGAAACTGCAAAAGAAAAATAATAAATTACTGCCATCTACCATGCAGATAATTTTACAAACAGGCAGAATGCTTTTTATATAATTGTCAAAAAGACGATGTTGATATGATATTATTATTTTTAATCGCAAATGGTGTAAACTGTAATAAAAAAAATAAATAAATGCAATTTGCTGGTGCCATGGACATAATCAAAAGTAAACGTTAAAATAATAATTACAACTGTTAGACTTTTAAAAAAAAATGGAAGGAAATGAAATTAAAATTGATGTATGATTTAGGAAAAGTATGAAATTAATGTTGGATAATAAAAAAATCAATGCTGATTTGCTACTAATTTGAACGAAATTGAAACATTAAAAAAATTGCACCCATTACTGAAAAACATTTTAATACACAGAAGAAAAACTGCACCCATTACTGAAAAACATTCTAATACATAGGATGAGCAAATGAACATGAATAGTGGAAAAAGAGATGCACTAAAGAAAAAAAAAACCTAAATAAGATCAAAAAAACTTGTCATCTTATAATAAGTTTTTGCTCAGAAATTAATATACTGCTCTATGTCTATACTTAATATTGTCTTGCCATCAATATTTATGGGTGAAATAATTTCTATGTGAAACATTAATCAATTGCGTGTTTTATTTAAATCTATTTTTGCAGATTTGAGTACAACTATCAGTCACTAATCTTTTTTGTTTTTATAATTTTGTTTCAGTCTTTCAGTAATTTATTAGCATAACCTAGACAATGACTGTAATGGATAATGCAGCTTTTATTTTCAAGTTTATAACTCAAAATAAACTATTCAAATATATTTCTTAAAGATCTGCTGAATTATAAATAAATAAAAATATTTAAGCAGCTATAATATTTTCATCATACTTTCAAAAAGATAAAATAATTATTTAGTACAGAATATCATTGCATATATATATATAATCTTATAATTGAATATTTATAAATATAGTAATTAGATATATGTAAAGTATAACTTTAAAAATGTTATCCATTTAGGAATGCTTTCGATTATTCTTGTAGTCTTTATCAACCAACTCTTTAAAAGGCCAATCTTCCCACAATTCCATGATCTTAACATTTGCTGCCTGCCTGTTAATTAAGTCTTGTTTGTATTTGTATATTAACATAGCTTTCTTTATTTTCCTTTTGTTGTTATTTTTTTCAATTTGCAATATTTTTACATTATAATTGAAGTTAAAATCATAAATGCATGACTTATTATGGTCATAAAAAATAGATGCTGAAACATTATTATTTACTTATTTATGACCATAATAAGGCATATATTTATGGTTTTAATTTCAATTATAATAATGCAAAAATATTGCAAATTAAAAAAAATAACAACAAAAGAAAAATAAAGACTCCTATGTTGATATACAACTACAATTAAGACTTAATTAACAGACAGTTAGAAAACGTTAAGATCACGAAATTGTGGGAAGATTAGCCTTTCAAAGTATTAGGAAACAAAGACTACAAGAATAGTTGAAAGTGCTCCTAAGTGAATAAAATTTTTAAAGTTATACTTTACATATTCAATTATAAGATTACATATATTGATTTGAAGAAATACAGACATCGAATTATAATATTATTACATATATATATATCTTTCTATTAATAAATTATTTTTCAAGTATACAATTTTCCCAATACTTTTTGCATGATATTCTTTTTCAGTAATATTACATTAAAATGTATCATTTTTGAAAGAAAACTTCAACTCATTGCTAATTAGACATTGAAATTTTTTTCTCATATAGTTTGAGGTTAGATAATTTGAAAAATCCTAACATAAGTAATGTTATTTAATATATTTGTCCTCCATCATTACTTCATTTGTTTATGATTTGAAACCATTATTGATCTATTGTAATAAGAAAGACTCTCTAAATTTAATTCAGTTTCTCCAACCCATAGTTTCTCTTCTCTACATTCATGATCAAATTTGATTTCATTCATTCATCTCATATTTGATCTTTTGTAGGTCTTTTCCATTTATCTTGCAATACACTTTAAGGCTTCATTACTTCTAATAAAATGTTCAGTCTCATAATTCATTCAATGAGGGCAATGATATTTGTTGTTCTCTTAATCAACTATTTGATTTCCAATCTCCATCCATTCTTATTATTCCAAATATACATTTTTCCATACCTCAATAAATGCTCTGAAAATCTATGTACTGCTCTTCTGTTAAGTATCCAAATCTCACATCCATAAATTAGAACAAATAAATGCATTCATTAAATACATTCCTTATCATTTAAATATTAAATTATTTTTATAAAGAATACTCCATTCAAGTTTGATACTATGATTGATTTCATTCATCATGTTTCCATTAATGGATTAAGCAGCTGCAAACTTCTACTAATTCTTGTGTATTGATCTTTTATTTTATTTTCAAAAAATCCCATTGAACATAATTTCCACAAGCATATTAATCCAAAACCTTAATTGTTTTTAAGTGGTTTTTTTTTTTTAAATTTAATTTGCTTATGGAAGAAAAGGGTAGAAAAAAGAAACTCATAAAACAGACTAAAAATAACGCTCTAAGACAGTGATGGTGAACCTATGACATGTGTGCCAGAGATGTTACCTTTGAATTTTTTACTGGCATGCCAAACTATTTACATATCATAATTTTCTATGCTTTAAATTATTTAATATTGTTTTTGTTGCTAAAATCTGTAATAATAAAAACTTACTGTAAACTAAAGATAAAATAAATAAATATAATATTATATTAGAATTCAATTTACAATTAAACTCTGATTAGAATTAATAAATTATGATACTTTAAGTCAAATAAAGTGGTACCTGTATACTGTGGTATCATATTTTATAAACCTGACAAATGATTCCACTAAACTAGAAAATAAACTCAGTAAAATATTTTATTACTCTTTGAAGTAAATTTTTCAAATGACATTTTTTATGCTTGACGTTTTGCTGTAAAGGTGAAATGTAAAGATAATAATATATTTTAACATATAATAAATCTTTGATTTATAAAATTATTAAAGCTCATTTAAATTTACTTTTAAATAAATTTGTTACCATTATATTAATATGATTAGTGAAAAAAAAAAATGTCAAGCAGTAGGGAATTTCAAAATTGGTGAACTGATGAGTATGGAATGATTAACAAAGACACCAGGGCAGTATGTGTTTTATGTTCTGGAACAGTTGTGTGAGAACATCAATGCATTCTGAGACCAATCATAAACTGCTCTGTGAAAAAAAGTAAAGATGAACAAAAGGAATATCAATATCTATAATGAAAGTTATCGAAAATCATTCAAATATAACTGCTGTTGGTTTTTTTTATTTCAAATGTAATTGCCAAACATGTACACCTGTTAATGATGGAGAATATATGAAAAAAGCTTGGATAAAATGTGCACCAGTTCTTTTTGAAGATTTTTAAAACAAATCAAAAATTATTCAGAGCATAAAATATTTAATATTGTCTAGAAATACAATTAAAGAAACAATTCTGCAAATGATTAACATAATTTACAAACAAAAAAGAGATATAGAATCGTATTGTTTAATTTCTTTCTACCTTGATAAATGTACAGATATAAATGGATCAGCTTGTTTGACTATTTTTATTCGCTATTGTGTTGTGAATAATATCAAAGAATTGATCAATTTGACATCAATAGTAACAACAACAAAAGAAATAGATATTTGTAATGAAAAAAAAATAGATGTTGTCAAAATTGTATCAGTAACTACAGATGGTGCCTTATGTCTGGAAAAAAATGTTTTTCTCAGTTTATTTATTAACCGTATTGAACATTCAATTTTGGATTTTCATTGCACTATACATCAACAGGTTTTATGGATGAAGGCTAGCTTCAGACACTAGATGATGTTATAAACATTGTGACTAAGTTAGTCAATTTTATATCTACACATTACGTGAGATAAACTTAGTATACAATGATTTATTTATGTATAATAATGTGGTTAAGTCATGGAAAAGTTCTTATCAGTTGAGTGTTTAGATGAAATTAGGCTGTTCTTAATGAGAAAATCATTGAAAAATATAATGAATTAAAGGATGTTGAATGGCTTTCAAAATTAATGTTTTTTACTGATATGTGTTCACAGTTAAATGAATTAAATGTGAAACTGCAAGTTTATAATAAGACAATTGTTGTCATGTTTGATTTGATTAAAGCATTTGAAATTAGAAATTTCTAACCATGATGTTATTTCTTACATCTTGAAATATTTTCTAAATCTAAAAAAGTTCTTGACTGATTTAGAATCTTATGAGAAGCCAGATCCAGTTAATGCAAGACTTTTGTGCTATTATTCAATCGATAATTGATGAATTTTCTTTAAGATTTACACAGTTCAGACATTTTACAACCCACATCACAAATGATTTATTTCTTTTCCAATTTCAGAAAGAAGTTTAACATTCATTTAATTTACTCAACTAAAACATCATTTTTACTTTTTTATTTCAATTACAATATATCTTTCCATTTATGGTTAAACGAAGACTTTCACAGATAAAAGATATGAATACATTTTTCAATTCTTTTGTGCATATGTATCGTTTGCTTGATATTGTATTAGAGCATTGTTGTTTTGACTATATATTATCTATCCGTAATTCGGTAATATAAGTAGTAAAAATCTTGAAACTAAAATCAAATATATATATATATATATACCACATACAAAATATCTATTAATTAAATTTCATAAGATTTGAGTTTATGACGTTTGTTCCGTTTTTTTTTTTTTTTGAATTTAACTGCAGTTGAGGCGGGTTAAGGAATTAACTGAAAGTACTTCTCCGGATTGAAAGACTGTATATAATAGTTTATTACCGTGATATTTATTATTTTTATTGTTATTATATATACGCATGAAATATGAAAAATATTATCTGACATGTGTCTTTATTATCCAGCTAACATTTCTTTGAAATCTAAATCCAGATATATAGTTGCAAAAATCCAAATCACTTTTATAATAAAAATATAGACTGTTTATCAATCAGCATTCGTGATTATTTGAAAGAAGATGTATTAAATGTCATTTGTTTATTATTTTTCTTTTTTTTTTTAAAAAAAAAATAAAATAAAAGAATGAGTGAAAAAAGATGTATAAAATTTAAACCATATTTTCATAAATTTATTTAAATCGGTATCTAAATCATTTGTTCTCAACATTTTAATCTGACAGCTTTTTTTTTCTTTTTTACTTTTATTATTATTTTTTTTGACTGTCAAAAATATTGATGTATAAAACAGATTTATATTTTTATGTATATCATCATATAAAAAATAAACAGTTCTAACATTCCAAATTTTCAAGTACTTCAGCAATAAAAGAAAAAAAAAGATGAAAAGTATTTTCAAAAGTTGTTAGATTTAACATTTAATTTAAAAGTGTTTTTAAAAGTGTTAGATTTAACATTTAATTTTTATAATTTCCACGAATTCATTCGATATATACTTAGATCTATGTAAAATTTTTGAATTCTATTAAAATTTATAATTAATAACAAACATTCAGTTTGAGATATTAATTATGCAATTAAGAGCATTTTTATTAAAAATGCAATTAATTCTCTAGTTATTTTTATGCTAGTTTAATTTTATAATATTTGTGCAATATTCATATTGGTATCACAGTATTCCATGTTAATGTACGCATAAACATGTACTGGACTTTATAATAAACTGTTAATTAATATTGATATTAAATAAATGCAAATTTTAATTTAAAATCAACATTCTTTAAATTAAATACGTTTTGAATATTAAAGGGTTTGAATTTTTTTCATGTAATTTTATTTTTCACAACAGTATTGTGAAGCTAAAATTTCAACTGCCTTGTAATTGACTGATTCATTTAACTATAATTCATAATAAAAAATAAAATAAAATTAGATGACCAATGGCATAAGCAATTGGCAAATAATAAGATAAAAGAACAGAAAGATAAAAATAACTATTTCTATTAAAAACAGTATCTAGTTCTTGGTATAATAACATTTTATCTATGAAGTAATTTTCCAGCTCACATAGTAGCCACTTAGCAATGTGATCCAAAACACATTTCATAAGATTTCAAATATAAGTTAAATATGTTAAAAATTATAATTCATCAATTTATTACCAATTAGATATTGTATCTGTTGAATTTTTCCTACATCAATTTTCATTATTAAAACATTAAAAGTTTAGTAATTATTTTTGTTGTCTTAATGTGCATATACATTTTTAAAAAAACATTACTATTAAAATTATTTTGTATTCTATCTATGTTCTTTTAACTCTTTGGCATTTCAATGTTTATTCATCTTCACCCTAAAACAATTTGAGTTAATAATATAACATTTTACTTTAGTATTAAAACTATTATTCAATATTACAAATTCATAAATTATACTTCATTTATTAGAAATGCAAATTTAAAAATGAAAAACATCTTTAAAAAAATCATATCTGAACTTCCAAAATATAGAAAAAAAAAAGAAATAAACTGAAATATGTAAGGATAATTCCTTTTTTTTTTATTAATTGATTATCACAATGCTATTGAAAAAATAAATTAACAAAAACTTTATACATTGAATTTCATTTAAATCATTTAAAGATGACAACAGTTTTGTATTACAGTGGTTAACAGAATGTAGCAATCACCTAATCATTTTTATTGTTACTTAAATTTTTTTAATTTGAATTATTAAAATCTAAACATATTAAAAACAATTTAAGTATAAAAATAAATATATTTATGTTTTAATAATTATTATATAAATATTTTGTAAAAATAATCATAAATATCTAAATAAACTATAAAATTATGCATTTCTTTTTTGCTCATTGCTAACAACAATCAAAAAAATGTTTACAAGATTGTTTACATGCCCAAAATCAAAGGATCTACCAGTCAGTGACCTTCTAGACTTTTGTTCTGTTAACTACTGATATATTCAAAATGGTTTTTTTTTTTTAAACTAATGAATTAATATTTATTTTATTTCCAATTTTATGGTCAAATGAACATAAAACTGGTAAAATAGTGCTAAAGTTAGCTGAAAACAAGTGATTTAAAGCCAAAGTACAGCAACACCATCACAGTATTCCATGATGTACCAAAAGTCAGAATCACTGAATTAAAATTTCATTTAATTTTTGTCAGGTATAAATAATGTATTTAAAACATTTTTTTAAAATCAGATTTTTAAAAAAACATTTTAAATACAATGTAGGTTTTAATTTTTATAAACTACTTTGTCTTATAATTATTTTCTACCAAAATGTAGACATAATTTGAGGCAAATTCTCAAATTTTATTTTAGTTTATAAACATTTATTTTATAATAGAATTCAATAAATTCAATCTGGTTTATTAAAAATCTAAATTTACAAATTAAAAATATTTTTCAAAAATCATATTTGAACCTTCCAAATATTAAAAAAAAAAATACTACAGCATAAACTACATTGAATTATATAATGATACCAATGACTTTTTTTTTAATTTTTTACTTATTGGTCAACTACCCTAAAATAAAAAAAAAAGTATATTAATAAAATCTTTATTGTTTATTAAAGTTTGATCTAGAATGTGAATAAATAATTTTAAAATAATCACAAAGCTAACAAATACTATTCTAAAATATCAAAAATTACAAGTTTAATCCACTATGCTGTTTTTTCTTATATTAAATAAATCATATGATATAATATTAAATAAAATATCTTTATATAACAGCAATAATTGTATATATATAATAATACATACATACAAACTCTTTTTGACAAATATTGATTATTGCCCTTTTCAAAGTGTTGGAATTTTCTTACAATTTCAATCTACATTACATATATAGTGCCATCTAACTAGAATGTAAACAATAATACAATATGTACAAGAGAAAAAAACCCTGTATAAATAATGTATACTTCCATGTGCTGGAACTATTTTACAATTTCAATGTACATTACATAAATAGCAACATCTATCTCTTTCATATAAAATTAATCAGAACAATTTGTAAATGTACATAAGTGATTGTGATTTTTTTAAATCATATCAAAACATTTGTTTTTTTTTTTTTAAAGTGTCATAGCATCGGCCGGGATGCGAACCTGCAACCCGGGCAACTGCCTGCAAGTGCAAATGTAAATTTTTAAAAATAAGTTATTTAAAAAAATATAAACATGTAAACATAAAAGGTTTGTATTTTATTGATATCTATAGAAATATTTTGTAAAATGAATTATAAATATTTAAATAAAGTCCAGAGGAATACTGTTTCTTTGCAGCTTGATCAAAACAATGAGGATAGCATATCCCATATTTGTTACATCCTTAAGATCAGAAAGTGAATCATTCAGAAAATGAACAAAACATGGTGTCTCCTTTGAAATTTACTCTATGAGCTACTGACATCTTCATATTTTTTTAAACCAATGATTTAGTATTTATTTTAATTCACATTTTTATTGGCAAAGTGAATTTAAAGTTAAACAAATAATGTTAAAATGTTACTGAAAAAAAAAATGATTTAAAGAAATTGCATTCAGCTCCATCACAATTCATGATTAAATTCATAGCTTAGTTAAAGGTGATTAATGTTAAAATCTTAGAATTTTGTATAGATCTGTCAATTCTTTATATATATATATATATATATATATATATATATATATATATATATATATATATATATATATATATATATATATATATATATATGTGTGTGTGTGTGTGTGTTTGTTTGCCTAATTATACAGTGCATTATTTGGTTTATTTGTTATATTTTCTGACAACTTAATGTGTATGCAGCAAATAATAATGTTAAATTTTGTAATTAGCATTATAAGTATGTTGAATACAATAGCATTGGTCTATATATTATAGCTATTGTAAATAAAGTCATAATGCTAATTATCATAGTTTAAGCTTAGATAAATTATAAAGGTTTAAAAACAGAGAAAACTAGGGTATTAATATTGTTATGCCACTGCTTAAAATGGGTTAAAAATAAAAAAAATGTCAGATTAATTTAAAAAAGGTATAGGATATTTCCCATATAATATCTTTAATAAAACAATAAGCAATATTAAATTGTTTTAGTACCTTGTATATTTATTCAGAATTTTTTTTAATTTTTAACGTGAAAACAAAGAGTATGTAGATGATGACTAGTGTTAAAATTATGGCTCTAGAAATTAAAAAAAAATATCACCAAGTAAATGAAACATATATATATATTTAAATGCATGCATATAAACACTGCAAAATCAGAAATGATTTGATTATAGAGCAAATGGTGCATTCTCTGTAATATTTGGCTTGTGCAATAATATTTTTCCAAACAAATAAAACAGAAAATTAGAGTTAAAAATTATATTAAAGGTCTATGGAAAAATAAATACTTAAAATATTACTTTGAAAAACTATTGTATCCTTTGTAAATGTAAAAAAAAACGTTTTAAGAAAATAAGATAATTGACAGGGTTAAAGAATTTTAAATGTTAGTAACAATATCCTGGGTTGAGGAGAAAACTAATCTAGTGACCTTTGAAACATTTTTTCATCAACAGGTAATGTATCTACAAAAAATAATAATAATAAAGTATGCAGTTGAACTTTGGAGTCTGAGAATGGAAACTAAGTTGAAATTTAGTTAGTGAAATTTAATTAAAAATTAAAATAAAAAATAATTCTACTGCAGAGACCATAAAATTGACAACTTTAATTTAGCATTGAAAAAAGTATTATTTAGTATATTTCTCAATCTATAGATACCTATAATGACATTATTATGCCTCACAGGATATCTGGCTGAAGGCTCCTAAAATATGCAATGCTATGTTGAAAAAAGTTGGAAGAATGAGTTCTGACATAATTCTCTTTTGCCCATTTGATTACCTGGCATAACTGAACTATAAAAGTGATCTTCTGAATTGCTGCCTATAGTTAACTTAAAAACCTCTCATCATAATGGATTTATGAAATAATAAGCTGACAAATATCAGAATTATTACACTAACTTTGGTAATTCCAATCTAAAAAAAAAGTCAACTCTTCTAATATGCTACTGACAATTTTCATGATATATATATATATATATATATATATATATATATATATATATATATATATATATAATATATATATATATTGTGCCCTTTTGTATGGGTCACCATTTAATTTTTGTGCTAATCTATTAAAAATTTTAAATTTAAGATATATTTGAATATGTGATGTTGATTTTGCTTATGGTAATATTTCAAAAGGTTTAATTAAAGCAATCTATGAGTATTTGATATGTAAAATTGTGCTGATATTGAGAGAGACACTTTAAATGATGATGATTATAATATATAGTTGGAAAAATGGCCATAATCAATACTGCATTAATAGATTTAATAAATAAATATTTAAAGCTAAAGTATTTAAAAAGACAAGTTAAAATTAAATGCATATATTTATTGTTGATAAAATAATGATATAAAAGAATATAAATATTTTTAATTATTATAAATACTTAAATAGAAGATTAATATTTGATTTTAATGATATCAAATAATTATTTTAAAATTTAGTATAATATCTTATTTATTTTAAAAATATTTATTTTAAAAAATGCAATTGTTAGTTTATTTTTAGACTATGACAAGCGTTTCTTGTGTTGTAGAAAACAGATGTTAGTTAGATATGCACACACATGCTTGGAAGATGTCTCGTAAAGTTGCAAAACTATTTTTAAAATCATGTTATAAAATTTATAAATAATATGTGAACTATCGCGAGATAAAAATAAAGATATTAATGTAGAATATTAAATTTGATTTTAAAAAAATATTGCTTTAAAAATATAACGTATAAAAAGACTTAGTGTATTTTAAATAATTTTATAGAACTTTAAAGTGATATAAAGTAAAAATATGTTTTTAAAAAAATATTTAATAGATGTAAATAAATGATAAAGATTATTTTAAAATTTGATAATGTAATAAATATTAAATGTTAAATAAGTCATTATTTATTTTTAAATTTTGTGTTGTTGGTAAATATGTAAATAAGCCAGCAAGTTGATTGTTTAAATGTACCAATCAGATGGGAAGTTTCTTCCGGTATAAAAGCTCAGTTCAATTGTTAGGAGAGGACTCTGTGATTGAATTTTAAAGTTAATTGTGTTATTAAAAAATAGCTAAGTAAATTTTATAGACGCTTTTAAAATCATTTTTCAAAATTATAAGAGTGTCTTGTAAATAATTTATAAAAGTTTTAAATGATAAGCATGCAGTGTTAAGTTAATTTTTTCCCTATCAGTCGTCTCTATTTAAGCTCAATTTGCAAGCAAATAATCATGGAAACATCATATATAGTGAAAATATATCGGAAACTTTACCTTAGAAATATGACAAACGCTGGATTAGTTCGGAAAATTACGAGATGGAGAAAAGTAATATTTTGGACAGTATATAATTTTAAAAGCTAATTGCTATTGACTATTAGAAAATTAAATATTTTAAAGAATAAAATACTTCTTTATAAAGAAAGTATTTTTGTAAAATATAAATTTAAATATATATCTTAAGGAAAGATATTAGAAATAAAAGTAGTTTTATAAATACTTGCCTTGTTAAGTCTTTATGTTTAAAAGACTGAATATTGACAATTTTGAAAGGCAAATAAATTGAAAATATAATTAGCTAAAAGTCTTAATATAATAAAAATTATTATATTGAAATAATTTAAACGCTGGTCGTTTTAGATGAAGAAGCTTATTCTTACCTGGATATTTTGTTAAGAAATGCGCAAGTAATACGTGGACGTCCCAGTTAATTTAAAATAATTAAATGATAATTTTTCATAAACTATAGACTAATTTAAGATAATAACTTTAAATAATATTTTTAAAGAACTGAATCCGGATCAGATAAACTATTTTAATTTATTATATTTTATGGAAGAACTGATTAATTTTATTTTATTTTAAAAGAACATTTTTCATTTTTCATAAACTTTTAAAAAAACACGTGATGGACCGGAAAACGGAAATGGTGTTTTAGTGAATGTGTACCTAGGATTAAAGAACTATTATGGTGAAAAGAAGACATCGCTGGAATTACGTAATATGAATTCTGTTTTATTTATCTAATATAAAATTTAAATATTATTAATCTATTAAAAATAAGATAGGTACATTTCTTAAAATAATAACTAAAAATAATATAATGATTAATTGCATAAGTTTATTTTATAATTAATATAACACAGAATATTTTAAAGAATGATCGTGAGTGTAAATGTGAATTATTTTATGAAGCTGTAATTCCGAAGAATATTGGAAGATGGACTGTACATTAAATCATTATTGATGGTAAAAATTGTAATAATAATAATAATAATATGTATTTAATATGTTTTCTTTAGATCAACCAAATATTATGTTATTGTTTTGAATGAATGTATAAATATTTTTTAAAAATACACACACATTATATTGGCAGTGACAGTTTTATTTAAATATGCATAATTTGAATTTATGATATAAATATGATACAACATTACATAAAAGCTTAGAAATAATTATATGATTCTTTCGTAAATAAATTTTGATATTTTTTATGTTATAGTATTAGAATTATATTTATTATTTATAAGTAATTATTTTTTTTATTGCAAATTAGGAAGAGAGTTAAAAGTCTGTATTTTATTTTTGTTTATTGGATAAATTACGTTAAGTTTTATGGAGAAGTTTATATTTGGATTGAAGGTTTACCAAGTATAGATGATGAAGTATAAATAGTTTGGATAATTAATATTTTATTTAGAGTTGAAAGTTGTTTTCCGGAAATTTTAAATAAGTTTAGAGGATGTTTTTGTAGATAGAAATTTATTAAGAAGGAGTAGTATAACACATAAAGTAAAGTAATAATTTCACATAGAAAAGAATCATAGAATTTATCTAATATAATACTTTATGAATTTGAAATTAATGAATGATTTAAATAATATTATTATTTCAACAACACATATATGTAATGCATATTTGATAAAACCTGTAGCATGAATTGCATTAAGTGAAATATAAAGTTATAATCAATTATTTGTTATTACATTACACAGATACATTAATTTCTATATTATAATATTAAAGTAGTACTAATAGTAAAGTGAACACATACTATTACATTATGGAATGAATAACATTAATACTTAATTGATGTAGCAATTTAATTATTAAAGTTTAATTGTTTACATATGCTACATAAACAGTATTTACATAAAATTATGTGTAATAATTGAAGCTTACTGAAATGTATTTAAAGTGTAAGTTCGAAAATACTTCAATGTTATTAGTACAGCATTTTAAAAGAATGTAAATTATGTATTAAGAATATAAGTTGGTAACAGTATAAACATTTTGTATTATTATTTTCTTATATTTTTATTTTCTTTGTTTTCTAATTTGAACTGTAAATATTGTAAATAGATTCTTAATTAAAGTTAATGTAAATAAATTTGTTTAATTTATTTTAAAAGTGTGTCGAGTTCATTATTTTGCACCACAGCATTTGACAGCAGATAATTTGAATAAACATAATATTTGCACAATGTGAATTTATTAATATTATTTAGAAATAAATACAATATATTCCTGATTATCATTTTATGAGAATTGATTGACATTAACATATCATATTACAATGGTCATAGAGTAGTTATAATGCATAATATAAGAGTACAATATTATCTATTGCCACAGATTATTAAAATATAAGATTTTGATCTATTCTAAAATTAAGATACTATATGAAAATAAAAGATATACATATTATTATTTATTTAATGATTGATGATATAACAGAAATAGATAAGATTAAGTTATACCCTAAGATTAGTATTGAGTATTATTATTATTAGAATAAGTTAGGTGTATTTAGGTTTGATATAAAATCCCTTATCATACTTATTTACATGAGTTATCATTACTTTAAGATAATTAGAAGAACCTGAGATTATTTAATTATATTTTAAAATTAAAAGTTAAGATTTATTTTTATTATTATTAAAGATAATTTATTTTATTTTAAAAGCCATAAGAATGCTGTAGATGTAGTATTAAGTTAATAAGGAGGTAATAGTATTCTTATGCCATTGAGACAATGTCTTGGGAGATATTGACTCAATGTAAATCTACTTATTGCTTTGTAACTTTACTTCACAGTCTCATGATTTTGATAAATACTTATTTAATTAATACATAATAAAGAAGTATATTGATTTTGATAATTGATAATAAATTTAATTAGAATATGATAATATAAAAGTATGTTAAAAGTAGATATGCAAATTTTTATTAAGCATAACAATTCAATTGAGCTAGTTGTATTTCAAATTATATTATATGTCGAGAAGTGAGGGTACAATATATATATATAATTGTTATAACAGATACATAATTTATAAGTCAAGAATTGCCAAATTTATTATTATAAGAAATATAGTGATTACTTTCATTTCTTTGCTAGTACAAACATATGTTTTTTTTCTTCTTATAAAATTTTGTGGGTGGTCTATATTATATAACGAGATCTAAAGGGAAACCTTTATGTAGAAAAAAATTTAGGTTTTTGATTTATTTTTTCCTTATTCTCTTTCTCTTTTTTTTTCCTTTGCAAAGTAAATTAATTTATCATTATTTATTATTACTATGTAATCTTTATTATGTTTAGAATGGAATACATTTGATAAATATATGAAAATATCAAGATTAATAGAGAAATAAATTTTAAAAGACATTATAACAATCTTTTATAAGAGTAAAAAAATGTTCATATAGTATACAGTTCAATTTTCACTATTATTAACTGACTATTAATTACATTTAGGAACAGTCCCTTGCATCACCTCTCAGTCACTTTTGGCTGCAAAATCATCATTTTACATTTATTTAGTAGAAAATTGCATATATAAAATTTTAGTTCCAAAAAAATCCACATTTGTCAATAATTTTTGAAAAAAAATCAGTTTTTTATTGCTGTCTATTATTACATAATACAGCCTCTTGAGCTTCAACTATTGTCCATTAGAGAAGTCAAAATAAAATATTTTATGAATGTTTTATGCTTTCACAATAGATTTTGAAGTAAATAAAATATACTTCTGGTAATTTTTTACATTGATAATTAAGTTTTTACATTCATTTACTTAAATATAAACTTTGATTTGAAAATGTTTAAATTTTAGAAGGAAAATAATCAAGGAAACAAAATAGCTTTTAATTGCTATTCAAGACAAGTGTATAACACTGACTAGTATTTGCATATTAATGACATATGATGTTCTAGAAAAATATAATTATTTTTCATAAATATTTAAATATTTTATCATTACTTTTTACATTATATTAACTAATAAAGTGACTATATTGATTAATAATATGTCTAAATTTAGATTTTTATTTAAAATATTGAATTTTAAATGAAAAAAAAAACAAAACAAAAATGAATAATCAGAGATAGTAATTTCTAAGACAAAAAAAAATCACCTGCAATGTCACGTAATGATTAATTGAAATAAAATTCTTTTGTTTTTCTGGAGGTTCTCTTTCATATGTTTTTCTTGTATTTTCTTCAGTTATTAACATTATTTTAAATTTTTCATTACATTTTCCCAATTTGAATATGAACTGATAGATTTTGAGAAGCTAAATTAAAAGTTCTGTTTATTGAGGGTTATAATTTTTTGAATAGAAGCATACTCCAAATGTAATTGATGAATAACATTTCTTCAGACTTTTATGTACTTGACCAATGAAATTAATTCCCTGGTTTTCCCAAAAAAAATCATTAAGTGAAGGGTTACCTGTTTAATTTCTTTTTGTATATGTGTGAATCTTATCTCCATAATATACCCATATATTTATTTGTTAAAATAATTGTGAGAAGTAAATTATTCTTAAATATTTACTATGATTTATGCTCAACTAACACCTAAAAACTTTTAAAAAATTCACATTCAAATCAGTAAAAATGCTATTTTAAGCACAGAAATGGTGTTCATGTTAAAAAGATTTTACCCTATTTATTTACAAAGAAACGTTACTAGATGATCCTTAATTGATCGCAGTAAGTAGACAAAAAAATCTGAAAATTATTTATTAATATCAAAAAAATTAACTGTAATTTACTTGCAAATAAAATATTCAATTTGATCTTTTTTAAAAAAATGACACATTGCTTAGAATATTAATGTATAATTAACTAGTCTGCCTTGTATTGCATCAAGTTAACTTCAAAGTAAAGATGGTTATCGTTATCAAAATGTAAGCAACAATTATTAATAAGAAAGTGAAATATCCCTATTTTATTGTATTCATATTACCTTAACATGAAATAATATATTTCCAAAAGAATTGTGATAAATTTGAACATAAAATCTATTACAAAAATTTCATCATCATATTAATATATATATATGATGAATTAAATATTTCCATGGATTTTTATTATAATAAAAAATAAACATAATGGTATTATATCCATGTAAACACAGATAACTTTTAGCTTTGATATTGCAATAAACTATTGATTACTACTGACTGACAATCCCTGAAGTTAAACAAATTTTCTTATTAACCTATAAAAGCTACAAATAAAAATCTTGAACTTATGATGTAGTTCTAAATTTTAAGATAATAATTTGAAAAGTATGACAGAATAAAACAATGTTGACTAACAATTTCTCATTATCAGTCTATTGCTTATTTATTTAAAGTACTTTCATGCAGAAAACACTACATGCTTAGTAATAATAGTAACAATAAATTAAAAAAAAAATCTTTTTGTTTATTAAACTATATTTTTATTTAAAATTGTAATACAAAATACTAATACATTATAATTTCATCTGAATTTGGTATAGATATGTTTTTACCACAAAATGTTAGCTATTTTTCTCCAATGAATGTTGGTACAATATATGATTATTTAGAATAAAGATGTAAATTCTTTTGTTACATCCCTTTTAATTTTGGCATCTGCATAAATTTCTATGCATCATGCATTCAGCATGCATTGATTTCTTTAGTTCTAGCACTATGATTTAGCTTTATATGAAGTAGTTTCCCCATAACTATATCACTTGTAAAATTCATACATAATACCATACTTTACATAACATACTTTTTATCTCACATGTATGTTGTTCTGATATTTTTAACATGTATAAACTGTTTGTACAAACCTATGTATAATTAATTCAATTAAAAAGTATATACATTAAACACCAATAAAAAAAATAAAAAGTAAAAGACTATATACAATATATTAACCATATCCATACATTATGAATAGAAGCAGTTCTAGTATTTTTAACATGTATACTGAATATATACATCTAATAATTTACTTAGGAACTAATTAATCTCATACTCGAAAGACAAAACATTAATATATTAGGATTCTTTATTTTTTAATGTAATAATTATTGTTGATGAAATATAAGAATAGAAATAAAAAAAAGTTTTTTTTTACATTAAATGCTTTTATTTACCGTGCACTAAAAAGAAAAAAATGTCTTCAATCACAATTGCAATTTTTAGATTTAACTTTAAATAAAAGCATGTGGGATCCAAAAATTAATTGAATGAATCTCTTGTTATAAAAAATAAGAATTAAATTAATTAATTTCTGGATCACCCATGCTTTTATTTCAAGTTAAATCTAAAAACCACAATTGTGGTTGAAGAAACATTTATTTCTTTTTAGTGCATGGTAAATAAAAGCATTGAATATTACAAAAAATATCTCTATGATTTTTAACTTTTTAATGTTGGCACAATAAATAAAAATGTAAAACTAAATTTTAAACTGATTTGACACTTATATTCCAAATGTATTCCCCTTATGTATATATCATATTTAGTATGTGTATATAATAATATACAAGTGATTAAAATTATGAAATATTCTTAAGTGAAAAATGTTTGACATTTTTGCTTTTGACTGGAAAATTGTTTTTATTTTTTTAAAAATGCATACCAAAATTATATTGTAAATGAACTTAACTTAATATGTATAATTTTGTGTTAAATCAATTTCATGCATATAGTATGTATATATAACTAGATATTTCTGCAGTAAGTTAATATGTATACTCTATGTAAATATCATATTAAGTATGTGTACTTAATTATATATGTAAAATAAATCAGTAAACTTTTGTTTAAAATTAGTTGACATTTTTTCTTTTTATTTAAAAACAATTTTTTTTAAAAAAAGCTTAACAAAATTATAATATAAATAAACTTTCTTACTATTTAAATGAGACTTACTATAGCAACCCAAAAAATCATGATCATTATTTAAAACACTGAAGCTTTCCCCCTCTTCTATATCTAAGAAACTAAATCACTTATTTGAAACATTAATATGCCCTATCACTTTCATAGAATTAAAAAAAAATGTACAAAATTTCAACAAAGTATATTAAATCTCAATTTTAAAATGTTATTAAAATGGGAAAAAAATCTCTATACTTACATCTCATATGTCTCACTTAAAACAAATGAAAGTTCTAAAAAAAAATTTTAATTTTCAAATTACAAAATATTCAATATTTTCCTATTGGCTATTATATATCCAAGAAACTAGAAGACCTACTGAAAAGATTAGCATCCCATATGGATTATCCTGGTATAAATTAGCTATATATCAAATTTTTTTATAAAACCACAATTTTAAAATTTCATTCTAATTTAAAAAAAGCAAAAGTTTACAAACAAACACCAACTCCAATAAAAGCATTTAAAAAATACAATGCCTAAGTGATGATCAATCCATAAAATTCAAGCTATTATACTTGTTTGAATAAGATAGCAGCAGCTGCAATATGAAATAAAAAGTTAAAATATCTTATTAATTTTAATTTTTTAAAAAAATATTTTTAAAATCAAATACTATAAAATCATAGATGTTTTGTACATGAATATGACAAAAAAAAAACTGCATTTGCATAAGTTACAAAAAAAAAAATCCATCTATCTAGATATGCTTCATTTATTATTTGTATACATATTTATTCTGACACACATTTGCAATGGTACAATTTCTTTGATAGTTTTTGCTTATTCTTATGATTAATATTTAATATTGCAAATTACTTTTCCTTATAATTCTAAAATATTTTATTGTAAATAAAGGTAATTTTTTAATTTTAATTCATAATAATATTAAATTATTGATTGTACAAACTTTCATAAATCTATTACTTTTTAAAGGGTAAATGCTTTTTGAAGTTTGCCTTTTAAAACTTTAAAACATAAATAAAATGATAAAGAGTAACCATGGGCTCAGTATTTCAAAGCCCTACTGAATGTCTATCATATTACAATTGACACTTTTCTAATCAATTCAGCTCACTAATAGCTTTGATACTCATTTATCTATAAATACTCAATAAATATCTAAAGAAAATATAGGCTAGCTACCTATAAAAACAATCCTAAACCTGTTTGTGATTTAAAAACAATCTAAAAATTTTCACCCCAAAAAATACAAACAATAGATTGTGGTAAAGCAGAGATATACTATTCACTACACCACAAATTCCTTCATTTTTAAAAATAGATAAACTGATATAACAATAAATATATATTTTTAAAAAATATTTAGATTGAAAATACAAAAACTAAAAATAGATATCAATTCATTGTTTTGTTTCACTGAATTAATTTCTTTAAATCACCAAAAGCAATATTTTAAGAGTTATCTTTTAATTTCAATTTTACTCTTTTATTCAGTTGTATAAATGGTTACTTAATTATTGGTCATTTTATCATTTTCATTAATTTTTGTTTTATTAAAGTTTTATCTCATAAAATGTAGGCAATTGAATTATTTATTTATTAAATAATTTTATCTTGAAATATAGATTTCAATTTTGATAACAGCTTTTATGTAGAAAACAAAAAGCTATAACTTAATATAAAGTGCTTATCAATTTCAAATATATATATATATATATATTATAATGTAATATTTTTAATGAATGTTTAAATAAAAATATTTGTGTGTAGTTATCAATTTATAATTATTTAATCAGAAAGCTCTTAATTTAGGATAATGGCTAACTCCACACAAATATTCGCATATACATAAATGTATATAAACATCTTAATCACAGACAATAACAAACAATTCCTGTTTGCCTGCTTTTAGTTAAAGCTTTTAAGATATAGAAGTTTTATTTATTAAACCAGCTGAAACAAAAAGATTATATAATAATGAAATATAAAATGCAAATGTATAGGTGCAAACTCTTCTTAATCAGGATAAAATTACAAGCAGAACAATTAAAAATATTTTTACAACCAAGCTACTATTCCAACTAAATACTGAAATATATATGAAAACCAAATATGGAAATCTAAAAATTAATCCTATAATTCAAAGATAATGTAAATTCACTTCAAAAGATTCACTACACATATAAAAATCTATAATACTAAAAGGAAGCTTTTTACTGAGCACAAAGAAATTAATATTTACAGATTCAATAGCATAGCAAACTGAATTTGATTTATGTAGTTATTACTGTCTCATCTACAGATTTAAAAATATCCATGCATCATTGTATATATTCATTTTAAAAATTAAATTAAAAAGCTTCTGGTGGCAGAACTGACAGATTTTACAAAGACTGTAGTGAATCTGTCTCATGATTTAAATATCTATAAATTTCTTTGTAAATAGTGACCTGTTTAAAAATAAAAAATCCATATGCTAATTAAACAAACAAATACAATTGTAGACTTAATTATTTTAGCATAAGATACAAAGAAGATATGTATCAAGATTTATTTTAACCCTTAATCTTGAATATAGAAATAGTAAAAATAATAATAATACACAACTTAAAATTGAAAAAAATATATAGGTAGAGAGAATGTGGAAAGTCGGGACAATTGCTAGTCTCCATATTAATCAATTAAATTCACAGAAAAATAACGTGGATAATTTTTTTTGTACTTCAAAGTCAAATATGTGTGAAGTTAACAACATTTTGTTACCTATTGTTCAAAATTATAGAAGTTAAACTGAGTTAAAAACTAAGAACATTTATTCTGATCTATATGGTAATCAAGAGAAAAGCTTAATTTTGCAAGATTTCCGTGCTATATTAATTATTGTGAACTGATGAAAAAAATCTTCGATCTCTCTATATATTTTCCAAGCATAGATCTATTTTATAAATGTATGTAAGCAAAAAATACCAACTATCAAGACAATTTTCTTAAAGATTGCAGGAGAGAATAAAAAGTTAAAAAACAAAAGAACTATAGGACTTCAAAGAAAAGCAATGTTTCTTTATTTTAAAAACTTTTGATTACAATTTAAAAATAATAACATGATTTGTAAGAAAAAAAATTAAAATTAATATTTGATTTTTTTTATATATTAGAACACACAAATATGTGTGCACTTATTATATGTATGGTAATTATTTATATTTTATTACAATAAAATAATGTTCACCTATAGATTTAACCAATTATTAACAAATAAAATATTATTTGTGCATTATACACTCAAGGTTGTGTATGTAGCTATACATGCAGACATATGTCTAAATCCATTCACTATTTATATATTAAAATATAATATTTATTAGCATAATAAAAATCAAAACGTTTTGCATTATCATACATGCACATGTGTGCATACATAAGTATTTATTTAATATAATCGAAAATGTATATATTTGTAAATTACAATTTAAATAATGCTACTTGTATAGTTCTAATTGTCTATGGAAACAAAAGTCAGAATGATCTATAATGTAAACTTCATGTTATTATTATTACTTCTAATTAATCAATGAATTTACTAATCATTAAAAAGAAGCAATTTAAAATTAAACACATTCCAGTAAATATTTCTCAATTAATAGGAAAAAATAGACGTCAGTGCCATACTCTTATTTTTTAATTTTGAACAATTAATTTATTTAATTTATAAATGTTTCCTTCTTTAAAAAGTAGCGAACAGAGCGTTAATAATTATTATTACTATTTTTTTTTTAAAAAAAAAACATTTAATATAGTTGAACATATATATAAAAGGAATGGGTGGGTGGGAGTAATTTAACTGCTAATACTTCCAAAATATTATTAAAAAATTTAAAAAAAAATCTTCATAAATTGGTAAGAATATTACAATAAAAAAAGATAGGAAAATAAATATTTGTTATTAAAAATGGTGTAGTGATACAAAAATAAGTTTAATATAAAGATAATAACGAAAATAATATTAAAATTAATAGTTGTTTAAGATTTACTATGTTTACAGCAAAAGATGGCTTTTAATTACGTAGTATGTTATCTAAATTAATACACTGTACAGGCTTACACACACCTGCCCATATATAATATAATATATAAGGGAAAACATTCAATCATTAGATTTTCAATGAAATGGATGGCTGAAAAGTTGTGGGTTGGAGTAGTTTGAAGCCTGTCCATTAAAGTATGAAGATTGACTAAAGCAGAGCACTGATTGTATATATGTTTGGAGATAATAATCTGGACCAAATAAATGGTGATTGCTGGTTTAGCATGAAATACATATATTGGTGATTATTTATCTTTTCAACATGTGTATGATCAGGTGGGTCAGCTATATGAGATAGCATGGAGAGTTGAGGGTAGTATGTTATGCTAAAATAAAATTTTTATAAAAGGTAATGTTGAATTATTAGTACATAGTCTCTTAAGCATCAAAATCATTAATCAACAAAAGTAGGAAAACAAAAATGATGACATAAAAAATTCAAATTATATTTACATTTTTTACTAATCTTTTTGAGCTACTGATTATACTTATCATGCACTGAAATCCTTGACAAATTTTATAAGAAAGATTGTATCTTTTTTAAAATCTTCATTGCTTTCCTTCTGTATTGCTTCGGTTTTATCTATTTATTTTTCTTAATAATGATATAAAAATCTAGATAGATTAAAAATAATAGAAGATGGTGTTGTTACAATCATATTAATATTCAGCAAACATATACAAAATTACATTAAAAAATTTAATATACACAGCATGTTCCAGTGAAAAAAAGACTAATTCTCTCTCCAAGCTTCATATAACACTAATAATGAATTAACACAAGTAAAAAATTTAAGGCACTAGCATGTCTGGATCATAATATGTGACAAAAATTGCGACAGTGCTTTCATATACTTCACAGATCATTTTAAATAATTTCCCTGTCATAAAAAAAACATTTTATGATTCATGGATTGCTCAGTTTATATGTTTCAATAGCAGTTTCTGCAAAATTTAAAAGAAAATTCAATGTTAGGGCAATATTCTATCATGACTGAAGATAAAAAATGCTAACATTTCACTGTAATAACTTATAATCCAGACAAGCTAGTATTTAGAAAATTTTGTGATGAATAGCTAAACTGTATCACTAGATATCATGATATGATTCAGAGATGGTGGTACAGTCAGCTTGGAAAAAAAATATCAGTGATATCACTCAGCATAATTATCATTCTTATGGTCATAAGAAATTGACATGAACTTCACATTACATTGATGTTCATAGGAGCAATCAAGTTTAACATATAATCTTTATCTTTTAGTTAAAAATAGCTAGATATACATTTACTTAAGAAAGTACATTCATTAATAGAGATGCTTATAAATTTACTATTTAAAAAACCCATACCTTCTAGTGACCTAAAATAATTTCCAAGTTTCAACTGTTACACATGTAAACCCCAGATAATTAGTAGGGAGAGACAGATATTGTGATTTACTATATGGCCCTTATACATATATAAGTTCATTAAATAAATAAATAAATAAATAAAAAAAATTGATGTAAATTCTATCATGGCTACTTTATGATCATCCATTATTTTGAATGTATATATTTCAGCATGAGAAAGGAGAAATGATATCATGATGTGCATAAATTCTTCAAAGATCCAAGTTATGTTTAGAGAGAAACTAAAGTAATTCATTCAATAACATCATGTGAAGGGTCATAGATTTTAAAGAAAAGAAGGGATATGCACTCAATCATTAAAATGCAAAAATATTTTAATAAGTGATAAAATCATAATTATATTAGAGGAAGCAATGTAAAAAATAAATTCATGACAAAATTGTGATGCTTGATAATTTGAAAAGGTGGAAAATAATGACAATGGAAGATAAAATCTTTCAGTTATATGTAAATAGTAATATTATTACAAGTAGTCCTGTCTAAAACAAGCTATGTACAAGCTGGTCTTGAAAATGATCATATCTCAGAGTAACCCAATGAATATAATTTATTTTGTATTGAAATTAATAAATTACAAACAACAAAACAAAAATTAATTCATTCAAACAGCATTTTTCAGAAATAAAAATTATGGAACATTATGTACAAAACACTAGCAGATTTCCTTAACATAAGACTAAATACAGACATACTAGTATTTTGAAAATTTTGTGAATAGCTAAACAGTATAACAAGGATCTCACTCGTCGTGATTCAGAGGCTGAATATTAACAAAGTGTAAAACATATATATGAAAATAAAACATTGAGCTAATCCTACACAATAAAAAGTATTTGAATAAATTTGGAAAATATTTTATCAACATTCAATTAAAAAGTTGATGCCCATGTGAATATATTCAATATACATAATATAAATCTGATAGTCCCACTATTTTTGCCTTTGAAAAACTTAATTTTACTATAGAATAAATTATCAAAAACATATTTTGACTAATATATATATATTTACAAAAAGAGTTTTATATATTCTCACATCTCATATTTTCTGAAAGAAAAACACAAATAAATTTGAAATAATTAATATAAAAATGTTATAATAAACACTTTTATTCATTGTGCACTAAAAAGCCAAAAAATAATTGATTTATTCGAACACAATTAGGATTTACTTGAAGAAAACAATTATTTTTTTAGCTTTTTAGTGCATAGTAAATAAAACTTTATTATAAAATATTTTTTATATGTATTATTTTTAACTTTTTAGCATTTCAAAACTGTTTGTAATTATTTCTATTTAAAATGGAGAATAAAAATGTCACAGTCTGTGCAATATTTGAAAGAAAATTAGCATGCATTAAAAATCGATTCAAATATCATTTTGTTTATGAGAGAAACATTTTTTTTAAAAAAGCAACTTTTATAATCAAGAGAAAGTAATCTTTGTTTTTATTTCTATTTAAATTTATCATAAACATTTTATAGTATAAGCTTTTTTTTTAAAAAAAAAAGTATTTAAAAAATATACTGCTCTCTCTCTCTTACATATCACTGTAAAATTATTGAACTGATATCGATGTGTTTGGAATTTGATCTGTAAATACCATTGTAATAAATAAATGACTGCACAATCCTGAAATGCTTCAATGTCATATCACATTGCCATGAATTTCAATATGCGTAAAATTTTAAAGAAATCCATTTGACAAAAATATGTTAAAAGTAAAATTTTAAGGAAATCCATTTGACAAAAATATGTTAAAAGTCAATTACAAAATTTAAAATAAATGAAAGTGTTTTTAAAAAGTCAAATCTAAAGAAAATATTTGAATTTTTATAACATAAAAAATAAAAACATTTTTTGTATGACAAGTCATTGCTTAATAATAATATTTTTTTTTATAATAGTTGATGAAGGAAATAGTAGATTGTCACAGATAATGAGCAAACATTTAGTGCAAAATATGATACTCATCACCAAAAACTCTTTAAAACATAAAATATCACTTTACATTAATTTAAAGATTAATTAGTTTAATTATTTATTCTTTTTTACTGAAGTTAATAATGGAAAACAAGATTTTTTAAAACATATCTCCTATTGATAATGTCTACTGATAATAAAAATAAATTTAACAAACTGTTGATCAGAAGCCATAACTATAAATAAAAGTAGAACTTAAATAAAATTATATACATAAAAAGAAGCTCTGGCTTAAAAGATAAACTTTCTTTGATTAATACTCATCTATGGAAAATTTAAAAAAACAATCAATTTAATCCATTAAATGAAACTGCTATTATTTATTCATTGTGTGAACAAGACAACAATTATAAAAAATACTTTTACAGAAAGTCATAAAGCAAAATGATACTTTTAAATAGATCCCATTATTGAAAGTTGCAAATCTTAGATAGTCAGACTTTTTTATTGAAAGAATACAGACAAAACAAGTGCAAACCATATTAATATATATTTTTTCCTCCAATGGAAAAAGGTTCTTATAAATTTAGCAAATGAGAAATTAAAAAGAATGTATTTAACAACAGTTTTACTTTCTTCATATCAACCTCCATCGTAATCGCCAACTCAATGACTTGCTCTAAAAGGATCACTTATCTTAGCCATTTTATATCCAAAATTGTTTGTGTTTGTTTGTATTATTTAAATAATACTAGCATTTATTTATATTACTTTGTTTTTTTATATATATTTCATACATACATAATAAACTATTCACTATTGTTTTAATATTTAATACATGTTTGTACATATATATGTAAAATTAATTTGTCAAAAACATTTAATAATAATAATTGAATGGTTAGTTATTTGATAGGTGATATGAAAATTGAGAACCAGAAATAAAAGTTGAGGTTTGATCTAGGAATTTTCAGTTTTTGAGTCAACTGTCTGTTATTATGCTAGACTGTACAAAGCATAAAGAGAGTTTAATATTTTTTTAATTATTTGGAAAAGATATGATATAGTGAAATGGTAATTTTGAGAGGATTTTAAAGAGAGAAAAATATAACTGTAAAAAGAAATAGTTATTAAATAATTTGTTTATGAAAAAGTATTTCTGCAAAATAAATTGCCTTCTTGCAACACAAAAAGTATTTTCTAAATTGCTTTTATAATAATAAAATTAAAACTAAAGTAAATTCAGTCTATGAGACTTGCTGAAAGATAGCACTGCAGTATTGCAAGTAAAAATAAACTTATTCAAATACACTATTAATGAATTTCTATAAAGCTTGGGATGAACATATATTTTTGCTTAATTGGATTTAGAAGTAATAAAAAAACTAACAATAAGAATTGCAATAATTAAGCAACTTTTTATTAAGATAGCAGATTAGTCTGAAATCCTCAATGCTTTTGTGACCCATTTCATAATAAAGCAGTTATCTGGTCTGCATGGTCAGTAATAACATGAACAATATTATGTCAGTTCAAGTCAGCAGATTCATTTTATTCTACATGGCAAGCATAAATCAACAATATTTCTTTATGTTATCAAAAATGAAAGTCTAATGCTATTTTTTTTCCTAAAAGATATTTTCAATAATAAATACAAGATATATTTTATTTTAAAAATTATTAAAGCACTGAAAACTCAAATGATGGAAATTAAGAATTTTTTTTGCAATATATTAGTAAAGGTACAAAGATAAGTAACTTTTATTTCTCAAGAGTTCTAAAAAAAGATTTTGATAAAAAATATGCTAAAAACTAATTTTATTTTGTTACAAATTCTATTCAAACTGATGATTATATATAGAAAAAATTAATCATTCTTTATCAAAATCAATAATATTTGAGACATTAAATTCCCAAAACTTATTAACTATAATATTTTTACCATTATCATTAATAAATAGATATTGAATTGAATGATTATTATTTTTTATTAATATTATAGTTGTTATTGCTGCTGCTCTTCTTCTTCTTCTTATTATTATTATTATCATCATCATCCAATCCCAATATAAAAACCAAAACCAAGAATCACTTTTTGTAAATTCTTTTTTGAGGTTATTTTTCACATAAATTCATAATTTTATTTCTAATGATACATTATTAATAGCTTCTTTATATAGTTTACAAAAAAATCCCAAAGTTATTTCATTTATAAATATATTTCTTTATACAAGAGCCTTATCACAAAATGACTCATTTCTAAAAATCTGCTTATTTGTATGTATACACAACATCCCAGCCTTGTAAATTAATAGTAATATTTTCTGATCCCCATCTTTAAAGTAATAATACCTCATATTTTTGCACAGATAAATTCCAACAAAGTGTTTGTCCAATTCTTTATCATATCTTATTTTCTTGCCTATCCTTGTTTTAGTTTTAGCAACTCTTTTATTAACCACATGCTGCAGTCTATCATATATTTTAAAAATTCTTTTTACAATTTTTATAAAAAAAGTTGAACATCTCTCGAATGCCTTTCTACTTGTTTTTGAATTTGCTTTAAAATATATAATATCTTTTTATGAACACATATTGCATCATTCTCATTATGAAAAACTATCAATTTCTTGGGTAAACTTTCTTCCTTTTTTGTATATTTTATAATTTCATTTTCCAATAATTTACAGAATATTATTGGTTTATTCAGAATAATTATATTTAATTATTTTTTTAATATTTACCTTCTATTTTAAAAATACAACATTTGTCTTCTTTTTTTCCGCCATTTATTTTCATTATTTTTGGCTTTTCCTTACTAATCTGAAATAATATTTCTTTGACAATTTTTACTTAAGACTCCACAGTATTTCCATGTTTTCTCTATTTTTAAATATAAAAATATAGAATAATAAAAAAAACTGGCAAAAATGTAGAAACTTATCACTGAAATATATTTTACCACATCTTTCTATTTCTAATTCCAGTTTTTTTCAAACATAATAAAACATTTGAGTAATTAAGACATTTTTAGGACCTACATTAATTAAATCCTATAAGCTCTACATTTCTGAATTGATAGGAAATTTAATTTTCTCATAATTTTCTAAACAAATATTGACTCTACTTAACTCTGTATTTCAATAAAAAGTATTTTTCAGATCATTTCGTATTAAATCCATTAATGTTTAGCACCAGCATGTGAGTAAAAAGCATCTTTGTTCAACATAAATTTTAGCTCTCTACCCCATTCTATGAAATAAAATTTGTAAATTAAAATATATTTTTTCATAGAACTTTTGCAACAAAATTTTTTAATATAGCTTTAGCCATCCACCACACACATGAAAATATTGCTCCATTCCACTCCCCATCTGAGGCTGGCTCTGATATTATACAGTGTAATGATATTAGTATATAGAAGCACTTTAACATGCTGGGTAAAGAAGCTGTTAATGATAAGAAAATAATCAAAGTAAGTTAATGCAGGCCTAGTGCTTTTGAGATTTTGTCTCTCATATTCATGGGCAAAACAGATTTTAAATCATTGTTGTGATATTGATAAATGATAATGTATGTAAATGCATATGTAATGATATGGAAATTATAGGGGTAATCATGGGGAAAAAGGAAATCATTTCAACCCCATTTAACATAAAAAATCATCATAGATAAAATCAGAAAATAAAAAAAATGAGCATGTATAATAGAAGTAAGAGGATGATTATCAGCACTGAACAAAACTATTAAGTAATTATGATAATAATTACAAGTTACAAACTGCATCATCATCTATGCTTTGGCCATAGTGTACCATGAGTTTACAGGCCAACTATAAACTCAATTTTCTTTTTTAAAAAATAAAATGCAGTAAATGGATTTTAAAGATAATACCTTAGCACAATCCAGAGAAGTATCTGGATGTCCACCCACAGACATAAATCCTTACATATATATAAACCAACTGTTATTGCTTGGCCTAGCTTGGAAAGCAGTGACCCTAGGAACTGTGATTGTAAACAAGAGAAAATAACCAACATATAATATTTTAAACCTATTTTAGTATAAAATAAATTCACTGGAATAACTTAAACCAATGATATACAAATTTATTAATTAGAAATAATAACAATTAAATCAAATTAGGCATCTGGCAAGTACACTACAAATATAATTACATCATTCTGATTTTGATTCATAGATTGAAAAATAATAAACTACACAGGTAGCATTAACTATAATATTCTGATATTCAAATTGCTGAAATACACAGGCTTATATATACCTGTGTCTATATATGTAATAAACAGGGTATGAGCACAGACTTTCACATGACCCACCACTCTTCACACTATCTCACAACACTGATACACCTGACCACACATATGTTGATATACATATGTTGATATACATATTATGATATACAAATAGTAAAAAGTATTAAACAATTACATACATATATGCACCCACATGCATGTCTAAGAACATCAAATATTCTACTTATTAACAAACTAATAAAACTATTTTATTATACTACATAAATGCCTGTTTATATGTAGATAAGCCTATCCAGTGGATTTAAAAAATATACAAATAATACTCTGATAATATATGCCAATATTATTCTATCATTAAATAAATATAATAAGTGGCGCATTCATGCTTATTTCAATATATAAAATATTTTCATTACCAATTCTAATTACTTTTATCTAATAACAAGATATATATTGTAATATAATAAATATCACTCAAAGAAATATTTAAATGAGTTCAAATATCAAGATATTAAGTAAATTATTAGCAATGTATTATACTATCAAGAATTATGGGGAAATTGTTAATAACCAGTATTATATGAAAATCACGTGAAGTGAGTACACTAGTAATTCAATAAAATATAACTCAGGTATACAGGCAGTAGGTTTTATCCACCTTCATTTCTTGGTTTGATGTTAAGTGCATGTTTACACAAATACTAAGTGAATATGGTCTAGCAGGGCGCCACTAGATTATCTGAATCTAGACACGGTTATATCTGATAACCTTTCACATGTACCGGGTTTGAATCCCTTCTTGGTACTTTATTTATAATAAAATGGAAGATTTTGCTTTTCGAGCCATATCACTATAAGCACTAATATTTAGGTAAAAGTAAAACATCTTTAAACCAAAGCGGAGTATATTAGACATAAATCATTTCTCAGATCTTAGCATAACAAATGTGTTTCAATAGTTTTGTAAGTTTACTAGCTCAGATTATATATAACTAATTTAGGATGGCAATTCACTCATCCTTGCATGAAATAGATGATGGGATGTGGTTATAATAATACTAAGAGATCACTAAATATTATAAAATCAATATTTATTTATGGCCTTTAAACATTTAAACAGCTCATTAATTAAAACGTTGATGACGATGATGATGATGATAATAACGATAATGACAAGGGTTTCAACTACAGCTCTAGGACTAAGCCTAAACATAAAACTAAATTTTATAAAGAAATTCATAATTATTGCTTAATTTTAGCATATTTACTTATATCTTAAATAACTAATATTCAACCATTGATGATGATGAATAATCACACTTAACAAAGACTACAATTAATGAAATATATACGCCTCGTTTAATAAAACAAACTAATTTTTATTACTACAGTTCTAATATATACATAAAAATTTCTAGATAATATGAAAATTGACATGAATAATAACAATAATTAATTGATTATATAACAATCCTCAGATTAATTTTAAGTTCTTCCCCCTTTCCCTTCAAATGTATTTTGTATTAAGTTGGACGTTACATTGACCATGATTTTCACTCCATGAGAAAAGTATTTTAAGAAAATATTATCTGCTCATTAGCACACATACTTTAAAAATCCAACATGTACATAGAATGTAAAAAAAAAAATGTTAGTAAAATTGAAAGAGCAAGTTTTAGAAAAAGTTTTAAATTATTTTCTCCCCCTCCCTTCCAAGCGCTGAAATCTATATTGAACTTGAAACAAAATAATCTAATATTCTAATACTACTCATTATTTCACATTCACTTCCAATTATACACATATAAAAATATTATTATGTATGTGCGTGTTTTATCCCATCATAACAAAATATTATTAAAACCAAAATAATAATATTAGTTAAAACTAAAATCATAATACCATAAAAAAAAAAAAAAATTGTTTTACACATTAATATTGTAAAATTAATAAACAAATAATTTTCATACTTTCAAGGTCATTTATGAAGCTCAAAGTTATTATTAGTAAGACATTCTTGTTTTAATCGATCTGAATAGTCTTTAAAAGTTCTTTAAATAAAAATATACCACTTTATTGCTACAATGTTTATTAAGACTGATATCATAAAGAAAATAGATATAAAAAGTCATATTACCGATCTTTTGTTTGTGGCGAATTTCCAAGGGTTCAAACTTGTCTTGTATAATGTTTATATTTCGGCAGCTACCATTTCCGTTTTACTGGGAACAATCTCTTTCTTGAGGTGTATAACTATTTGATGATGGTGACTCTATTGAGGTTATTTGCTTTAGTGGATAATTTGGAAATCATTATATTAATTTTTCTTCTTTTCCTGTCAAGCATGTGGATGAAATACAGCAGTTGTTTTCCCATTTGTAAATTTTCTTGAGTTTAAAATCAGTTGTTGTAACAATTAATTGGACTTGATGATTAATATTTATCAGTAGATTAATTCATCTTCTTTGAATGCAGGTGAATGCTTTCTTCCTTCTATTAAAAACATCTTATTTTTCTGGTCAGTTGAAAGGTGTAGAATATTATTTTAGACACATCCTTTCTTTCCTATGTGATGTGCAGCTTCCTCCAGATGGTCCGGCAAATGGAATATACATATAATTTTTCTAGCCCGCCATTTCTTATATTTTCAACATTCAATTTGTTTGTTTAATAATCTGAATCAAAAACAATAATAATATAATAATTCAAGAGCTTTTTATATCCAATTTTTAGCTACCTTAACCAATCAGAGATAGCATCACTTGCTATTTTTGGACAAATTTGTTTTAATTAGATCTCTAATTTATTTTCAACCAAAGTATTTTTTAACTGAAAAGTTTAATCCTTTTTTCCAGACACTTTTGTTTTAAAAAAAAAAAATAGACTCAATTCTTATTTCCTTTCTTTTGTTTTTTCTTTTTCTTTTTAACATCCAGGTAACACTTCAAATCTTTGAGCTTCCTTCTTTAGATCTTGAGATAAGACAAATTCAATTTTTAGAGTTCTCACCCATTATAAGCTCCCAAAGTGAAACAATCATTTACAAAAATTGCTACAAAGATCGATATCTGATTAAACAGATTTCCTCTTTTAACAAACAATTGTACAAAAAAAAATAATTTAACAGATTTAATACTTCCTTTTCTTTCAATATTTAGGAAATGTAAAATTTTGTATGTAATGTACACACATCCTTCATTCTTTCAAATCATTCATAAACTAACCTTAAATACTATAATTGCTAGCTTAGTAATTATAACCCAATTATTTAATTAAATCTGTAACTTTTAAATCCCACTTATAATTAAAGAAAAGCAAAATAAAAGTATAGAATAAAATATTAGAATTGATCTAGCATAGGTTAGTTTTAAAGAAAGTTAAAATGTTTAATATTTGAAATATAAAACAAATAAATAATTTACACATACATTGCCTATATGTATGCATTATAACTTTGCTTTTTAACAGAAAATTAAATATTAAATAGTTTAAATGTGTGTATTATCTTTCTATCAACACACAAACAAGTAAAGCATGTAATTGTTGACCCATTCTTTCTCTGTTTAAAGCTTTTAGAACTGGACCTTGTAGGATTTAAACTTGGATGCCCTACAACTTCCTTTATGGTTATATAAAATTGTGATGATGATTTTGTTTGACCTTTTCTACATGCACATTACTATAAATTTGGCTAGTGACCAAATTGTAATGGCACAACTTTCTCCCCCTTCGGATAAAATCATCAGCACTTTTGTTTTAACTATATTTTTAAAAAAAAATCCTAACTAATAAATACACTAATAATAATAAACACTTATAATATATATATAAAAAAAAAATTAACTACTGGTAAATATATTTTTCATTAGAAAACCTAAAAGTAATTCATTTGGAGATCTTTGCCAGGCTATTCTGCTGAAGTATAAGGGATCAAACTCCTAGCATTATAGGTTCCCTTATTCCCATCAAGAGCAGCAAGCATAAAGGCATTCTCTCCTATTTTCTTGGTAATTTGGAATGGCTTTTTCTTTTCAAACCATATTGTGGTCTGCATAAAAATGCACCTGTACATCCAGTCCCTTTTTAATATTTCCATTTTTCATCTTGACTGGATATTTATAAAACATATCTGGAGGAATTATTTTATATAACCTCCTATTACAAACTCCATTTAGAAATATGGACTCTTGGTACCATACATAATATGCCTTGAAGTTCTTTAGAGAGATTGACTCTCTGTACCATATATAATTCATCCTTAAATCTTCCAGAGAGATTGATTCTCTGGGCCACGTATAATTTATTTTTAAAATTTCTAGAAAGGTTGACTCTTTGTACCATATATAAGGCACATTTAAAATTTCCAGAGCATTTACATTTTTCAAGAGATATTTTCTTTGTACCATATATAATGGACATTAAAACTCTTCAGAGAGATTGACTCTCTGTGCCAGATATAATTCATTACATCTTCTAAAGAGGTTGATTCTCTGTGCCATGTATAATTTATTTTTAAACTCTCTAAAAATGTTGACTCTTTGTACCAAATATAAGGCACACTTAAATTTAACAGAGCATTTAAATTTTTCAGAGAGATTGATTCTCTGTATGATATATAATGGACATTTAAACTCTTCAGAGAGATTGACTCTCTGTACCAGATATAATTCATTACATCTTCCAGAGAAATTGATTCTCTGGGCCACGTATAATTTATTTTTAAATTTTCTAGAAAGATTGACTGTTGAAACTTTTGTTCTCTTTCTAAAATATCTGGTTTCATCTCCCCTGTTGCCCCTCTTAACTCAATCATCTTATCAGATGCATGAAGTTTTTCCTCCAACTCTCTTTTCCTTCTTTTCACTTCATGATCTATCCCCATCTGCTCTTTGGTCATCATCTCATTTACTTTCTTTACTGGGAGATTTGGTATTATGGCTACTATTGGCCTTTCTACTTCTTGGAGCCTATTCTCTATCAGTGTATCTAGCTTTACATTATTTTCTTTATTATCAGTGGTCGGACTATCCAGATTATTTTTTAAAACTAGTAACCTCTGACTACCTTTCCGTTTTACAAGTCTAACATATTCACCCATCTCTCCTGCTCTATCTTCTAAAGAGGTTTCAGCATTATCTTCTAATCTTTGACTACCTTCTATTATACTTTCTGCACTCTTTTTGCTATCCTCTCTTAGACTTTCTATCCATCTTTTCACAGAACGACAAACCTTTTGTTCCAGACTTTCCTTATTTCTTTTGGATTTGTTATAATCTTCTTGTATGTTTTGAAACATACAATCTTTCATCAGTCTGGTCAATTTTATACCTGATAGTGCTTCCTTCTTTATTCGAATCTGAAACTCTTCAGTACTTGTTACTATCCCCTTTACTTTTACAGTAACTTCTAATCCCATTACAACCTCTCCATCCTCTTCTTTATAAAGATTATTAACTCCAGGAATTGAGGCTCTTTTCCCATGCTTCTCTATTTTATTTCCCAAAGCTATAGGAATTTTATTGTTGTTTTCAACAGAGCTATTGATATTTTCTTTTAATTCATCTTCACTCCTCTTATCCTCTTTTTTTAAACTTTCTACACTTTCTATGCCTTTTTTATCATCTCTTAAACATTCTCTCCAGATTCTATTATCTTCTAGCATACTTTTAAGCATCTGAATTATTTTGTCCATGTCTGATGGTGCCATCTTTGCTGTCTGAGCCTGGCCCACTTCTGACTCCTCATCTACTTCCACACTTGAGGCCGTATTACTGCTACTAACATTAAAGGCATCTTCCTCTACTTCCTCTCTTTCCTTTTGTGTTTTTAAGAAAACCTCCCCATCCTCTTCTTCAGTATGAAAACGATCACTGATTCCTGGTATTGGGGCACCTTCCTCTTCCATAACCTCTTCCATACTATAATTTAGTTCACTCATGTTATAAAACTATATATATCCCATCTGTACTTCCCTGACCATCAAAAATCCACACATCTTCTCCCTGTCTGACACCTATTCTGACCAACTGACTGATTTGATTTTCACCTTATTATGCATTTACAAATACAACAAAAAAAAATTTTAATATCCTTATTTAATGAACTACACAACAATAATCTATATAGTGCATGCCTGTCTGTAATAGCCCAAATTATACATTCATCCATTTTCCCAGAAATCCGACAGATATTGACAGTCCACAGAATGACTAGCAGTTCACAATCTTGAGATAAATAAAAGAATTTATTCACAGCACTATAATCACACAATGCATCACGAGCACTCAGAAGATCATCCCAATTCGATCACTATTAACTACCACAACCCTTGATTAAATGAAGCAAACTCTGTTGCAATAAAAGATGTATTAAGTCTTAGGGGCTAAAATAGATAAACTATGCCTTGCTCTCTCTCTTGGAGTCTTATGTGGCAAGTATCAAGGAATGCCCTGCTTATTATAGACTACAAAAACGAAACCTTGCTCTCTCTCTCTTGGAGACTTATAGGCTGATATCATGGCAGGACTACTGTTAACTGCTTCATGATAAAATAAAGATAACATATAAATTGGGTTGGAGCAGTAATGGGTTCGATCATTCATAAGTTACACGAAATACATAGCATTCTCAAGGCAATGACAAAACTCTCCACTCATCATCAAAACTGCAATCTAACCAACCAAACTCCAACGATCAACCATCCAATCAAACCTCTAAAATCATAGACTTTTTACAAAATGAACTCCCCAAACACACATGAGACTACTATTCCATAATCCATCACTATTACTATGCCTATCCTATCTGGCAATAAATTATTTTAATGTTCCACAAAAAAAAATTCTATTATTTATTTCACCTTTGTCTTAAGTTGTGATATTCATCTCTATTTTCAAAATTGATAAAAAAAAAACAAGCTGTTTTATGGCTGTACCCATTTTATCATCATCAATGAAAAATTAGTTCATATTAAACATCATCATATACAAATGTAAAATAAGACTGTATGGCCAAGAAAATTTTGTAAGACAAAAAAAAAATTTTTACTGAAAAAAAAAATTTTACTAAAAAAAAATTTCTCTATTTTTAACCACACATCTCCCATCATTCTATAGACTCTCTTTTTCAGGTATAAGGTAAAATATCAGGCCCCAGTTGGGTGTCCATTGTAACATAATAAATAAATGAAGTTCCTCAAAGAAATAACTAAATAAAGGTTCAAAAATTAAATGATGATCAAAAGATATAATATCTGAGTAATCCATAGAATGATCATAAGTAAAGGTTCAAAATATAACACTATCAAGAATTATGGGGAAATTGTTAATAACCAGTATTATATGAAAATCACGTGAAGTGAGTACACTAGTAATTCAATAAAATATAACTCAGGTATACAGGCAGTAGGTTTTATCCACCTTCATTTCTTGGTTTGATGTTAAGTGCATGTTTACACAAATACTAAGTGAATATGGTCTAGCAGGGCGCCACTAGATTATCTGAATCTAGACACGGTTATATCTGATAACCTTTCACATGTACCGGGTTTGAATCCCTTCTTGGTACTTTATTTATAATAAAATGGAAGATTTTGCTTTTCGAGCCATATCACTATAAGCACTAATATTTAGGTAAAAGTAAAACATCTTTAAACCAAAGCGGAGTATATTAGACATAAATCATTTCTCAGATCTTAGCATAACAAATGTGTTTCAATAGTTTTGTAAGTTTACTAGCTCAGATTATATATAACTAATTTAGGATGGCAATTCACTCATCCTTGCATGAAATAGATGATGGGATGTGGTTATAATAATACTAAGAGATCACTAAATATTATAAAATCAATATTTATTTATGGCCTTTAAACAGTTAAACAGCTCATTAATTAAAACGTTGATGACGATGATGATGATGATAATAACGATAATGACAAGGGTTTCAACTACAGCTCTAGGACTAAGCCTAAACATAAAACTAAATTTTATAAAGAAATTCATAATTATTGCTTAATTTTAGCATATTTACTTATATCTTAAATAACTAATATTCAACCATTGATGATGATGAATAATCACACTTAACAAAGACTACAATTAATGAAATATATACGCCTCGTTTAATAAAACAAACTAATATTTATTACTACAGTTCTAATATATACATAAAAATTTCTAGATAATATGAAAATTGACATGAATAATAACAATAATTAATTGATTATATAACAATCCTCAGATTAATTTTAAGTTCTTCCCCCTTTCCCTTCAAATGTATTTTGTATTAAGTTGGACGTTACATTGACCATGATTTTCACTCCATGAGAAAAGTATTTTAAGAAAATATTATCTGCTCATTAGCACACATACTTTAAAAATCCAACATGTAAATAGAATGTAAAAAAAAAAATGTTAGTAAAATTGAAAGAGCAAGTTTTAGAAAAAGTTTTAAATTATTTTCTCCCCCTCCCTTCCAAGCGCTGAAATCTATATTGAACTTGAAACAAAATAATCTAATATTCTAATACTACTCATTATTTCACATTCACTTCCAATTATACACATATAAAAATATTATTATGTATGTGCGTGTTTTATCCCATCATAACAAAATATTATTAAAACCAAAATAATAATATTAGTTAAAACTAAAATCATAATACCATAAAAAAAAGAAAAAAATTGTTTTACACATTAATATTGTAAAATTAATAAACAAATAATTTTCATACTTTCAAGGTCATTTATGAAGCTCAAAGTTATTATTAGTAAGACATTCTTGTTTTAATCGATCTGAATAGTCTTTAAAAGTTCTTTAAATAAAAATATACCACTTTATTGCTACAATGTTTATTAAGACTGATATCATAAAGAAAATAGATATAAAAAGTCATATTACCGATCTTTTGTTTGTGGCAAATTTCCAAGGGTTCAAACTTGTCTTGTATAATGTTTATATTTCGGCAGCTACCATTTCCGTTTTACTGGGAACAATCTCTTTCTTGAGGTGTATAACTATTTGATGATGGTGACTCTATTGAGGTTATTTGCTTTAGTGGATAATTTGGAAATCATTATATTAATTTTTCTTCTTTTCCTGTCAAGCATGTGGATGAAATACAGCAGTTGTTTTCCCATTTGTAAATTTTCTTGAGTTTAAAATCAGTTGTTGTAACAATTAATTGGACTTGATGATTAATATTTATCAGTAGATTAATTCATCTTCTTTGAATGCAGGTGAATGCTTTCTTCCTTCTATTAAAAACATCTTATTTTTCTGGTCAGTTGAAAGGTGTAGAATATTATTTTAGACACATCCTTTCTTTCCTATGTGATGTGCAGCTTCCTCCAGATGGTCCGGCAAATGGAATATACATATAATTTTTCTAGCCTGCCATTTCTTATATTTTCAACATTCAATTTGTTTGTTTAATAATCTGAATCAAAAACAATAATAATATAATAATTCAAGACAGCTTTTTATATCCAATTTTTAGCTACCTTAACCAATCAGAGATAGCATCACTTGCTATTTTTGGACAAATTTGTTTTAATTAGATCTCTAATTTATTTTCAACCAAAGTATTTTTTTAACTGAAAAGTTTAATCCTTTTTTTCCAGACACTTTTGTTTTAAAAAAAAAATAGACTCAATTCTTATTTCCTTTCTTTTGTTTTTTCTTTTTCTTTTTAACATCCAGGTAACACTTCAAATCTTTGAGCTTCCTTCTTTAGATCTTGAGATAAGACAAATTCAATTTTTAGAGTTCTCACCCATTATAAGCTCCCAAAGTGAAACAATCATTTACAAAAATTGCTACAAAGATCGATATCTGATTAAACAGATTTCCTCTTTTAACAAACAATTGTACAAAAAAAATAATTTAACAGATTTAATACTTCCTTTTCTTTCAATATTTAGGAAATGTAAAATTTTGTATGTAATGTACACACATCCTTCATTCTTTCAAATCATTCATAAACTAACCTTAAATACTATAATTGCTAGCTTAGTAATTATAACCCAATTATTTAATTAAATCTGTAACTTTTAAATCCCACTTATAATTAAAGAAAAGCAAAATAAAAGTATAGAATAAAATATTAGAATTGATCTAGCATAGGTTAGTTTTAAAGAAAGTTAAAATGTTTAATATTTGAAATATAAAACAAATAAATAATTTACACATACATTGCCTATATGTATGCATTATAACTTTGCTTTTTAACAGAAAATTAAATATTAAATAGTTTAAATGTGTGTATTACCTTTCTATCAACACACAAACAAGTAAAGCATGTAATTGTTGACCCATTCTTTCTCTGTTTAAAGCTTTTAGAACTGGACCTTGTAGGATTTAAACTTGGATGCCCTACAACTTCCTTTATGGTTATATAAAATTGTGATGATGATTTTGTTTGACCTTTTCTACATGCACATTACTATAAATTTGGCTAGTGACCAAATTGTAATGGCACAATATATAT